>JARWLC010000010.1:19702420-19784920 GCA_033318265.1 Phyllotis vaccarum
GAAGTCCTAGGATCTGCCCCTTGCTTGAACTGTCAGGTTGTTTAAATGACACATGCTGAGTTTTAACTTTTCTAGGCACATCAATGGGTCACAGTGACCGAGAGGAAGATACAGCTCCAGGCAAAAGCACATGTGGCAGATGGAACAGAGCATAAGGTCAGGGCATACACACATCCCAGACTTTCTGGAAACCAGCAGGGCCAGGAAGGTGTGTTCCTACAACATTTAGGGGATCCTGCCAACAACTTACATTCTTAGATGTTCAGTTTCCGCACTGGTAAAAGAATGAATTTCCATTTTTAAAAAAATGACTAGAAATCAGTGGCCACAAATTACACTCACCTTGATGGAGAAATAATCAACTCCATTGTGCAGTTGAGAGTATATAGGGAAGAAGAGTTATTGAGGAAATCATCATTTTAGTAATATAATAAAATAATAATATAGTTAATAATAGCTTACAGAACAGAGAATGCAAGAATACTGAATATTTAAAGTTAGGCACCCAATAAGAAAAAATTATATGGATTAAACAGCAAAGGGTTTTGCAATTTACTTTCCTTCTTGAAGCTTTCATGGTGAAAAACTGTTTGAAAATATAGCTGGAAAATAAGACTGATATTAAATATAATTAAAAATGAACACCCGGTAGATACAGACATATAACCTGGATTAGCTCACTTATTCTCTGAAGTTTACAGGGGAACTATTTTGTCATGCAGGATGGCTGGTATTCACAACAGTCATGGCAAGATTCACCATGTTAGGAGAAATACTGCAAAATATCAGAATATATTTCCATCCAAATTGTCCTGTCCATGTAGTCTCCTTCATGTTTTGCTATAAAATAAAGCTCAAGGTTATAAAGCCTCACCGAGGTTCTACTTGGTGATAAGTCTTGTCTGTAGAATTTGAATGCAAGTCTAGCTTTCTGCTAAATGAAAATTTATTTTAACCTGTTCACCTTATAATCTGGGCATGGTGGAACTTATCTTCCATACTAGAATCCGAGGAGAGATAAGTAGATCAGAAACTCAAACTATCCTCAATAGATACTGAATTCAAGGCAAGTGTGAGCTAAAAACTATGTGTTCAAGATCATGCAGCAACTAAATTGCTTAAGAGCTCATGGTTATCCATTATACTTAAGTAGTGAATGGGATTTTTTTTTTTAGCCTTTATTCCAGATAACACTATTATCATTTGTAGGTATGGGTGTTATACTGATGGTCCTCTGAGCCTTCTGAAACTATCCCAAACAGCCTGAGAGCCAAATATTCAGAAAGGCAATCATTAAATTATTCCTGGGGTCAACAATATCCTTCTTCAGCAATGTGCCCAAAACTAAGACAATCCTTGCAACAGATGAACATTAAACACCTAATGGTTATTCAGACTGAACACAACAAAGAACACCTGCCAATGTGCATTTATTGATTACATACCCAACAACAACTTATCTGCTAGTATGTATTCATTGGTTACATATACAACCACACAATAAGCAATAAGTACATATTTCATTAGGTACCTGTGTTTTCTGCAACTGTGATGCCTGTATACCTGTTTTCATTCCAACTGAAATTGCCTAGTTTAATGAAGTAAAACTAAGGCTCAGAGCCTTGAGCACTCTGGGGATAGTAATCTGGCATGAGACACTCTCAGTTTGAATATTGTCCTGGTAATTGGTATGCAAATTTTCAGTTACTCATATGGGCAGTGGTGGTGCATGTCTTTAATCTCAGCAGGTAGAGGCAGGTGGATCTTATTGAGTTTAAGGTCAGTGTTGTTTACAAAGCTAATTTCAGGACAGACTGAATTTTTACACAGAGAACTCCTGTCTCTAAAAACCAAACTAGACCAAAACAACAACCAAAAAATACTTAGTAAGCATTTCTACCTTAATAACAATGCTTAACCAGGTTAGACAAAAGGCAAACAGGACAATGCATTAAAGCAGTTAGAACCTTTGTCAAAGGGCTTTTTCTCCATAGTGTAGAGTCTGCCTTACAAACTACCCATTTCTAGTATTCTGTGCATCTTTGCAGAAGAGGCCTCAATCACGGAGGAGGCACTGATGCTGCTAACAGATTACTTCCTCAACAGTCGTCTTAAACAAAAGAGTGCCACACCGTTCTTCTCTGTGTCTTTTTCCTGTGGAACATGCTTTCACACATCCTACAATTCCTCCAGAGCAAAGCCCTTCTTCCTTGTCATCAGCTTCCCCGTCTGGAACAATGGTCAGTTCCTTTGTATTTTGCAGCAAGTGACAAATCTGAGGGGCCCACAGTCACCGCCTCAGGCTTCACACTACATATTCCTAAACACTGAGGTCATCTCCAGATCGGCCTCCAAGAGCATCAGCATCAAACGAAAGGCTTGATAGACTCTGATGATTTGAAAGCTGTGTCACAGGCACGGTTTGCTGAGAGGGAATCACTAATACAGCAGAGTCTCAGAAGGAGGTTGCTCTTCTCTTTACTGAGTTTTCAGAAAAACTGCCTCTCATTAGTTCTCATCCCCTCATGGCTCTAAACTATGTTTGCAGTTTGAAAGCATTGTCTGGGATTACCTGCCAAGGAGTAGCCGCCCCTCTCTTCAGAGGCCTGCTCATCACATGATGTAATGGTACATCTGTTTGGACTGTCTGGGCTGAGATAGCAGATGCTGCTGCAGATGGAAGATTTGGAGAAATAACAACAAAAATAAAGAGAGAGGAGCAACTTTTCAAACAATCCTCCTTCGACACAATCTCCAGGCTCCTGCCAAAAACTCAGAGTTGTCTGCACATCTCAGAGATGGGGTGTGGGAGGAACACGCTGATGCATCCCAGGACTCAAGGCCAGCTGGAAGGCTTGTTTAAAAGAATACAACCAACTTTTTGCATTATTCAGGCATCCAGGATGCTATTCTTAACTGGTGTAACTTCTGGCAAATAGCAGCCCTTGCTCCATGGCTGGATTCATCAGCAGAGGGCTGTGTAAGCCCCATGATGCTGAAAGTTCCAGATATTACTGCATCAGTGCCCTCAGGCATTTCATGCTCCTGGAAAGTTTGTGTTCTGTAATTCATTTTAGATTGGGGAACAGTCTTGTTATCTTAGTTTTTGATCTGGTCTTCTCCCCTACCCCCATCCTTCTACCCATATACTCATCATCATAGTAAGTCAACACCCCAAATATTTAGGTCTGGTCTGACTTCTTAGATGTACTACATCACATTATGTGTTTCACAATATTTATGCAGTTGGCATATTCATGATTCACTGTGTTAGCAGAGAGGGGTTGTCAAAGTAACTTCTAATGGGTGAGCACTATTGTCTATACCTATGGGGTCTAGAGCACACTGCCTTTCCCACAGACAAATACTACATGCTCTAAGTGTAGGGAGTGTTTACAGCTGAGCCTGTTCTGGTTCCCCTATTCTGACTAGGCGTCCATGTTTTGCGTTTAATTTGTCGTTTGTTATGCATGTTTTAAAAAATGTTGATGTATGTACATGTCATCTTGAGAGGGATGGCAGCCTTCACGTGGCATGCTAAGCTTGTCTGTGGCTTCTGGTTCTCACCTGTGGATGCAGGAGTAATAGGGTTTTCACCTTAGGAAGGCTTTACACATGTGAGTTGATCAGAAATAATGATAACATTATGGCCATTCTCAATCTTGCATCCCTTACAAGATAACTCAAGCTGATCTAGGAAGAAGTCTCAACAGTGCCCATCCCAGGCAGCTCCTGGGTCTGGTCATCAGTGGTGAGCTATGCAAGGTGTTTTGGTTCTTGCTGTTTGCTTGCCTGCTTTTGTTAATTTGATGACCCATTTGCAGTCTTACTAGGGAGGAAACAATCAAAGATCCCAGCTATCAGTTAAGGAAATGCCAGAAATTGAATTGCTTTAGCCAAAGTGTATACCTCATAAATTCCCTTTCCCTCAAACCACAAAACAAACACTATTTTCCTATTCATTTTAGCACAGTTTTGATAAAAGTCAATCATGTAAGGAGATACAAGCACAAATACACTTACATAGTCCTTTCATACACACCCCAAATCTAGGAAGCATCATGTTCCTTGCTGGTGTCCCAAGGGTGTTAAAACATCGAGAAGAATCTCTACTAAAAAGCACTGATGGGGATAGAAAGATGACATCAGCAAAGTGCCTGCCTTGCCAGCTTGAAGGCCCAAGTTCAAGCAATAGAATCCTAATAAACTCTTAGTGTAGTGGTATGCCCTAGTGATCTCAGTTCAAGGAGAGGTGGAAACAGGCATATCTCTAGCTTCAACAATGAAAGATCCTGTCTTAATAACAAGGTGAACAGTTTCTGAGGAACAGAAGTTGTCCTCTGGACACTACCAGCATGCACACAGTACATGTGCACACGTATCAGCACACCCTTATGCTTCCACACAGGAACATGTCACCTTCCATACACACTGGTGATTAACAAACAGGGATGCTAGTCAATAAAACAGAAGCCAGTATCCTCCTTATGTGATGATAATTGAACCTGAGAGGTCTGTCTACCACTCGCAGAACATATGCACATCATGCTGATAGGGTGGAGGGAGGGAGAGATACAGGACCAGAGAAGTCCCTCACTAGTGAGTTAAAGAGGAACTGAGACAGGCTGATGCAGCTTGGGACTTGTACTGGAATAATTGATGGAAATTGGACTTGATTGTTCAAGTAGCCTTTTAACTCAGTGTGACTTCAGGTGAGAAAAAGATAGCATAACTGCCACCCGTCCCCTGCAACGTGTCGTACCCTTTGGGTGCAGGAAATTGTGAGGTTTTGATTGTGGATAAGTAAACCCATAGGCTTAACACTGAGGTTCACAGTGGACACAGGATATTATGGAGAGATTAATGAGGGGTTAGGGAGCTACAAACAAGCCTGGAAAGAAGAAACCAACACAATTCCTGGCATCAAGGACCCAGCATGCACATATGAATGTGTATGTTGTGCTGGGGGTCAAACCTAGAGCCCAGTACATGCTAGGAAAAAAAAAAATAACTGTGAGCTACACCCTCGGCCCTCTAAGTGGAAACACATCTGCTGCCAGAGATTGTTTATGAGTCCAGAATACTGCATAAAAGATTTCTTGAGAGTGTAGGGCTGGGCCATTGCCTGAGAGATAATGAAGTTGTCATCTTGCCAGCACTCAGCATGACCAATGTGGCAAATTATAGGTTAAGCACATGTGAAATGCATGCGATGAGTGAGTGATGAATGGCTTTGTCGTAGCTCTTACAAGGGGTACTTTCTGCGTTCTGGCTGCATTCGCTGATAGACACATTGTATAACGTACACTTGTAATTATACATATGCACATATATAATTACTTAGCTTTTTAAAAATGTTGTAATAAATCCCTTCAAGCAGAAGACACCAAGGAAAAAATAGTATGTTTAGTGAAAAATTTAAGAATTGGAGTTGAGTGTTCTTTCTTCAGGGAAGTTGATAATGATTTCTGTGTAAGTTGACAAAATGTTTGTTGACATTTACCAATGAAGATAAGAGAGTCATTGACAACATAATCACAATTACCATAAGTTTTGCTTTCAAGTAACTTTTCCTAAATGAATTTTACTAATTTTCTCTTTTAAATGTGCATGCCAACATAATAGCTATATTTTCATTGGCATGATGAACAGGGTTTCATAACTGTATCATAGACTCTTCCAGAAGAGTAGTCACCAGCTGTTTAGTTCTAAAGGATTGTTCACTGGAAGGTAAGTCTGTGACCTCACTGTGTGCACTATCATGAACTCAGTTCAGATTTTGTGCCAGTATATGTTACCTCTCTATGTATTAACCATGCAAATTCAACTTCAGGGCACATTGTCGGAGTGAAAACCACACACTTCTACACTGAGAAAGCTGGAAGTGTTTTGGGGAAGCCCATACTCATAATATCTGCCATTCAAGAAGTTCTGACTTTCAAAATGTATAAATGATGTTCTGTAAACATTTAACATTTGTGTAGTTTTAAAAACTGAAAACCAAAATTCATAAGTACTGCTTGAACCTTTTTAGGTGTCTCAACTGATCACCTTGCTCAGCAGACTTGGCTTTCAGTTTCCAACACTGTTCAAGGAACACCTGTCCTATGATTTGGTAATTGTACCCTGTGCATATCTAATAGAATGTGGGTAGATGCAGTATGGTTTCCAAAAAAACTTGAAAAATAATATTTCCAACCCTTTATTCCTAATATGCAACAATCTGAAGGCCATCAACAGAAGAATGGGTGATATGGATGTGGTACCCAATACAAAAACTAGCACCTTTTGTGCATGTAAAAAGGATGGGTGGTGTGAGAATGTTAGAGGTCTGGGCCAAGTGACTACCCTGTAAAACTGCAGTTGTCCCATTGCACAGGGCTCAAGGACAGATAGCTCCTTTAAATAATAGTTGGTTTTATCACACCGAGGACACATGGTGCAGAAAGGCTCCTCATCCTGTGTAAAGAGAGATCTTATGGTGAGCATATGCCCTCCAGGGTGTCCTGGATACTTGTGCACTTTAAGGTGTGTAACTGTAGTCGTAGACATTCTTTATGTGGAGTGTTCTCTGTGAAAAGAGCAGTAAATGTTCAACAGTGGTACTACTCTAGTTTTTTATTATTTAGAAAAAAGTAAACTTTTTCCCAAGTAGGAAGAATTATGGTTGACAAAATGGTATCATTAGTGGGAGCAAAGTGGCTTGGCAGTTGGGAAAAGAAGAAGAAGGATTAGACCCTTATTGGTTATCCATACACACAGAAACAACAGAAATAAATACCAGTTGTATTTATGTTTGCACACACATACACACACACACACACATCTACATGCATGTGTGTCTGTATAACAAATATAATCATAGAAACATCAGTTTGAGAATTTTAGGGGGCATAGGAAAGGTCCAAGTGAAGGTAGTTATGAGGAAAGAGAGAGTAAATAGAAGAAATCAGTTACAAAGATTTTAAAGAGTTGGATCATTTACATAAAATTAATATTCTAATAGGTATAACAGAGAGCTTTTGATATTTTGCAAGTACCAAAATGTTTAGTGGAATTTAAAATTAATATACATACATATAAATAATTCTTCAAAATTATTTCTAAAATGGATAACTTTAATATTAATTAACCAGAAATTTAAAAATAACAATGAGCAAATATCATGCTACAATGATGAACTATATATTTACTATGTAATTTTGAATTATCAAATTTCATAAGTAAAAGTGTATAATATCTTGTATTTATGAGAACATTAAGGCTTAGAGGAAAATAATGTCCTCCCAGCTCTGCAAAGAACTTTGTGCACTTGGGGGCATGGGGAAGAATGTTAGTAGTCAGATGTTTCTGATCCATCTGGGATCCAGTGGAATCTTTCCACCTGAGGTCCTGATGCCACTTAGAAAATGATCACACAAAGCTTATACTCATGACAAGCTGTTTGGTCTATGGCTCAAGCATCTTACTTGCTGTTACTCTTAAACCTACCCATGATTCTGATCCTGTTTAGCCACGTGCCATTTTACCTCTTCTCAGGGCAACATTCTCTCCTTCTTTCCTCTGCTTCTGCTGGTATCTTTGTTCTGCTCTTCCGATTCCCAGAATTCTCTTAGTCTCTTTGCCCTGCCTATACTTCCTCCTGGCCAATCAGCATTTTATTAAAGCACTATTTTAAATGACAAGTATTTACAGTGAACAAAAGCAGCATCCCAAAGCAAATGTTACTTTAGAATGTCCCATTAATCTGAGGACTCTGTTTTCCTCCTGGAGGATAATCTGTGGCTGATCTACTAACATTGGCAGCATGAACTCAGAGTCTATACCATAAAGTCTCTAGGCCACAAGGGTTTAAAAACAAACCTATAATTATTTCCTAGAAAAAGCTTGCAATCTAAGGAAGATGTCACAAGAATGAGCTACTAAATGGATAGGGCTAGATGAATGGGAAATCCTCACACAAGTGGATTATTGGTTAAATGATGCATTTGTGTTATTGTTTCGCTTTTATTTTAGTGACACATAAAACAGACTAAAGGAAATACACAAATGCATAAGAACACCTAGAGAAAGCTAGATGAGCTGGGGCATGCCTAGAATTCTAGTACTGGGGCATAGATGCAGGATGATCAGGACTTCGTGCCATTCTTGGCTACCCAGTAAATTTCAGTTCTTCCTGGTCTGCATAGGATCCTGTCTCAAGTCACCAAAATTTAAAACAAATGAGCAAACAACAGCAAAACCAAACAAGCAAAACAAAAAACTATTAACTACCACATACGTTAAGAAACAGATTAACTCCTGTCTTTAGAAATCCGTTATATTTTCTTTTGAAAGTCAGCTTGCTGTCTAGTTTTACTGTCATTGTATACATTTAAAATGTGTACCTGGCAGACTTATTTTCCCATTTTGTAGTACTTCACAGATTGAATAATGCAGAAATATAAAATTATAAAATCACACACACATGAGATGGGTCTATAGAGCTACAGAAGGTTTTTCTGAAGTGGGATGCAGTGACATAGAGATTGCCCCAATAATGGACAGAAAGGGTTTCATGGAAAAATGATAAGACACAACAGGAGAAAACATCCTCAGAAGGTATCTGAGTACAAAGCAAAGGGTAAGTAAGTGTGCTGAACGTTTCTGGAACTAAACACAAGGTAGCAGAGAAGGCATCAAGAAATTATGTGGTGGTCCCAGGTAAACTTTCTGTCTGAATTTCTGTGTGTGCCTGGTTCTGTGGGAAAGGTGGTATGCTGTAAAAGCCACAAGAAAGAGATAAACTATGATTTCTGATGTGTTCTTCGACCTCTTCAGTTGCTGCTCAGATCTTGCTAAAGCTAGTCTGGCAACCAAAAGACTTTTTAAGGCATTCAAACCAAACTGAAGTGTCCTGACCATTGAAACAAACAGTGGATATTGCATGTGTGCTGATTATTAAGAATACACTGTCTCACTACAGGATGCTCCACAAGGGCTTTGGTATGCTGGGACATTATTTGATGCTTTACTGTGATTCAGCTGAGCATCCCTTTGTCTACTGTTGGTTAAACATTCCTCTGTAATTCTTATAGAGAGCCCCCAGGGAACCAGCTGAAGATTCAAGCAAACTTGTCATTCACTGACTGACACTGCATGGCATGTTTGTCTTTTGTGCCAAATGTTGTCAGGGATCAGGATGGGCTCTATGGAGCCACTGGGCTTCCTGGGTTTCTGTTTGATCTAATGGCTGGAATCAGTCTTATAGAACTTTGTGGTGTCTGACAAATGAATTCATTCTCAACTCCAAAGTTTAGTCATTAGTGATGACAGCACGCGTTCAATCTCTGTGTTTTTACTTTGAATAATGGTTGCGTTCACTGTAAGGCTACAGCATGCAGCATTTTCTCTCTTCTTTTGAAAGCTGGATCATAGCTTTTGGGTGACAACAGCTATTTATTTTTCATTTTTCTCCATCAGGACCTTGCTAAACTTTTGTGGTTAGTTAGTCAAAGAAATATCTTACTGATAATGAAAAAGTACATGATTGCATTAGCTTAGTGATCACTGACCAATTAAGCTTTGGAATCAGGTGAGGGAAATGGCAGAATTCGGGAAGTTTAGTAAGAAAGCTGGTTTGAGTCATGCTTCTAACACAAGTAGCTGCCTCCTGAGTCTTAAGGTTATGATGCAGCAATGAGCAGATTCATATAGCTACCGCTCAAGTTTCCGCAGGTTATATCTATCAGTCCAAATCCCCTATCCACCTGAGGGGGTGATAACTCACTTTTAGTACAGACAAATGGAGGTTAAAAATTGTGTTTTAAGTCCTGTAGAAAAATAATGAGACCGAAATATTGGTAGAATGATTGCATCAACAGAGAGTACAAGTGTGATCTGCCTGTTTGCTCAGGAGTAAAAACACTCATTATTGTCATGAATTCAAATCATGGTGTTAGCTCTGTTAGGAGCAGAGGTCTAAAATGGCATTTACATACTGATTAAAGTCAGTGCTGAGACGTTTCTGGTTAAATTATGTAAGCTTGCTGAGAGTTTAAGAAATTGTATGCACAAACCCCACCCACAA
Organism: Phyllotis vaccarum; assembly: GCA_033318265.1. NCBI lineage: Eukaryota > Metazoa > Chordata > Mammalia > Rodentia > Cricetidae > Phyllotis > Phyllotis vaccarum. The sequence continues at coordinate 19,712,490 of JARWLC010000010.1, forward strand.
TGATATACCATAGCTCCAGCATCTCTGCCTAATATTATCTTAGTAGAAGTCAATTCCTGTGCAAGAATCAGTTCAGAATTTCTTCCCAGTTCTGAACTTGTATTGGGGATGAACACAGAGAAACACATGCAAGTGTTTTTGTTTTTAAATATTGATTTTATTTTATGTGTCCTGGAACTTGCTATGAGACTTGATAAGCTCAACAATAAATTCTTCCCAGGGTTAACAAAGCTGAAGTGTTGTGCTGTCTTTTCTTTTGTGGTCAACTGAGAGTTGCCTCCATCATCTACACCTTGAATGAGTTATTTTTTTCTACTCTGTGATCAATGCCTGATAAAAGTCACTCAAAGAATGAATATTTTATATTTCACTATTTGAGAAATGGAAGGCTCGGGCAGCAGGAATGTGAGGTCACAATGTGGCTGCAGTCAGGAAACAGAGGCCAGACACAGAGTGGTGCCAAGCACATTAACTATTTCTGGAGATACTTTCATAGGTATGCCCAGAGGTGCATTTCCGAGGTTATTTCCAATCCAATGTAGCAGAAAATAAAAATTAAATGATCACACTCTGCTAGCTGAAGGCCTGCAAGAGTCCATATCAGAAGGCCATGGGTGCTTGCTGTACGGAGGCGAAGGGTTTGAGCATTGTGAGGATGGTCTGAGCAAAACGCCAAGGTTAGAACTGAGTTTCATGATGTGTTTAACTCCAGTGTGAGGAATCTCTCTATATATTTTTTAAATTTCTTTTTTAAATTTAATTTAATTTAATTTTCATTAAAAAATGTCATCTCCATCAATGTATTCCCCTACTTTCCCCCTCCCAGTCCCTCCCAGCCAGCCCTCAGCCTTGCCCCTCCCCATCCACCCAATTTCTCCCCACAAAGGGCAAGAAGTCCCAAGGTGGGCCAGCCCAGTGCAGCACATCCACTCCATGCAAGTCCGATTCACTCATCCCAAAGTCAGTGTGGGCTGGGTGTTCCTCTATAGGGAATGGGCTCCAAGGTGCTGGCCCATGAACAGGAGTTGTGGGCCTCTCTTGGACTCTGCTCTATTTGTGTATAGTTTTCTGGAAAACAAAATAAAAATTTCCTTATCATTTCAAGGCAGGTGTGGTTTTTACCTAACTCCTCACTGTGGGGATTTAATAAAAGCTCTGAAAGTTTCGAGATATAAGAGGGATCTACCCACAGTCAGTCTAGGAGGATCAGACAGTGGTAACTCACACTTTTAATCCCAGCACAGGGAGTATCCAGGGAGTGGGTGACCTAAGCCCTTAATCCAAACTGAATTGAGGTCATCTTAGGAGTTCCAGGCTCCCAGGCAGGCAGTGGTGGGGCCACATCTTAACTTACCAAGAGAGCATTTAAGGCAGGCATAGAAAGACAGAGAGAGAGGAAGCCAAGAGAAGCCAGGCTGAGGAAGCTGGAAGACAGCTGGGTAAGACCTGACTGTGGTGTTTACTCTCTCTAATATCTTTGACTTTCTCAGAGATCTATCCCCGAGTTTTATTTGTTTGTGCAACACCTCATTCTTTATCTCTCTCTTACTCTTTTCTAAGTATTTTTCCTCAGATATTCTATGGAATAAGCCAATTTCCTCAAAGCTCATGTCATCATCTCTTGCCAAGATTTATCACCGTGACTGAGGAGGTGTGCTGTGTTTATGACCTTGCATAAAGACTACGGAGGTTCTTGTAAGGTGTCCTTGCGGTCTGTCTTTGTCTTCCACAGTTGCTAGCTCCTGTCCTGTAACATTTTATCAGTTGTGGGCACCATTTACATATAACTCAGTGGAACCTGTAAAAGCTTATCATTTCTTTTTTAAATGTATTATAAACACGTGGATGCTAAAGATGATACTTTATGCCTTTTAAGCCACTATCAACATGTTTCCCTACATTATGGCCTCAACAAGTCCATGGTGTGTTCCTAAAGACTAAGTAAAAGGAGTGTGAATCATAGACTGTCTGTAGCCACACACTCTTACGATAGCTAGCTGTAAGCTGCTTATTACTTTTCAAACTGAAATAAGTGTAATTTTCAGTTATAATTATCTTTCTTAGAAATTCTAGTTATCCGTATATTGGAATTACACATAAACGATCTTTTAAAACTATAGTTAAAGGAACTGCCCCTCAATTTGGAATTCAATGGAAGTAGGTTGATAAATAGCTATGATCTAATGTGGTCCAAAGCTCCAAAGCTGGTTGTTAAAAAAAGTCCAATACAAGGATGTGGGAATATGAATCATGTATCTACAAAAAAGATGGGGAGCCGCCATAATAATTATTTTATTTGGTAACAGTTTTAACGTTTCTAATCAGACTGGAATTGGTTTTAATCAGAAACTATATTCTAATTTGAAGTCCCAAATCCCCAAAATAAGCCCACCGAAGTCTTTGTTGCTAATGAATTCAAGTATAGACTTTAAGATTACAAATTATTTTAAAGGTTTAAAGGCTGCATCTTTACCACAAGTTCCTACCAGGTCCTCAGTTTGACTGACAAGGTGTCCTTTCTCTACGGCCAACTTTTTCATTTCAATTTTATTAATTACACTTCTATATAATTCCTTATCATTCGACATATATGTAGCTAAAGAACTATAACATATTTAACCATCATAAAATTGAGCAAACAAATGGATAGCATCCAGAGAGTAGAACATTGCTGTCTTTTATTGGCTTTGGTTCATGACGCTTTCTCACTCATGTGGAATGGCTTCTTTGGCATCAACATTGCCTTCACCCAGCAACAATATTTTAAAATGGCAGCACTTTCCTTTTCTTTCGCTGTACATTCATATGGCCCCTGATATGAAGAAATATAGGCTGAAAGGAGGCCCAGGGAGAGAAGCAGACATGATGACAGCTGAATAAGCCTGTCATGGCTACCCTCACAAAGCTGTCTCCACTCATGCTCACTGTCCAGCAACCAGGAAGCAGGCACAGATGGCAGCACCCTCCTTGGCATACAGCTCTTGGATCTGAACTGGATATACCTCAGCCACTGTTTCACGCTCAGCCTCTCTTCTAGTAATGTTATTACTCTGTATGGACTACTCAACTACACTTGTGCTCTTCAATAATAGTTACACTAAAGATAACTTTTAAAAAAAATGTGTTTTTACTGATATCGAGGATTGAAACTTTAGCCTTATCATTCCAGCCTGGGGCTCTACCACTAAACTAGAGCCCCAGCCCAAGAAAACAAACTTTTAATTTAACAAGGAAGACACAAACAAACATAAAACTCTAAGTTAAATATATAGCAAGAGTGAGAATAAATAACTATCCTATTGACTTGAAACCTGTTTTTCTTTAAGCAAAAAATGAAAAACAAAAAAAAAAAATTCTACGGAGGCAGCATTAGGCTGGAGAGAAAGGAGGAAAGGACAGACTCTAACATTGCGATGATTGTATGGAAAAGTTCTGGGAAGGCAAAATACAGATAACTTTATCTGAGCAATTATCCACATTTCATAAACATCAGTTTTAAAACTTAGATGAAAGCTTTATTCCCTGCCCATAGCCAGTGCTGAGCACCTAGTGGATCACGGTATTCTTAGTGACTGTGTGTCCTGCTATTATATGCCTCACCTTACAAAATCTTGTAGAGAAGGCTAATGGAGATGGCAGAAGTTATTCATTATTATTTCCTCTGTGCACAGAGGAAACACACAGATGATTTTATTTAGTTATTTTTGAGATGGTTTCTCACTATGTTGCCCTAGCTGGCCTAGAACTCCCATGTGAACACTTACAGAGAGACTCTTTCCATGCTGGAGTTAAAGGCACAGGACACCATGCCCACCCAGTTCAGGTAATAGCTAAGGCCATAGTTTCCATACATCATTCAGAGTTTCACTTGCATGCCAATATCTATACACACATATATGTATTTATAGGCATGGATCTGCCTTCCACTCAGTGAACTTCCGTTTAGAGGTTACATAATTCCCAATTATTCTTTCTTTATGGTACATATTATTTGTTCTTTCTAGATTCAAAATCTTTTACCTTAAATGAAAAGTTAAATAAATTTAGGAGTTAGAGAGAAGGCTCAGAAGGTAGGAGCATTGGCTGCTCTTGCAGGGGACTTGGCTTTGGTTCCCAGTACCCACATGGTACCTCACAACCATCTGTAACTCCAGTTACAGGTCTTTTGGTCTCCATGGGCACTGCACACACTCAGATCCTTCTCTCTCTCTCTCTCTTTCTCTCTTTCTCTCTTTCTCTCTCTCTCTCTCCTTCTCTCTATCTCTCTCTCTCTCTCAAACACACAGAGTTTCTGACAAAACATAACACACTGAAATAAATAAATAAAGTTAAATAAAATTGCAGTGTTTTTTAATGGTTATATTATAGTGGTTGGTGCAGACACAGAATAGTCCTTCACAGAGCTTCCTACCATTGTTTATGACCAACTTTCAGGTGAAATTTAATGAATGGAATATTTGTCACTTTCCATTCAACACACATTTGTAGTTGAATATGGAACTCTTTGCTCCTAAATTAGCATTTATCCGGAAACATATGTTTTTATGAAAATACACTTCCCGTAACTTTAACACCTATTTCTCACTACAGAGTGCCTGTCCGTAGCTGCCTGTATTTCTACTTGTAGACGTTACTAATGTCATTGAAAACATCCGAAACTGAACCGTTACACATGTGCTTCAAATTTCATCCCCAAGTGCAAATTTACTTTATATTAATGGTAAAGGGGGTAATTTAAAATTCGAGACTAAATTAGCTAAAACAACTAATTAACTAAAACAACGGTGAAAATTGAAAATAACAACAATAAACCAGTCAAAACCCAAATGAGCCCAACCACCTTCCAGTGGAGAGGGGGCTGGGTCTAAAGAAGCCATCCAACTCACAGAACTTTCGATTATTTTTTAAAAAAACATATACTGTGTTGCATGAATAAAACTAAATTCAGACTCCCTGTGTGTAATTACGGTTATCAGGAGAAGAAAGTCTTGTGTTTCTTGAGATGCGAACTTTGACTGGGGATATGATTACTTGAGAAATCCAAAAGTCATGCTAGTGAATTACACACATCTTAATTTAAGTTTGACACTGCACAGTGCATGTGAGTAATAGATGTTCATGCAGATTAAAATAGGATGTAAATATTAAATCAGGGAACAATGGTATTTGCTCCCCATGGGGTATGAAGTTACAATAAATTCCATTACCATTTAATGTTCTTTTGCAAAAGAATGCTGATGTAATATTGACAGGTCATTCTATAGACACCCCACTGCTGCTCAGACCACGTAGCTGTCAGGAGGAGGAAAGTGAGTGAATGCTTTTTCATCAAACCCAGTTGATAAAGTTTAATATCATATTGGACATCTATAACAATATAAAATACACTGCTCATGAATTGAACATCTGAAAAAAAGCTTCTGGAAAGGCATTGGTTAGCAGGAGGATCTGTACAACAAGAATTACTATGCTGTTAATTTTTTTCTGAAATTGTTTGTGTAAGAGGTGATTTCCTTTATCAATGCCTTTAAATGTAGGGGGATTATGTTGTTCCATTGTAAATAATTGTCCCACCCACTGGTTTAATAAAAAGCGCTGATTGGTCAAAGGCAGACAGGAAGTGTGGGTGTGCCTACCAGACTAAGAAAATTCTGGGAACAGGAAGAACAGAGCAGAAATGCTAGAAAGAAGCCAGAGTTGCCAAACAAACCAGAAGATGCAGAGGACAACTATACTGCTCTGAGAAAAGGTACCGAGCTACATGGCTGAACAGGATAAGAGTCATGAGTTAGTTTAAGGGTAAAGAGTTAGCAAGTTATATGCCTGGGCCTTAGGCCAATCAGCCTAAAATTAATGTAAGCATCTGTGTGTCTCTGTGGTACTGTGGAACTGCAGGTCAAAACCTTGAGGCTAGGCCCGAAAGTCCTGACCAGAAACCTCTTACTATATTTAAACTCTAGAACGGGCCACTTCACTTCTCTGTCCCTAAAAATTCTATCACACCATTTGGTATATGACAGTTTTACTTTTTAGTTATAAATATAAAAAATTAAGTCAACACTGCTTACACACACACAAAAATAGAAATAAATCAGTAAATCCACTTTTGTATAGTTTTGTTTATTTTTGATGAAATTTAAGAAAAAATTCAAAAAAGGTGAGTTTTATGGACAAGAATCTTAATCACCATGTACCACAATAAAACTCTGAAGTACACAGTGTGATCTGGGATTCCCTTCTCCCTTCTCACTTTCATGTTCCTTTCCTCCCATCTCTCTGGTTCCCCGTCTCTGACACTTAAAATTTCGAGGATGAATCTTCCCTTACACGATTCACACAACAGAAAAATGGCTGCCCACAATCCTGATTATCTTTCTCTCCCATTCTTTCTTATTTTCTTTCTTTTTTCTCTTTACCTCCTTCCTTCCCTCTTTCTTTCCTTCCTTTGTTCCTTCCTTACTTTGTTCTCTCTCTCTCTCTCTCTCTCTCTCTCTCTCTCTCTCCTCTCTCTCTCTTCTCCGCCTCACTCTCTCTTCTCTCCTCTCTCTCTCTCGAATGGATGAGACATGTATTTGAGTTTTCCAGCTCTATGAGCCCCAGGTAGATCAAAAATAGCCTTGCAGGGAGTTTGGAGATCAGTTGTGACAGATTCTGCCTAAATGTCCTTTCTCCATGAGCAAATGGCCCAAAGAAGTTTTTCATTGTGTTCACCCTCTCTTAATATTTTATCAATAGATGAGAAGCAAGTAGGTGTGGATGGGGCATTTAAAATGGGAACATTTATGAACCTGTGTTTTGGTCTTTAAGCACCTAATGCAGGTAACTGCAGGCTACGGTGCATAAGCTCTTGAGTTCTGTAACCATTCTAAACTCCATCTGAAATTTCTTCCTGTGAATGTTTAATGGATCCCAAATAAGCAGCATGTGTACTGAGACAATACTGGCTGCTGATCAAATCCTACTAAAGTATTTTTCTTCAAAAACCGTCTTACATGGTTCTATCATTTCCCCCACCATATTGGTTTGAGGTATAAGTGGTATAAGTGGTTTCTGCTGTTTTGCATTTATACAAATGGAAAGTATAGGTACATTTAAATACCCACTTATTCAAATGAAAAGCTGCTATTTGGTAATTAGGCAACCAGCTGAATTCAGCTGGCTGGACAAAGATTTTTATTTCAAGCTGTCTCTGATAGAAGTGCATTTCTGGGGCCTTTCTGTCTACTTCAGCCTGCTCTAACCCCTTCTTGCTGACTCCAAAGACCTGGCCATTAAAAACTGAATACAAGAAAAGAGAACATGCATGTAGCTGAAGCTGGGCACATAGAGTGTGGATGTAAATGGTGTCTGTAAGAAGGTTCTGATGAAGCCTGTGCACCCCAAATCTCTGCTTTCAAAGTGATCTCCCATTTTTAAGCAAAAGGAACAAAAGCTTTGACCACTGTGAGGAAACACACACTTTAAAAGGATTCAAAATTACTCAGAATACACTTACCACTTTGGACAGGCAGGCATGATATATCATATACATTTACATTTTGATTTTGTCTTCTTTGATCTATTGGCTTTCTTAGAACAAGAGAGTTAATTATATCTACTGTAAAATGTCACCATGTTATCCAGAAAATAGACTTAGAGGAGATGCCCCAGTCTTTCCTGTGTGCAAGGCAAAGACCTCATGTGTCAAATTGAGGAGTGTTGGCATGCAGATGTGTAGATAAAATTCGGTTTTTAAAGTTATTTTATGATCTGCAAAGCATCACACAAATGGTGACTTTATTTGGTTAATTATGATCTGGAAAGAGATAACAAACAAGGTTTATTTAACTATCTGCTCTAATAAATTATTACAAATGTTGGATAAATGTTCAGTGAGTTATTCCGAATGTGCTAGATATATTCGAGAAGTGTGTGTGTGTGTATGTGTGTGTGTGATGTGATGTGATGTGCATACATACGAGCAAATGAGTAGTACACAGAGGCCAGAGGAGCCTTTCGGGGCATCTTCTTCATTGATTTCCACCTTATTCCCTTCACACAGGGTCTGTCATGAAACCCTGAACTAGGGTAGCAGCAGCAAGCCTCAGCATCCTGCCTGTCTCATTCACGGGTCATGTGCCCCCATGCCTAGGCAAGTCTTGGGAACTCAAACCAGGTTCTCCTGTTTGCAGCAGCAAGTACCTTATCTACTGAGTCATCTAATTCCAAGGTTTTTATTTTTTTTTGTATACATAAAATAGTCAATCAAAAAGATGGGGAACATATATGATTAAAATAAATAAACTGATGGCATAGATTTAAATAAGGATGTCAATAACTTTAAGTACATGTTCCTCTTAAGATTTCAACTTCAATTTTGGTTTTGCTACTCATGTCTCTAATGAATTTTTTTTTTTTTTTGTCTGTAATCCTGGCTTAAACAGCTTCTTGGTCCATGATGATAGAATTTTCTCTTACACATCATCTTTCATTCATTAGTTTGTCCTTTCGTCCATTATGATAGGGTCTCACACAGTCAAGGCTCACATCAAAGTTGCAGAGCTGAGGATAGTCTTGAACTCAGGATGGTTCTGTTCTCTACCACTTTCCCAGTGATGTTGGAACTTCTGGCATCCCTCATCACACCTGGCTTCAATATGTAATTTCTGTTCTTAACAGGTTATGGGATGTGAGGATGGAAAATAAGCTACCTACAAGTTACCAGAGCTTTCTATTTATTTTTTTTTAATTGAAAATAGACTTTTCTCACATAATATATCCTAAGTATGGTTTCCTCTCCCAGTTCATCCTTCCCTCTCCTCACATCCCCTCCTATCTGGATTCACCCTCTTTATGTCTCAGAGTCCGAGTTTACAGCATATTTATGACCCCAGGAATTAGTTCGAAGTACGTTGCACATAGAAGATGCTCATTAAATATTTGTGGAACAATTAACTGTTCACTCACACCAAAGCAGGCTACTCACTATGGCTAGCCAGCCTGAGACTGCCACTAGATGGCAGTACCACACAGAGAAGCCAGCTTGGCATGGGTGGGGTGGGATCTTTACATATAAAATTGTGTGTGTGCCAAAACCTATTGTTTTTATACAATGTCAAAAAAAAATCTTAAATAAATATTTTGAGTTTAAACCACTTCGGGTTCTATATTTTCTTTTGTAATTTGTCAGGTTTTGTTTTGACTTTTTAATCAACTTTGACAATTGCAAAATTATATTCCAGAAAACGGTTATTGCTTGGATCAGTTGCTTGGTGCTCACTCATGCGGTAACATTCGTGGGTGTGAAGCATGAACAAAGCAAAACACCCAGAGCTGTCTGCCCTTCAGTTTCCATGGCACACTGACTGTGCGCTTGCTCTCACTTACGGACAAACACACCAGAAACTAGATTTATGTCCAAATATTTAATATTATTGCTCTGGATGTAAGTATCTCTGTGTCTCTAGACCATAAATAATTGAGACAGTCTTTAAATTTCCTCATATTGACTGGGAAGCCCCAGATACGAACATAGTATGTCACTCATCTAGCCCGTTATAGATCCCAGCTGATGCCCCACCATGTGGTTATAAAGTGTCTCATTTGTTGTTAGCTTTCTGCTGCCTTATAATTTAATTGCCTCAAGTTGGCAAATCTCTCACCATTTCTGTGATTCTGGTAGTAGACACAGTTTCGTGTGTGGCTTCTAACTCATAGTTTCCTCATGTGTAATGGGGATGGGTGGGGGCTGTGACACTGCCAATATTCATGTGTTCCCTGCAGCCCCCAGAGCCCACTATGGCTATAGCTTCTTCAGAAGCTTCCACTGTAGCAGTTTTCCCCAAAGAGGAGAATAAGGAATACAAGAGTGAGGGGACAGAAGCAACTCTCTCTCTGTAAGTGGAAACTCATTAGGGTCCTTCTGGAAGCTCTGACCCTTCTCTTATTGCACTGACTGATGCTCCAAATTACAGTCTGTTTCTATTGAAAAGTATTATTGCAAAGAAGATAATTTAGTAATGATGAACTGTTTTAGAAGGAAGACTATATTGTCATGTAATATGGTTACTGTGCTTGTAATTGTGATATTGGGGGACAGGAGTCAACTGAAGACCAAGTTGGAAAAATGGTCTGGTTTTGGTGTCCTGAAGAATGGGAAACAGAGATGCTCTTTGCATGGGTTAGTAAAACTACTCTACACCTCACTGATACCATCTCACTTATATTGGGTGAAATTTATTACAAATTCAGAAAGAATACATTTTTAGAGTTTAAGGTATTTTTGAAAGAATTTCAAATTCAAATAAACTTTACTGTTATTTTTTAAATAGGGCTCTGTTTTCATAGGTAAATGCATTAAGTTAAACTGAACGGATCAGTTTGGTTGAAACAGCTAGTCTGTAATTACTTGAACATGTGCTGAGCATACAGACTTTATTGATTATCTCTGTGAGTGTGTTGAGATTAGGTGCTGAGCAATTTTGTGTCTTCATCTATAAATACATCCCAAGAGAGGACAGTCACTGGCTCTGACTGTCTAAAACTCTGGAAGTAGCTTCTGAAAATAAAATACATAGAAGTTGGGTCTTCTTGTTCTGCTTTGCTTTTTTGTTTGTTTTAATTTGTTTTGTTTAGGTTTTTCAAGGCAGAATTTCTTTGTGCATTCCTGGCTGCCCTGCAATTCACTTTTTAGATCAGACTGGCCTCAGAGTAACAGAGAGCTACCTGCCTCTGCCTCCGGAGTACTGAGATTTAAGGTGTGTGCCACCACTGCCTGGGTATTTGAAACCATGTCCTGACAAGAGAAACTTTGTCTCTCTCTCCTCTCCTCTCTCTCTTTAATCTATGAGTGTGCCAAAGCCTGATGAACACACTTTATTCTTAGTAATTTTAAGTTGTGCCTTATAATTTAATTGCCTCAAGTTGGCAATTATATATAAATAAATATATAATTATATATAAATAAATATATAATAAAATAACTATTCTCATGAAATAAGGTTTCTTTTTCATGTAACAGTTATGTTTAAAATAAAATTGATCTCAAATAAATTTGAAGCAAAATTTTAGATATTAACACAGCCTATAACAAATTCAATTTGTAAATTCAAGAAATGTCTCAGCCTTGCTTTTTGGAAGATAAATGTGTAATTTATACAACAATAAAGAATGACCTTGGTGCACAGTAAATAAATTAAAAAAAATCCCCAAACCCAATCAAGTCAATATCATTATCAGTAGCTGTAATAACTACCCCATCATCTAACTCTAGTGGCTACGTTCATGTAACTTCCATTCCGACCCAACTAATGATTATAACTATTAATTCTGACATAGATATAAATGTGATCCATAGACATGTTGAGACACATGTGGATCATTTACACCGTACCAACTCCTTCTGCATCAGTACACCTTGTTCCCTCTCTCAGTGCTCTAGGTACATCTGCAGACATCCTATTATGCACCTGGCTGGGAGGAGGGCCTGGGAAAAAAGTATTTAAGGTTTTCTCTTCCATAATAAAATTAGAGTTGCTTATTTCAAATTTCCCTGGAGGCTCTGTCATTGCTCTCCACACCATCTTTCCCCCTCCCATGAGGAGGAAGGGCTTTGATTTGCTGGTATCTGTGGCTGCAGGAAGTGGTCTAGGAATATTGTATCCAGAATACCCCCTCATCAAGGCTCCAGGCTCAGACCCTAGGTTAGCATATACAGAAGTGCTCAGGAGCACTAGCTTGCACTGGCTGGACCAGGCTGGTCTCCAGACCCTTAGACGCCCATACATTTCACACGCCATGGCTGGCTTTGCTGCTTCCTCTTTTGCATTTCACTTCATTTCAGCAGTGACACCGTGTTTCACCTTCATCATTTTGTGTCATTCATTTTTTTAAATTACCTAATAATTTCCTACTAAATGAATATTTTCCAATTTATTTTATATTTTCCTTTTAACAGCTGATTTCTTTCTTCCTTCCTTCCCTCCGTCCCTCCCTCCTTCCTTTTATACTTTTTTTTTCTTTATTTCTTTCTTTGATTATTTTGTAAGTAACCTTCTCTGAAACTTCCTTAGTTTGGCACAATACTGTATTGTGTGAAGGTCCCCACCACCACCCCCGGCGACACTTAGAATTGTTAATCTTTCTTCCTTAGTTATAACAAGTGGTGAAATTTTGCTATAATGTAACTTAGTTGTATATGACTCTCTAATTGGGGATGCTGAGTGTTTTAATGAGTTTATTTTCAGTTGTGTGCATTTCTAAGTATTCAAGTTTATTGGTGGTCTATAGCCCACCTTATTTTGATTGACATGCCTTCTCAATGGACAAAGATTCTTTTGAAAACATTTTTTTCCCTAAATTCACATCACTGCATATACCTGTGCATTAAAGACCTGCATATATCTGTGTGTTACAGACGTCATTCCCACTTGGCAATCTTCCTGTCAGTTGTCTTAAATGGCTCCTTTTTTGATTTGTTTATTGTTAACTTTCATTGCCATACTTGTTACATAAGTATGTTTCATCTAAGCATGTATTGCATGTAGAGCCCATAGCCCATATTTTCCTCTTTTTCATCCCTTTGCTTTCCTGTTTGCCCCTTTGCTTCTGCTTTCATGTCATCTATACACATATATTTATGCATCTACACAAAATATTCAAAACCATGGGAAATTCACAATATCTCAAAGACATATGGAAACCTCTCCTTGATTAAGCAGGCAGACTTGACCTGTGCCAGAGGTCCTGAAAGTAGTCAGCCACTCACAGAATCTTGACCTTTGCTGAAATCTGGTCCTCACAGGCCATGTCTACTCTTGTCTTGGTTGGAGCCTCAGAGTCCCTCAGCTACCAACATTCCGATGTTCTACTTGCCGTGGACATCCATGTGCAGGTTCTCACAGTTTCTGACTTCAGATTTCATGTTCATGCTCAGAACTTTTTATTTAAAATGCTTTTCATGTCAAATTGTTTTATTATTTTATTTTACTTGCACTATATATTGGTTGTATCAGTCTTTCTCATATGTGGCCTAAGAATCTTAAGGTCTTATTTCTCAGTTCTTCTTTTTCTGGCAAGCATTTTGTATACCATATTTTAAAAGGTATACAATCAACTCTTATTAATTTTGCCCTAAAGTACATATTGTTTTAAACTCTAAGCATGTAAAATCCCATTTTACTCACCATTTCTATTGACCTTCATTCTTCTATATAAATCCTAATTACCACCAGAGATTACATTCCTGATGACAGAGTCAACTCCATAAGCTTGTGGTTCATGGAGTTCTGCTGTAGACACTTCTCACTGTCTTGGCCTTCGAATATTGCTCGTCTTTATCTGAATTACTCAGATTACTGGAATTTTTAACTTGATAGATTATTTTTCCCTTCAGTTACTGAAATATGTGATTTCTCCAACCTGTTGTCTTGTGGAAGTTTGCCTCTCCTCCCCACGCTTGTGTGTTCATTCTGCACCTGTTTTCAGTGCTGTTTCTATTCCTGATTTTCAGTGATTGGGCAGAAGCATGCCTTAGAGCTGATTTGTGCTTATTTTCTTTACCTGTTTCTGTTTTGATGTCCCGTTTGAGAGTTCATTTAAAATTACTTTTGAACGCAAACTCTTGGCTTTCATTTATTCAGATATTTCCCAGATTTTCCCTTTCTTTGAAATTCAGATTCAGGTCTATTTAGGGCTGCATACTGGCCTTGCCACCTTCTCTTCTGGAAGATGACTTTGATATTTATTAGAGAGATATCATTAAATACATTGATCTTTTCTGTGATTCATACTACCTCAAATATTATCACACAATGCTTTTCTATTTTAAATCTATAATGCTATCCTAGTGCCCTTTGTATCCTCATTTTTTGATCATGTGACAAATTTAATATTCTTTCTCTTAATTATTCCTCATCTTTGTTAGTTCTGATCTGTTTCTCTTGGTTAGATTGTTTTTTTAAGGCCATGCTTGTTTGTATGAATGCTAACTTTAATTAGATATCACACATAAATGTAGGATATTGAGACCTGGATCTTGTTTATTTACTTGAATGGTTTCATTTTTTTAAATTAGAATGTAGTTTATATACTTGGAATCAGTATTATCTCTTTATGGCTTGATTATTGACTCAGTGAGATGAGCCAAAGGCTCAGCTTAGCTACCAAAGCTCTCAGAACCCTGTTCTCTGGTGTCCGGAGCTTTCTGTTCTGCCTAGTGTGCAGAAAGTTATGCTCTATCCATCTTACTATGTCACAGTAACTCCTTAGCCTTAGGTAGACTATTTCCTAGTCAAACCCTGTCTGCTTCATCTGAGTTCAAGGGATCCCCAGCTCTGAGGTTCTCTTCTTCCTTGTTACTCATATCTCAGGCACCTGGCGTCTCCCACTGCTGCCACCAGATCCCCACAATCAGTGAGGTTACCAATCTCTGACTGGAATCTTATGCCCTATTTAATGACCCCAAAATAATACAGTTTAGCTTTATGTTTCTTTGAATAGCTTTGTGTGTATACCACAGTAAAATTTGGTTGGGCATAATCTAGGAAAGATGTAAAGAGAACCACATATTACTTGAACATTAATATTGTTTACAGCCCTGCTGCCAGACGTGCGTGTAGCGGTTTAAATTATGGCACAGTATTTAATGCAGAACAACACTGATTATCTTAACAGTAGATTTTAATACTATAAGCACTCTGTATGTGCAACTAGATTTCTGCATTTATAACGTGCTACTTTCACACACAAGGAAATCACTCAAACTCTGTTCATGTTAATAGTTCCCATGCAGAAGTACATAGAGTCAAGCTAGATATTTGAAATTTGTGTTTAAGTGCACAGGAAATAAGACAAATGTATGAACGAAAAGTTGAAATGAGATGCAATAGAACAATATTCACTAAAATGCTGAAGCGGGAGCATAGATGGCACATGGCAGGCTAACTACTCTCAAATCATTTCCTTTTATTTCGTGGTAGAAAGTTCTTCATAAGGAGCTGTGCAGTGGGCTGGTTGAATGCATGTATATTCATTGCAGAGGAAGATGCCAAGTCAGGATAAGAGATAAAATGTTACCCTCTAAGGCGGAAGGAAACAGGCAGGTGGAGATGTCGTGATGTGATTCCTTCATTTTAAAACATTTCACAGATCTGCAAAGTGAAAATTAGCTGAGACTCTGGGGTAAATTTATGGGTGTTTGAAGGAACTCACAAATCCACTGAACATCTGCAAAGTTACTTTTGGTTCATTGTGCAATATTCACAGATACATACTCAATGACTAAGACAGCTTGCAAAAATTGTCTAGGAATGCAAGTTTAGGAAGGAAAAAGTTGGTCCATAAATGCACTTCATCAATTTTGAATATAATGTGGTTAAATAATTTTACTCACTGTGTTACTGACTGTGTGAGGACTACATGCTGCTCTCTAGCTGTGATTATTAAATATAAAGAGGTGATTGACAGAAATACATTTTGGTCAAAAATAAGAAGAAATTAGTGATAAACCATATTATTTTATAATTTATTTCTTTGAATACCTCAGAAGCGTTACACACCATAGAAGATGGAGGTCCTAGAGGAAAAGCCACTGATAATATTTGTCTAAATGGCAATGTGGCTGATCTGCCATCAAAACATTTGTGTTTACACTGGCTGGTGTGTGCACTCCCAAACTTTGGTCAGAGAATTTTCTTATTGCAGTGGGTAAATGCCAATGCAGACTCACGAGTGGTCAATGTCCATAGAACAATCAACAGTGAGTGCTCAGCCATAAATGGAGCAGCTGCATCTATTCCAGACCCAGGACTCAGGGAACATCATAGAAGAGGGGCGAGAATAAAAGGACAAAATCTGGAGAACGAGGAGGAGACAGTGAAATGTGTCTTCTAGGTATGACATGACTGCTGCACACATGAATTCACAATAGCTGTGGTAACCTGCACAAGACCGATTAAATCTCAGCATGCAGATGGGTAAGACCCAGACCCCACTCCCCAGCTGAGGGGCTAATGGTAAGTTTTTTTACTGTTAGAATATGGAAAGTCACTTTTTTTTTGGAAGTGTAGACAATGGTAAGGTTCCTTTGTCCTGGTTCATGGCTCCACACTCAAGTGTAGATGGACATAGCTAACTGGATTTACTGCATTAAAATAAAAATAAAATTTAAGAGGGGAACATGAAGTTTGGAGGTAGACATGGATAAAGAAGGATACTGATGGTGTTGGAGTAAGAGTAGTTATGGATAACTGCCTAAACAAGACCTTAACAGTGATAATATCAATAGGCATGCTATCATGAAGGAGGAAATTAGCATAGGTTCCTACCTGTCTTAGCCAGTATTCTGTTGCTGTAAATAGACATCATGGCCAAGTGAACTCTTATAAATGAATACATTTAATCGGTATGTCTCATTTAAAGTGTCAGAGATTTAGTCTGTTGTGATCATGACAGAGATTATGGCAGTATTTAGGCAGACATGGTGCTGGAGAGTTAGCTAAGAGTCTTTCATCTTATAGGAAATAAGTTGTTGACTGAAACACTGGGCAGCATTCTGAGCATAGGAAACCTCAAATCCTGCCCCCATAGTGACACTTTCTCTAACAAGCCCATACTCATTCCAACAAAGCCACACCTCCTCATAGTGCCATTCTCTATGAGATTATGTGGTTCAGTTACAGTCAAGCTACCACATTCCACTCCCTGGCCCTTATAAGCTTGTAACAATATTATAATTCAAATTTCATGTAGTTCAACTCCAAAAGCACCATATAGTCCATCACATTCTCAACAATGCTTCAAAGTCCAAACCTCAAAAACCTCTTTTGAGATTCCTTTAACCTCTTAACTATCATCTATTTTAAAATCAAAACTAAAATAACAAATCTCATACTTCCAGCATATAGTGGCACAGAATATAATTTGCTATTTCAAAATTCAGGGAAGGGAGCATAGTGAGGAAGTACTGGATCAAAGCAAGACTGAAGACCAGTTGGCCACCTCCAAACTGCATCTCCATGCCTAATGTTAAAATTCCCTTCAGATTTCCAACTCCATTTAGTTGTTGTTTTTATTTTATTTTATTTTATTTTATTTTATTTTATTTTATTTTATTTTATTTTATTTTATTTTATTTTATTTATTTATTCATTCATTCATTCATTCATTCATTCATTCATTTATTATTTATTTATTTATTTATTTATTTATTTATTTATTTATTTATTTATTTATTTATTTATTTATTTACTTAACTGCAACATACTTCTTTCTCTTGGGGGCTGATTCCACTCCCTGTTAGTAGCTTTCCTCAGCATTTATTTCATGACTCTGGCATACCTAACATCTTGGGTTCTCCATAGCAATCCAGGTTCAATTTCACAGATTCATGCAATGGCCTCTCTACTAGGCCTCCATTTGGGGATACCCCTGACACTTGTCTGTCCTCAACAACTTAATTTCATAGTTCCTTTCTACTGCTTTAGCTCTAAAGCCACAATGAAGTGGCCAAAGATGTCTTGTTCTGCTGCTTGCTGGGATTGAAACATGGTCCAATCATTCAATGATATCTTTACCAGCTTTCTGTCTTTCATTGCCTGAGCTTGACTGTCCTAAAACTTGCTTTGTAGGTCAAGCTGGCCTCAATTCACTGGGAAGCTTCTGCCTTCCCAGTGCTGGGAATAAAGGTGTGCCCCACCACAACTAGTTCTAAGCTATCTTTAGCTTCTTTCCACAAGCCGGAAACCTAGTTGGGTGGGATCATGTCCTTAGGTCACCACTTCCTTTATTTCATTACCTAATCTCCTTGAACAGAGGATTTAGCTCCATTCCACTTTCTGGTCCTCTTTTCTTCCTCAAATATCTTCTTTGCCCAGCTCTTCTTATTATATATCTTCATTAGAGTTATCTCTAATGTCCATATGACAAAGTCTATACTAGGCTGGTTTGAGATTTCTCCTGACAAAAGAATTAATCCAAAGCTCTTCTTTTTTAGACAAGGGCGAAAGGCAGTCACTTCCTTTACCAAAATATTACAAAAAACATTTCTAGGCAACACACTAAAGTTCTTCTCTGAAACCTGTTGGGTCAGCCTCTACAATTCAAACAAGCTCTTACTGCCCGTGTTTTCCATGCTCCTGCTAGTATGGACCATTATGGAACAGTTAAGTGGTTCAACTGCTTTTCTAATTCACAGTCTCATCTACAGTCTCAAAATCCATATTTTTTCCCCAAACACAAGCATGGCCAGGCCTATCATAGCAATATGTCAACTTCTGTCCTAGTTAATGTGCTTATTGTTGTGAAGAGACACATTGACCACAACAAGCGCCGTAAAGAAAATATTTAATTTTGGTGGCTTGCCTTTCAGAGGTTTGGGCCTTTACCATTATGGTAGGCAGCATAGCAGCATTCAGGCAGACATAGTGCTGGAGTCCAGAGTGCTACGTCTTGCAGACAAGAGGAAGTCAGCTGACCTTCTGGGTGGTATCCTGAGTATAGGGATCCTCACAGTGACACACTTCCTCTCAGAAGACCACACCCACTCCAACAAAGCCACACCTTCTAATAGTGCCACTTCCTATGAAGTTATTGGGGCCAATTGCATTAGAACTACAACAAA
This sequence comes from Phyllotis vaccarum, assembly GCA_033318265.1. Lineage (NCBI taxonomy): Eukaryota > Metazoa > Chordata > Mammalia > Rodentia > Cricetidae > Phyllotis > Phyllotis vaccarum. The sequence continues at coordinate 19,731,088 of JARWLC010000010.1, forward strand.
ACATTATATAATGTAATTAGACCAAGCTTACTGCTGAAAAACAATACAAGGAACTCTTCAATTTTCAGAGATCGATACAAAGGCAGGCAAGGTGCCAGCCACACTTTTGTGCTCCCAAGATGAATGGGGATGAGATGTGAGTCCCAGGTTATCTTTGTGTACCTGTTCTCAGAAGCAAAAGGAAACAAACCAAAAAACCAAGGAAGAACATAAGACCTCATGCTGCTCCGGGATTCTGAGCCATAAAGATAGATGTTCTGAAGTGTGAGTCAGCACATGGCAGTGCCATTTATTTTGGAAGAGTGGTTTGTCATCACCATTTCCAGGTTTCCCTGCTCTGAGTCCATCTCTACAGCAATAAAATGAGAGAAAAAGGAGCTGTATTACAAAAGACAAATAAGTAGAAATGACAAATGAATCAAAGTGTATTGGAGCCCAATTTATAGCTTAGTGGTAGGGCATTTGCCTAGAATATACAAAGACCTGGTTTTGATCCTTAGCACTGCAAAGCACAATATGTTGAAATAAAATTTAGTTTGAAAACATGGTGATTCCATTTTCCAAAAATACACAATGCAAATGTTCCAATAAAAATATGTTTTCTAATAACGAATGCTTATTTTTATGACTCCTTCCAATGGCACTGTCTTCTCTAACCAGCACTACCCACAAAAAGTAGCATTGAGTGGGAAACTCTGCTCATGTCATGAGCACTAACAGATAATTGTCATTTAGAATCTCTGGGAGAAATGATCAAAAGAAATCGCACATAATAAATAACAATGGATTTTGGAGTCACTGAAATTTCAAATTCTCTTGGATTTATCTGGACTTCAGATGTTTGGGCAGCTGTCACCCAGTCCTGAAAATCCAGATACAATTTGTAAAAACAGGGATCAAAAAGAGTTTTGTCACAGGGAGGCAGAGAGATGGCTTAACTGGTTAGAGATCATTGTTTGCTCTTCTAGAGGACTTGGGTTTAATCCTTAGCACCCACATGGTTTCTCACAATCATCTGTAACTTCAGTGCCAGGGGATCCTATGTTCTCTTTTGTCATCTATGGACACCAGGCACACATATGATATACATGCAGGCAAAAACACTGATTCATGTGAAAAAAATAAATAAAAGATTAAAAAAATTATTGCAGAAAATAGATTCCACGAAACTGACCACTTTACTCAACTATTATATTTAGTTATAGTTCTGCTTATTTTATTTTTTAATTTCCCTTTTCATACTGAATCTTGTTTATTATTTTTGGTCACTGAAGAAATGTCTGTTTCACTTATCAGAAATATGTTTTCATCTCTCAGTGGGAGTTTAAAAGGAAAATAGAATAGGGGGAAAAAAATCAAAGTTTCTTTGGTACATTACAAATGCCCTAATTAAATTTTAATGGGATAAGAAGAATCCTTGAGGTAACATTGGAAACATTTTCACCCACTTATATTTATCATTCAACTCAGCCATGGATAAAAATGCAGTGAAACAGTTCTATCACACTTTGCTTTTGTGTAGTCATAAATAACTACAATACCCACCCTGATCTTAGTACCTGTCCTTCACAGTCCCCAGACACATCAACTTCCATGTATGTTACATGTCAATCTACACTCAGTGTGGACATCTTGGTGCATTCCAACTGGCAGGCAATGGCTTTGTGTTTGTTTTTCCATGATAAAAAAAATATTTGGATCTCTTTTACTTATCTTGGAAAACTTTTGAAACAGAAGTCCCATCTTCTTTCCAAACAAGAAAATATAGTAAAGATACACAGACATATAGGAAGGAATATTCTAACATATATTGTAATAATGAATTTCTATCTTGGACTTTCCAGCTTAGCCTTGAGGTTCGGTCCTGCTCACAGCCCTGCTGCCTCTTAAGCCCAAGAAATCACAAAGGATTTACATAAATTTCATGCTGATTGACCTATGGCTCAATCATATGACTTGTTAACTCTTAAACTAACCCATGATTAGCCAAGTGACTAAGTACTTTTTCTCAGAGCAGCATCTTGGTCTCCTTTTCTGTGTCTGCTGGGATCTCTGTTGATGACTCTCTGGTGTTTTTGTCCTGTGCTTCCTATTCCCAGAGTTTTCTTAGTCTGGTAGCCTCTTCCACACTTCCTGTCTGCCTTTTGGCCAATCAGCTTTATACTAAACCAGTAGGAGGGACAAATATTCACAATGTAACTGAACATATTCCCACAGCAATATACAGTTGACATTTTACTAGGATTATTGCATTCTGGAAAAAAATTAAAAGTGTAAGAAATAAATGTATTGATAGATTATTTATTTGTAAAATTTGTATAAAACTTTAAACAATATATTGAAATTACCTAACATGTAAACATAGAAAAAATTTGAATTTATGTGCAGTGTGCTAAGATACTGAGTAAATAAATGAATCTATTTGTACACGTATGTGCATGTGCATATGCATTTATGAGCCTCAGATCCAAACAACTGTGTTCATCTATTTACCTCCTTAGCTGGGTACCATCATTTAGTTCTTTTTGGGAAACAACTGCATAATTGTAACCTAGTAGTATTTTTCCTCAGGGTGATTTCAACTCCTTGGCTTGATGGTTTTTGAACTCCTCTGTAAGCATGACAGTAGCGACTCATGCCCTGAGGCAAGAAATAGCCTTTGACAAATTTATTGAGTTGTTGGGAAAGGAAAACTTGTGTCTTTATATCCAGGCCACGTGTTTCTTGGAAAACATGCTGTCACCCCCCCCCTTCATGTTATCTACAGTAGAATTCTCCTTTCTCCTAGAAAGGACCTTCTTAGGAGGTGGGAAGAAGCTCTCAAGAGCTCACATACTGCCCTGTGCCTTCAAAGTGGGGTCTCACAATTAGTCAATAACAAGAGTCTGATATGAAAATACAGTGGTTAAGAAATCTTTGTAGTTTTCTTAGGTTGGAGGAAAGAAGGATAGAGAGAGGCAAAAAGATGTTTTCTTTGAATTGTAGTCACCTTTTGCACTAGAAATAGAATCTGCATAGAAATTAGAATTTTCCCAGCCACAGAGAGAATCACATGGATTTAGCCAGGGCTTACTCCAGTCCTGGGCATGTTAAAATGTCTCCTGCAGGAGGCTCAGAAGATCTTCCACTGGGGAAGAGAAATTCCTTTGTCCTTTCAGGCCAGGCTTCCTCTTTTTAAGAGCTAAGTGCTCTTCTGTGACACACTTGATTTTAGGTAGGGCCTGGCTTGAGAAGAGTAGACCTTTGAATGAGCAACTTTAACTCCAATAACTTGGCTGACCACACCAAAAAACAGGAATGGAGAGGCATTCACAACTGAGCAAAAAGAAAAATAACACTTTGTAGTGGGATTATGTTCTGGTACCTTGTAAATATTTGTCCCTCCTACTGGTTTAATAAAAAGCTGATTTGCGAGAAGGCAGACACTAAGTGTGGGCGGGCTGTTACACTTAGGTTTCTTGGTTCTGGGCAGCCAGAGGTCCAGACCCACAGACCTGCAGCCCTAGACCCCTTAGCCACCTGCTGCTGCTCAGGCCCCCAGAAATGATTTAGACACTTATATTAACTTCATGCTGTTTGGCCTATGGCTCAGGCACATTGCCTATGGCTCAGGCACATTGCTAGCTAGCTCTTACATCTTAAATCAACCTATTTTTATTAATCTGTCTGCCACGTGGCCTGTGGCTCACCTGTGTTCCTTATATGTTGCTCCTTTGGGCTTTGGCGATCTGTCTGACTCCGCCCTGCTTCTCCTACCTATGCTCTGATTTTTCCTCCTACTTTTTCTATGGTATCTGTCATGGGTCAAAACAGCTCCTTTATTTAAAGATTGATATTAACAGCATACAAAAAGACATTCCCACATCAGCAGGCTACCAGACTAAGAAAACTCTGGGAACAGGAAGATCAGAGCAGAGACACCAGAGAGATACTACCAGAGATTCCAAAGAGACACAAGGAGAAACATCAGCAGACCCAGAGAAAAGGAGACCAAGATGCTGCTCTGAGAAAAGGTACCAAGCAACATAGCTAAATAAGATAAGAATCATGGGTTATTTTAAGAGCAAGAGCTAGCAGTATGTCTGAGCCATAGGTTAATCAGCATGAAAGTAATGTAAGGATCCGTGAGTTTCTGTGGGACTGTGGGTCTGCAGGTCAGCACCATAGGTTGAACAGGCCAGAGACTTATCACTACAACTCTTCCCGTTCATGGTGATTTAGTCCCTGGAGTGTTCCAGCAATGGAAGAAACATGTGTTGTTGAGATCATCACCATTATCATTGCTGTTACTGATTATTAATATTATCATAATTGTTGCTATGAGCTTTGTGGTGCTTTATTTTTGTTCTTTTCTTGCTGTGCACTTCAGTTGTTAAACATTTTAACAGCTAGGTCTAAAACGTCATTCTGTGAGCGCGCCATTCTGATTTCCATTTTGTGTCTAACAGGTGGAGGGGGCTGACAGATTGAGGGCATGGCAAGGAGAGTTGGAGTCAAAGTCAGTGGATTTCTTGAGTCTTGGAGATAGGTTAGGAAAAGAGCAGGATTTGTATTCAGACCTTGAGTGACCTTCTGGATTTGTTAATCATTGGTGCATTTTGAAATAGCCTCTTCATCTTCTATGAGACAAGACAACATATAATCAATCTTCTTTGAAAGTCTCACCTGTAGTACGAGGTTACTGGCCCTAACTTTTGGGCCTATCCTCAAGGTTTAGGCCCACAGACCTGCAGACCCACAGACCCGCAGACCGGCAGAGACACACAGATGCATATGATAGTTTTAGGCTGATTGGCCTAAGGCCCAGGCATATAACTTGCTAGCTCTCTACCCTTTTCATCTAACCCATGACTCTTCCTGTTCAGCCATGTGGCTCGGTACCTTTCCTTAGAACAGCATAGTTGTCCTCTGCTTCTTCTGGCTTCTCTCTGGCGTTCTGCTCTGTGCTTCCTGTTCTCAGAGTTTTTCTTAGTTTGGTAGCCCCACCTACCTTCCTGCCTGTCTTTGGCCAATCAGTGCTTTTTATTAAACCAGTGGGTGGGACAACACAATCCCCTACATATCCCTTTTTCTCTTTTTAAAACAAAAAGAACTCCAAATCTAATATTCTATTCTTCCCTTATCTATAACAACTTATAAACAACACTGTAAATAAACACAAACATCCATAATCCATGTTTTGGGAATGTGGGCGTCGTTCTCTAGGCTACTTCCTGCTGAATGGGGCACTGACAATCTCATGGGAATCCAGAGAAAAATTTAGGATTATGCACAAGTCTTTAGTGGAGTAATCTGTAAGGCTGGGTCATCTCGGCCAATCTCCTTGAAATTGTTCTGAATACAGAGCTCTGGAAACTTCAACAGAGGTGTTCTGAAATGCTGAATCATCTGGTTCATCCATTTCTATTGGAGATTTTTCAGGGGGTCTTCCTCTATCAAACTTTATGTTCTTTATCCAGAAATAAATCCACAGCTTGTCATTTTCTGTGAAAATAAAAGAAAACTTCTTCTCCAAAGTAGCATATCTTTGGATTTCAGTTTTAAAGTCAACTCATTTATAAAACATATAGGTTTAATTAAACCAACAGCATTTATAATCAACTGTCTTTTAGCAGCTTTTACTACTTCATTTTCAGTCAAGAAGCTTAAAGATAAGACAATAATATACAGTATCCAGACATTCTTTGTATTTTCCATCTTTACATGGCTTATTATTTACTTATTTATTTATTTTACTCTATTTCTTTTTTAAGAGCTTTCTCTACCTTTTTCTTTTCTTTCTCTAAGCCTATGTATATATATTTTCAACACACTCTAAACCACTTAGACTTTTTTTTTTTTTTTTTTTTTTTTTTTTTTTTTTTTTTTTTTTTTTTTTTTTTTTACAAAAAACTGTCTTTATATTTATTTAACTTTTTCTGTCTCTGACCACACCTTTGCTTGGCTAGGATGATTAACTCCACCCAGATTCTTTTATTTCTTTCAGTTTCTGAACACACCTTTAATCTGCCAAAGTTCAAGATTGTTAGGATGGGCTGATGGCTCCACCCAGCTCATAGGCTAATTTCATGGAATTTATCTTTTTAATTTTAGGATCCATATAATTACCAAGTAAAGCTTTGCCATCTGTTGCTCATTAACTCCATTTAAGTGTTTGGCAGCAGGGCCTCTTAAAAAACTCACAAGTATTTTGCCTCTAAGGCTGAATCAGGAAGCTTCTCTTCACAAAGCCAAGCCTCAATTTGCCTCCGGCAAACAGAGCTGATCCAAGAAAACATCAATAGTAAGAAGACATTTTTGATTCTTTCCCCTTTTGTTCTTAGGAACAGAAACCTTAAATACACCATTTATAACTTTTTCTTATATCTAAGCTCCTGTGAAACTTCAGGAACCAGCCATTTTATACCTTAAGCTGCACTCCAATTCCTGCCATTGTAGCTCAAGCTCACATGCTTCACCAGGGTGTCTCTGTACCACGGCTCATGTGGGAGACACAATTCAGAGGCTGCTTTGGGCTCAAGACCATTTTTAAGCTTTCTATGTCTTTATGTGGGTGTATTTGCCCCACCTTGGGCTGCCACTCACCCAAGTAATCTGTTAACTCTACTGGGGGTCTACACTAGGGACATAGGTATCCCTTGAGACACAGTGGGGCAGATGCCAGTGAATTACGAGTGGTGAATGAAGAAACAATCCCGATGTGCTTTAATTTTAGATATATCAGGCACATTAAAAGGAATATGAGTATGGGCAATGTCCTATTCTTGAAGAGGTAATTGATTGGAACAGCCAGGGACTTGGCTAGGTATCTGAAATAAGTACAAGGCACAGGACATTTCGTACCCATGAGTGATGCATGCCAATCACACAGTAGTTCTACCTTTAGGGATCCAAGGATTCTCCATTATTGTTTTAAGACTTTACTTGTGTGTGTGTGTGTGTGTGTGTGTGTGTGTGTGTGTGTGTGTGTGTGTGTGTGTGTGTGTGTGTCCCTAGAGGTCAGAAGATGGTGTTGGGGATCTTGTAACTTAGATGAAAAGATCAGCCAATGTTGGTGGTGGAGAATAAACTCTGTGGAAGAACAGCAAATGCCTTTAATTGCTGAACCATCTCCCTGGCCTCCATTGACTTTCTAATAAAGACTATGGGAGCTTACATTCACATAGAAAAGAATCTCTACACAACTTCAACTTCCCTCACAAATTGCTAATATTTTAGAGCAGTCAATCTGAATGGAATGAGTGGCTTCTCATTGTACTTTTAACTTAATGTTCCCTGATAAGTAATGGCCTTGAACATCTCTCTCATTTACCCACTAGGTTTTGTATTTCTTTTAAGAAATGTGTTTTTAGATCCTTTGTCCACTTTAAAAATTGGTATCAACTTATGTTATTTTAAAGAGTTATTTATCTGTTCTTAATATTAATCCTGTGTCATAGGAATATCTGGGGGATACCTTTGAGTCTGTATGTTATGTATTCATTCTATTGTTTTGTTTGCTGCGCAAAATTTGATGTGATCTAGTTGGTAGCTTTGTGACTGTTTTCTGTTCTTTTTGGGAGGAGGGGTGGATTTCTAACTAGAAAATCATTCCTATGAGCTGTTTCTCTTAAGCCTTTCAGTAGTTTCAGAGCTTGAGGTCAGAGCATTTAAGTATTTGATCCCTCTCTAATGTGATGGTTGCAAGGTGTGAAGAAATGTCAGTCTTCTGTCTGTGGATAGGCAGTTGATTTTCTCAGCATTGAGTAATTCCTTTCTAGAATCTCACCCCCCAAGCAACTGCTTCCTGTGTTCATTTCAGTTATAAAAGACAGACACAGGAACAACTTGGATGCCAATAGATATCTGGAATGTTATCCTAAGCAGCAAGAGGCAAGAGAGCTACAGATTGAGAGAAGGAAACGGGTACAGATAACATGAGCTTTTATTGCTCAGTGTGCTGCTGTGTGTGAAGAAAGGGGCCTCAAACCCACCAGAGTGGCATGCAAACTGTTCCTGAGACTTACCCCAGGAGAAGACACAAGCACTTACCTGATGGCAGATACATTTTAAGTGGTGTTAGTGGAGCTGTCAGTGTGACTCACAGGGTGCTTGTGTGCAAGCAGGGTGAAGGTTACCACCTTCATGTATGATAAGTAATAAGTCACATCTGGGGGACTGCCTAACATGTACAGAATCACCCACCACTGCTGGGAGCCAAGTCAGGAATCTGAGGGGTCTCAGTACTGATACCAGAGGTACACATCATCCTGCCCTGCCTTAACTGAAAGCCCACGGTGCTGTCCAGGGACTTTCAATTTTGGAGATTCCCCAGTGTTTATCTTGCCGGCTCTGCACATCTTCTGGAAGCTGTTTGCACCTCCTTATGTTCTCTTTTGGAAAGAGATGAAGTGGCAAATACTCTAGGACTCCATTCTCTGTGCTTCCTCTCTCTCAAAGAGCTTCTTATAAACAGTCTGCCTAGATGCATCTCTAATGCTGTTTAAACCACTCTATAAATTTTTCAATTTGTCCTTTTTTTGTTTTTTATTTCCCAGAACAGCTGTTAGTCCAACAATACCAAGTCCTTTTTGTGGGAAGTCAAAATTCAAGCATGCAATGGTAACTATAAGACAAAATATTACCAATTTTCCTTGATTCTTTATTTCTTCTCTTGGAGCTATGTATGTGATAAAGTTTGAATGTAATTGGGCCTCATAAGCTCATAGGGACTGGCACTATTAGGAGGTGTGGCTTTTTTTCAGTATTTATGGTCTTGTTGGAGGAAGTATGTCACTGTGGGGGTGCACTTCAGTGTCTCATATATGCTCAAGCCAAATCCAGTGTGTCAGTTCACTTCCTGTTTCCTGCAGATCGAGATGTATTGACTCTCATCTCCTTTTCCAGCACCATGTCTGAGTGCGTGTCGCCATGTCCTATCATGAAGATAATAGATTAAATCTCGGAAACTGTAAGCCATCCAATTAAATGTTCCCCTTTCTAAAAGTTACTGTGGTCATGATGCCTCTTAATAGCAACAGAAACTCTAGCTAAGACACATGTTTATTTAAGTTCCTATACCTTCAAAAATTAAATGTAACGCGATATTAAAATGAAGTCATAAGATAGTTGATTTGTTTGATCAGTTGTTTTCAGCATATTCTAAATTTTAAACCTTTAAATATTGCCTCAGGACAATAACTAAAATATTCATAATTGTAAATAATGTGTGGTAGGACTACTTTTAATTATTTTTACTTTTTCTGCACAAATAAATGAAGTCTTCAAATACAAATTGGTCAAGTGTGGTTTCCCTTCTGAAGGGGATGTTATATCCCCACCACACAGTGTTACCTCACCACTCCTGAGATAGGAACTTGTTTCACCATTCATTGGCTTTGGTCTATTGCACAAGAAGGAAGGAGTCTACAGACAGAGATGCTTTTGAATGTAGGGAGGACAACTCTGCAAAGGACAAAGCATTTTGACTTCTCCCTCTGCTCAGATTGTGTTTATTATCCATTCACAATAAGGCTGCCATTTCCTGGAAGGATATTACTATGCTGTAACCTTCCAGAACCCATGATGCTTAGTAGAGGACATGTTTGTGAAGGTGTATCTTTTAAGATTTTTTATGAGCATGACTGCTTAGCATGCTTAAATTAACAAACACTGCAGCAACTAGCTGATTATCTCTTGAGTATTTTCTAGATGCACAGAGAAACATCTGCTCACTCTGGATAGAGATATCAGTGGCAAACTAAGATCAGATTCCATCCATGCCCAGACTTGTGAAGTGAGGATACTGTAGTTACTCACAGATATGGCGGACTCAAGAGCATCACTGAAAAGTCCTCTGACATAGGCAACTACTGTTAGGATTTTGGGCATATCTGGCATGGTACGAATATGATTTACCCAGTTATTTGGTGGTGGATTTCTATGAATGCCAAGGCTTCATGGGAGATGCAGTAGTGGGTACCAGGAGACACTTAGAAGCTATTTATATGTAGAAGAACTTTATTATTATGATAGAGAGATATGATTATGATCAACAGAGAAGGGGTGGGGAAGAGGAGGGAATAGAGAGAGAAAAAAAGAGAAAGAGATAGTGGGATAGAAAGGTAGAGGGATAGAAATGAAGAGCACTCTGGAGAGAGAGAGCAAAGGAAGAAAGAGATTTAGAGGTGGGAATTTTCTTAAGTGGGTCTTGACATCAGAACTCAAGGGAGGCCGTGGCTTTAGAGACTAACAGCTACTAACAGGAAATCCCAACTCCCAGGCAACCTTCCACATCACACATACTGAGGCGCCCACAAGATCATAAGCAGCTAGGACATGTGCAAGTGGGGACTGTGTTCCTGCTGGTTCCCACACTCCTTCCAGGATCCTCAACAGCCTTATCCTCACTAGCATAGACCTAGCTATGAGGTTTGCATCACTTATCTTTTAGCTGTAACCTTGGGACATGACTGTGGTTAGGTCAGTCCATTGGTGCTCTTTCATGAGGGTTGTGACCATCTGACTCTCAAAAGAATGGGCCATGCTCCTAGCTCTGTACTTTATTACTGCATTGTCAATGAACAGGTGTCTGACAAGTCGCCAATCCAAGTCAAGCAAGCAAAGCGTTAGACTAACCTCTGAAAGGGAGAAAAGCATTTCAGATATGGATGTCCTAAACCAATGAGAGTCCTCAAAAAATTAGTGTAAGGGATCACAGGTGAACTAAACACAGTTTTACTTTCGGAGTTGTTATTGCGTTTGTTTTAGTTCTTAGTTTGTAATATTTAACTCATGAAAAAATCCCCACAGACTACATCTAGAGATACATCTAGAGACATTACTTGCATACTGAAGAGTTCTTGTACTAATATTAAACAATATGTAACTTGAGCAGAAATTTGGAACAGAGAAAATATCAGATTATATGCGTGAGGCATACTGCACACTGTTGGAGGACCATGAGAACAAACTCATCTTTATAAAATGTAATGTGCCAATGTAAGTGTGGGCTGGTTGACAGGACATCGAGGACTCAGTTTTTTGTGGGAGGGAAAAATCCTTGGATTAAACATGGAAATTTTGCCAAAGGCAATAAAATATCAGAGATCTAAATGTCTTCTAGTAAAATTCACCACTTTTAGAATAAAAGAAAATCTTCGTGTCTTTAGGTTTGACAACAAATTTTATGCATATTATGAAAGGCATCCTCCATCAAAGACAAAAATGATAATTTGGACTTATTAAACTTAACAATGTCTGTTTAGAAAAAGATATACTAGCAGCAGAAAGAAAGGCAGAATATAGGGCAAAATACTTTCCAATATTAGAAAATGTGATGAAGGATTTATATTTCAAACTCACAAAGACCTCTTAAATCTCAACAATATGAAAATGACAAACCCAATTAAAACAGCAAACCATCTAAGTGTCTGAAAACATACCACAAAAACTATGAATAGCGGGATCATTTTTAGCTGCCAAATTTGGAAGCAACAAAAGTTATTTTGATGAGTAAATGATTAAAGAAACTTTGATAAATCTTTTCAGTAAAATATTGTTGAGAATGACATCAAAATCAGGCACCAGGCAACAAATGGACTTGAGTTGCCTATTGCCAAAGGAAAAAAGCCAGTCTGGAAGCTCTACAGACTCATGATGGCAAGTGCATATTTGGACAAGATCAAGTGTGGGAAGAAAAAGTTCTGTGATTGCAAAAGACTGAAGGGACTGAAAAATGGATGAATAAATGGGGAGTATTCACTAGTTTATCTAAGACTGCACAATAAGAAATACGAACCCTAACTAAAACTATAGACATTACTTAGCAATAATGAGTGAACATGGGCTTTTTATTTGTAAAGGCACCACACGGAGGTAAGATGCTTATATGGTTAAAGGCACATTTATGTATACATATGTGTATATATATGTGGAAACACACACACATAAATATGTTCTATGGAAGTTCTCAGCTTATCATACAATTTTCTTTTAAAACTTCAGCTGCTCTGAAAACTGAAGATTATTAAAGTTTGTGTGGAAATCTGTGTCCTTACTACTTTTAATTGTACAAGCTATGGAGAAGTTGGAAATCACCCCAGTTGCCTTCAGGGTATGCCAGGAGCCATGGAATCAGTGTCACAGACTCCCAAAGGCTTAGTGTACCCTTGTCATTTCCAGTTGAAGGTTACTGGGAACAAACTTTTACAGAGACTTATATTAGCACAATATTCTTTTTATTTTTCTTTGAATATAGTCTAAAATATGATCTAGATGCTTAAATGCAAGAAACAATTGTATACTTTTCTGGATTGACAGGAGACTCAACCCTCCTACAGTATGTAGAGACTTCTAGAGCAGCGTTCCTCAGCCTATGGCTGCTTTGGGGGTCAGATGACTGTTACAAGGTCGACTAAAACCATCAGAAAACACAATTATTTATATTACAACCCACAACAGCAGAAAAATTAAGTTATGAAATAATAACAAAAATATTGTATGGTTGAGGGTCACCACATATGAGAACCCGAGTTAAAGCATTGCAGCATTAGGATGGTTGAGAACCACTGTTCTTGAGTCTCATGATGTGTTCTTGGCACCTCTGTGCTCTCACTCACTGCAGAGATAGGTACATTCAACACTTTCTACACTTCCTCCACACTACCTGCATGACTCACTAAGGTTAATTGCTGACCACACTTAATTCTGTTAATAGCTCATAGCTTTCAGTTCTGTTACTGTTTTACTAAATTATTCCCCACACTGAAGACAGCGAAGAGTAGATTTGCATATTTATTTATTTGTTTCCAAGTGTCTTTTGACTTTTTATGAAGAGCACAAGAAAGGAAGAAGCAGGTATATAAGGGGTCTTTGTACCAAGCTGTAAAACCATTGCTGAAGTTATCATTTTAAGTGTCAGATTTCTGACTGTAGCATTTGAGAAGCAGCTTTTCCGCCCTTAGTTCTTCCCTGCAGTATTTTGTTTGTCTTTTCATCTCTTTTTCCTTCTTCAGACAAAGCATAGGCTTTCAACTGAAAGCCCAACTAACAGGCTTTCAATTCCGTTCAAGTGGAATTTAGCCACCTGCAACTCTTGGAACCTGTAACAACAGCAGAAAGCATTCTGATGCCATGTTTCATAAAAAAAAGCCTGCTACCACTCTCCCAAATACATGACTGTAATCACCAGGCTTAAGCTTGACTTCACAATATTGAAAAATATTTTTCAGCTTCCTCTAAGTCCACAGCTATCTGTGTTGGCTGGACTATGATATTTTTGGACTCTCTGTGTAGGACCGCATTTTAACCATACAAGGAACCAAAAATTGTCAGGCATTGTATATTATTTATCATGCTACCTACTGGGTAGTAAATTATGATATGATGTGAGTGTAGCATAAAAACATCTTCATATCAGCCTATAAAATACAGATAGCTGATAACATTGATGTGTAAAGAGTAAGGCACAGAAGAAATGTCATCTTAGCACATGGTGACTGTCACCCTCATGCCAGCTTTGCAGATCTGCCCCCACACAATGTGTTATATCATTTCTTGCCAGGCTAGCTCTTCCATTCTTTCTGATATGGTAAGATTCATTTAATATTTGACTTTTCAATTCACACATAAATACTTAAGACAGATTTTACTTAATATGTAGTGGGTATGTGTTCTTAGTATTTTTCATTAATGCAGATGTTTTATATCAGCAATATCTTATGACTGATATAAACCTATTTAACATTTATGAAGAGAAACATATCTCAGAAACATCTCATTCCTCTATTTATCTTTTAAGATTGGGTGCATGCCTTTAATCATAGCACCTTGGAGACAGAGGCAGGAGACCTCTGTGACTTTTAGGGCAGTCGAGTCTACATACTAAGTCCCAAGTCAGCCAGGGCTATTCAGTGAGACTTTGTTTTAATATTAACAATAATGGCAATGTTATTATTATTCTGTCTTTGTAAGTTCTCATGTGTTATAGTGTTTTGTGGCTTAGAAACACCATTCTATTTCCCCTGTCACATATTTCCCATAGATTACTACTTTCAAAAGTTTACATAGCAGTACCCATGTGGCTAAAAGACAACTTAATGAGGATGGGTTTCTCCTTTCACAATATGGGTTTCAGAGATCAAGATCAGGTTTGACAGTGGACACCTTTGTCAGAGCCATCTTCTGAGCCAGAGCATGTTCTTGGTTTTAAAGACAAAGGCCATCTAAGGAACTCATGGTCACACACATGAATGCAGAATAACAAAAACAGGTTGCTAAAACAAAACCTTAAAACTTGCATTTTTTTTAAACGGATAACAGAAAAAATAGTTTGAAAGTACTCACTTTGTAACAGAACCTCAGTTTGATCCATGAGAACTCATATAAAATATCTGTGTCTGATGCTGTGCATTTATAATCCCAGCAGCAGAGAGAGGAGACTCCATGGGCTTACTAGCCAACCTAATCTACATGACATGCTCAAAGCCAGTAAAAGACTCTGTTTTAATAAACAAAAACAAAACCCCACAAGGTTAAGGCCTACCACACATACAAGCACACCCATACACGCTCACCTCCCCACATATGCAGGAACACATATGCATTATGATATGCATGTACACACAGAATAGGAAATGAATGTCAGTAAGAAGTCTGACACATGGGTGCTGATGGAAGAAACTTAGGACCACCAGCTCCACTTACCCAAAGCTCTTTGCTCGAGATCTGGAAATACCTTGAAGAAGAAGAGCCTTTCTTGGTCCTCTGGCCACAGATAATCCATTTTTTGTTCTAGGACATCAGTAGCTTCATTGGATCAGGGATGGGGATAGTTTGCCACACACTGGAGTTCCTCAAATGATCATGCCAACCATTTATATTGACACAGACCTCAGGCACTGGCAAGTTCTCTTTCCATTTGTTTGTCCATATGTGATGTGTTGGTGACTTAGTGTGATTAAAACTGGAAAAATAATCACTCACCCATTAGATTTCATCCCCCCTCTCTATTGTGTATGTGTATGATTGATTTGAAGGAGAAGGATATGAATTTGAATACTTAGAATAGCCTTGAAATATTCACATACATATGAAAGTTTGCTAAATAGTATTTCAAAAATTATAACCATTTTTAAAAGAAACTCCTTTCCAAATATAAGCCACAGAGCACATCACAGCTCACCAATTACTGCTCCTGAGAGGGTTTGGAGATGCTCAGTTGTGATCCAAAGGAGGAAAACGAAATATTAAAAATGTAATATAATCCCTTAAGAAGTATTAGGCAACAGCATAGTCACAGATCCACTAAGTCCATGTGGTTCACAAGGGATCGTGGGAGTTGGAGATTCCATTTACACATCATCTACACCCCTGTATACACTATGGATTATCAAAGAGAATTCAGTAGAATAGCTTACAAAGTATAAACTGGTTAGTTCGACAATGATTCTGTGTGCTAGAGATACTGAGAACCCTGTTCAGTCAACAGAGTAGGATGCCTCAGCTGTTCCAATTTGACACTGACTGTCTGGAAGACTCCTGGAGAGTTGCTGTTCTTTAGTCTGTGTTAAAAGGTTAAACCTAAAGCTATTAAGTAATCAAAGCTGTATTAGCTTAAAGTACCTTCCCCAAGTCCCTCACAGAAAATGCTGACACATCCAGGAACTATCAGAGTCTGGCGACCAAAGCCGTGCAGCTTTTATGGCTATGTAAATCATACTACCCCATGAGTAATTATAAACATGCCAGTGTACGTGTCATCTGCTGGATCAAACTCCTTTATAGGACTCTATTCAGAGAAGCAAAAATGAAGTGAAATGCATGTAGCATGTGGAAGAAAGGATTGCCTGTTAGGCTTTTTTAAGTATGCAAAAAAAACCCAATGGTTTTTATTGTGGAATTTTCATACACATATGTTATTATAGTTATCCACACTCATCCTCAAAAATTAAAATAAAATATTGTTTGAGGCAGATGATTCTTCTTCTTCACTGGAAGGCTAGGTAGTGGTGCTCTCTGAAGTCATGGCTATTGAGGTAAATATAGCCCGATTTGCAGTCATAGGAAATTACACCCTCTCTAAACTGCAATGGACTCAAGTCTAATGAAAAAAATCTTCACTCCAGTCTGATTAACAAAACGCTGTACAGTCTCCGAGTCCATCCCCAGCACCTGTGTATCCCAGAGTGGAGAAAACACTCCCTTGTTTATTTGCCTGTTTCTTATTTGAATTGGCACTATCTCCATTTATTAATTTTCTAATAAAGCTAGAATTTTTATTATTAAGTAAATAATAGATTTCATTAATATATCACACATGATCGATATTGTTACTTTTCCAACATCCCCACAGGTTGTATAATAGTGACATGTAGCATTAATTAGTCAAATACAATTTAAGTTCTATTAATTAGCCATTAGAAATTTGGAGCTACTGTCTAAACAAAAGAGAATCAGATGCTATTGCATTATAATTATTCAGTAACTGAATAGGTCTCTCTTTGTGTGTTGTATGATGAGTTCATTTGTTTGGGATGGAAAGTTGTATGCAATATTGCCTGTACTTTCAATGATTATTGTATGGACATAAGATGAATTATTGACCAAATAAGTCAAGAAAACACTGTCTCTGCCCATCAGGTGACTTGTGTAAGTCACTCATTTTCTCAGATAGTTAATGTGACCTGCATATATACGTGTGGTGGAGCAGAACATTCCACAAACTATTTTCTCTGTGGACTGTCACCACATCCATAGCCATTTGTTAAAGGCTTCTCTGAATTTGATTAAAGCTTTCCATAAAACCTGTCTTGGGTGGCTTCAGGACCCTCTCTGTTGAAGAGTGTCATTATAGTCTATCTCCCATACATAATGATATTTGAAATCTGGCATTCCACTCAGGCATTTGTTCAAGAGTGTCTGTATCTGTCTCACCACACAGTCCGATGCTGCTGTTTGCTGACTTTGGAAGAAGAGTCTTACAAAGTATTAGGCTGGCTCATGGATAGATTCATGAAATCAATATTGCTTGGGTTTTCTCACTTCTTTCTTCTGTATACAGAACTATAAGATGGGCTTTTATGAGATGGCATACAGGTTTCAATTGGTCACAGTCTACTATTGACACAGCCAACGAATTCACTAAATGTCTCTGCTGATGCAAGCATTCTTTCTACACAGTGAAGTCCTTGACAGAGAGCAGTAGATTATGATCTGCCATATGCATTTTCCTATATTTATTTTAGCAAAAGCACACACCTTCAGGAGAAGAGTTGGCAAAATGTTTGAATGCTAAAATAACTATTTTTTTCCTTTCTTTGCTGTAGACATAAAAAGAGAGCTGTCAAAAAATGAGGTGAAATCAGAATGTAGAAAACTGATGCCACACTGCTTCACAAGTTCAATGTGCATAGATAGAAGGTTTACTTAGTCGCAGCATTCCCAGTGAGCCTTCTCTGCTCTGATGTCTCTGTAAGCTTGCTCTTTTCTTTTCCAGCTTAGCTGCTTTGTACAGACACAAATGATTTTGGTCAAATATGTGTACAGCCCAATGTTTCCCTTGAAATCACTGTCCCCAGATGGGTAAAAGCCTTCACAACCCTTTCATTGGCAATAAAGGTATGGGAAGGAATGGGCGGGTGGTGGGAGTCTGCTGGCTGCAGCTTTTACAGTCTGAAAGAGACTTGAAGAGAGGCGACATGACTATTGAAAGCCTGTCATCTGGGCCTGGAGAATGCCTCTCTACACAGTAGAAAGATTATTCAGATACCAGGGATGTAATGTGTCACCTCATCAGAATGGCGACTCCCAGGCTCCAGGGAAGGCTGCCCCTGCTCTGGGGCCCCTGCCTTCTTCAATGCTGGCAGTGACCTGCACAGACAGGATTTCTCACTCCCGTTAGGGACAGGCTGGCTTCCCTGTTATCCTGGCGTTTTGTGGTTATGAGCTAAGACCTTCCGCCTCTCCCACAACATAAACCTTCTTTCTCTGGAAAAAAAATAAAATAAAAGAAGCTGAGCTAGTCAGTGCAGAATACATTACCTCATTCTCTCTGAGGCCTCATGATGACTCAAGATTAACTAGACCACCAAATAATCTCACTTAGCACTACACATGGACCTCAAGTTAGATCATTGTGGATTTCTTTTTTCTTTGTTGGTGCAGCAGGGCTAGGAACAAAACATATTGAAAAGAAATACAAGCAGTGTTATTTACATTATTTAGAAGTTTCATTGTTAAGATATTCCATTGCTATAATATCCTTGGTCAATTTTAGGTTTGGGTATTAGGGAGCGAAGTGTTTGTATATTGAATTTCACATCCTCAGAGTAAGAAAACATGCAGGATGTTCCTTGTGCTTATATTTCCTAATTATATATATATATGTATATATATATATATATTTATAAAATTTAATATACATATATACATATATATGCACACAAATACACACATGTATATGTATGTATTGGAAAACAATGAATGATAAATCCAAAATCGACAATGTAATTTCTTTCAAACATCAAAAAAATCTATTTTCATTTCCATAATCAGTTGATTACAAACAGTTTATTTATGAAGATTTTCTGACAGGGAAAGTAGGAGATAACATGTGTTCAACCTTTTAAATTATTTCCAAAATCCAGACCTTTCTTGGAAAACACTGGTACTGATAATAAATCACAGGTGAGGCTTATGTTGGCAATCTTTAGGAGAGAGCTTTAGCTGTATGTATGTGTATATATAGCTCAAGCTTTCATGTGTTCTTCAGAGAAGCTGGGTCAATTCAAATCCCAGTACTACTATGCAAGTCCTCTCACATCTCCATGGAAACATATTATCTCATTTTCTAACACGTCACTCTAGTCAATGGAGCTAAATACCTGTCATAGAGAAAGTCCTCCAGGCCTTCTTTGCTATGGCCAAGGGGCTTGTCTTTGCTCACTGATGCTTTTAGTCCATTTTTCTCTCTTTAATATGGACGACAGGGGCTCTTTGTGTGTTATAAGTAATAGAACTTTCTTGATGTTAGTCACTGTGAACACATTCAGAAAATAATAAACTGGTTTATTAACGGTGTCCATCACATCCTTTTCTTGATGTGGGACCTTGGTTGATCTATACGGTATGTCAGTCAGACATCCTGGTTAACTTTAAGATAGTTCTATTTCATCATTCTCTCTTTGATTCCTTTGGAATGTAACATTTTATATAGGGTGAGCTAGGAATCTCTCTTATGTTCCTCCATTTCATAAGCCAGGATTCTTACACCATAAACTGAACATTTATGTGTCACACAAGTATCTCACTACCATCAAAATTCTCAACCTTCCATCTCCTAGTAGAAGCCAGAAAACATAAATTGATTTGCATAATATATCAAAGTTGAAAAAATTACCTATATCTCTAACCAAGAAATTAAAAAAGGGGAAATACGTTTCAGAAGTGGGAAAATGACATTTCCAGACAGAAGATTCTCATGTTGCTCATGGCATGTGTCACTTGTCACTAGGGAACACTTTATAAAATATTCTTGACCTTGTTTAAATATCATTATTATATTACATTTGAAACAGTATACATAATACTGAAATAGAAGCACTGATTTTATGTGTTGCAACCTTAAGTCACATACTACATTTTCTTCAAAACATTGAAAAATTGGTCAATAGAAGTAAAAGACTATAAATAATATTCAGTTAGCCTAGAAGTAAACCAGAAATGAAGGAAGAAAATAAAAATTAAAAATAATTATTAGGAAAAAATAACTACCAGGATATGTCCAAAACAACCATAACATTTTGATATACAATGGGAATAATAGTAATGTTGATGGCAAATAATATTAAAATAATCAATTTATGCACAGGAGCTGTTAAGTTGGATTAAAATAAGAGCAAGCCTACATTGTTTACATTAAGTTCTTCTTAATATGAAGGCAAAGAAAGAAAGAGCCCTAAGAAGTCAAAAGGCCTACCGACATGTGGGAGAAGGATCTTCATCTTCTCAGAGTGCAGATACTGAAGCTGTAGTTTTCAGTGTAGCTGTGTTTGGAGACAAGCCCCACCAGGGTGGTGTTCCATTTCTACAGGATTGGTGGGTGGTCTTTAAGGAGGAGGCAAAGAAAAGATTGCTCTGTTTTGTGTACTCACTGCACAAAGGGAAGACATGACCCTTTAAAGGCCAAAGGAGTCCAGAGCCCAATCATACCAACACTTGCACAGTCTTTGCAAATAAAATTTTCTATTTAAGATGCCTACTGTGTGTTGTTTAGTTATCACACCATCAGACTTAAATTGAGTTGTTATATAAGAAAAGGGTCAACTTTCCAAGACGATAACACCTAGCAACAGAACCCCAAATGCTTTCAAAGGGAAGGATAAAACTGGAAAAAAAGTGGGACAAACTTGCAGTTGCAGTTGGGGAGCCCATACCTTATCCCCAGAGATCGCTAGAGCAAGGTGTGGAAATGTGCACCTGCATACAGGACTTGGGTAATATAATCAACTAGCTAATCCATTAAAAATAGAAAACTAAGCCTTACAGGAAAAAAAAGCATTGTGATTATAAATATGCATGTAACTTTCATCAAGAGCGAATGTTATAGGCCATGTAATAAACCAATTTACAGGAATTCAAAATATAGAAAGTATGTTCCCAAATAATAATTGAGTTAACTTGAAATAGAGAATCAACGGATTAAAACGACAAATACCCAGAAACAGTTCAATCAGTAGATGCTTGCTGTGCAAGCATAAACAAGGCGAATACTCAACTGGCCTTGGTCCACTGTTGAATCCTCAGCGGTCATGAAAAAAGCTGGTTAGGGCTGTTCCAACCTGTAGTTCCAGTCTGGGGATGGGGGAGACAGAAGAATTCCTAGGTTTCTCTGCCCAGCCAGTGTGGCCCACTCAGTGCAATTCAGGTTTAATAAGAGACCGTGTCTCAAAAAATATGGTGAGAGCAAGTAAGGGAAACACTTATATCAACCTCTGGCTTTCACGTGCACACACATGTACATATACAGTGTGGTTTGAAAACATGTTGTGTAAAATCTGGGTATCCTGTTAAAAACAGGAATGAGATTAACAACCCTGCATTTGAAATGCTGCCATGATTAAGTTTTGAGTATGTGAGACTTTATGATTATCTTTTTATTGTGCTTTCTGAATGAATTCCTTAGTGGTTGAACAACCTCTCCCATGAGACTTCAATCTGACTTTTATGAGCTTTGAAATATGACAGCATAAGTTTTATTGTGGTATATTCTGCATATGTTTGAAACGATCACGTTCATTTAATCATTATGCTGTCGTCTAGGGCTGGTACCATGTTTGTGTTATTTAGATACACAATGTAACTAGCAGTTGGTTATCTGCTTGATCTACCTTTTAATAAGGGTGACTTCCTAAATGTCTGATTTTATATTTTCCTCATTATATATTTGTTTGCTTCCCCTTGTTGTTGTTGGGGGTGTTAACAATGTTCACATTGTGGTGTGCCAGGCTCTGAAGGAAACTTCTGTTTTCAAGTGGCTTTGTTCAGTTTCTTCAAGTCCATGCTGCCGTCTTGGTTTTGAGGTCTTGACATCTTCTCTGACTGGCTTTTAGGAAGAGAGGTTTGATTGAAATTTGTCTTCTGCTTGTTGGGGACCCAAAGCCAGGTCCACAGTTCATTAATACATCTCCTAAAGAGCCACTGTTTATTCATGGTATTTATGGTTATACACACTTTTGTGTGTACGCCCATATTTTATTTGTTTCTCATGGCTGTGATCAAACATTTGACAAGAAAAAGCTTTAAGAAATAAATGATTTATTTGGGTTTACAGTTCAAGGGTGTAGATACAGTCTGCTATGGCAGGGGCACGAATGGTCATGTGGCATCCCCAGTCAGAAAGCCGAGAAAGACAGGAAATTGGCCAGACTGTAAAGCCCACCACAGACCTACTTCCCCCACCCATTTGACTTCAATTGGAGGTTCCACAAAGTTATGAATCAACAGCATCAAGTGTGGATGCAGTTTAAGTGAATAAGTTTATGACGTTTTTCTCATTGAAGCCAGTTGTGTACATATACATTCCCATGAATGCATTGCTCATTGGAATTGTTTTTTTTTTTTTTTTTTTTTTTTTTTGTATGTGTGGCTTTCTTCCTACTCACTCTCTTTGCACACAATGGGGTGACCTTTTGACCATTCTTTGTATAGTTACCTATTGAATGATTTGATAGAAAAACCATCAGCACTTAGGACTGAGCTTTCAAACGTTACTACTTACACTTGTGGTTGGCCCCATGCCTCTCATTGTAAACATTTCCTGTAATCATAAGCAGTAACTGGACACTGGAGAACTATTATTTGCAGGTCTTTTAAGTAAATTCTGTTTCAACATACAGCCAAATTAGAAAGCTGGAGAAGGTTATCTGGGAACATGGTTGGACTTATCTGAATGTAGTAGCTTTGTATGGAAAACACATTTCCTCTGTACCAGGGAATAATATCTGGAGAGTTGGCAGCATACATGGTCCTTCCTATGTCTGGATAATGTCACAGTCAGAGATAAGAAGCATCCTACACAGGCATAGCACTGTGCTGAGTTCCTTTTGCTCATTTCCCACTATTTAATTTCATAAAATAATTTGACAATTGTAAATCCATAGTTAGGATGAATAATATAGGGAAAGGATCCCAACTGTGGAGTTAGAAAGAAGCCTTCTTGGAAAAACTAAATCAAAAGCTAATGGCATGGGGAATGAGAGCTTCTGGGGATTTTCCAGATCCCACTTCCCAAACAAGGAATTATCTGGTAATATATCAGAACTGTATCATGGAATGTTGGTGAGGACATTTCATTACACTGTTGTTGCTACTGGATGTCTGGTGGTGACCAGAGACCTAAGGGGAAGTGTAGTAAGACTTGGAGAATTGAAGGCAATATGTGAATGTTCATGCCAGTAATGTTTCATCAAGGAATTGTCTAGACCTGTTTAAAAGAGATGTGGGAAAATATGAATTACCACATACACAGAAAATATGTTAAATTTATGTCTTTTCATTTAGTTTTGTTTGGGGAAAGTTTAAAATTGTAGGTCATTTAACTTTTGATAAATTTAATTTGTATGTGTTTAATTAACAATAACAATAAATTCTTCAAATCTATCTTGAGGAAAAATGAAAAATGCAAAAACTTTGCATATGTTCATGATTATGGGGATGCATGTGTACACATGTTGTGTATTTACCCTTGTGTATTCACTATAGAGGTCATAGGTCAACCTCAAGTATCTCTGCTGCTACTCACCTTGACATTTCAACAGTGTCTTTCAGGGGCTTCCTAACTCAGAGAGCATCTGGGAGCCTTCAAGAGCCTCTTGTCTTTACTATTCCAGTTCTGGGGACACAACTGTATGCCACCAAGCTTGCTTAGAGATTTTGTTTCTCTATGTGTCCTAGAGATGGCACTTAGGTCCCAGTCAGCATTTTTCTTGTTGAACCATCTAACTCCCTGGCTCCAGGCTCATAACTTTATGGTACACTCACCTCTGCAGTTAAGGAGTCAGACATGGATCTAGGGTGACTTATTCAGAGCATAGGCATCTACTCCGACTTGCTCTGCAAGCATCCTCACTTGATATTGTTGCCTTGTAGAGAGCTAATGCTGCCTGTGGATGGGTGGTCATCACAGAAGATCTGGTATACCCAATGACACCCCTTGATTCATGATGATTCACACTAGAATAAGCTTGGTTATTGTGATAATTACATTTGTGTTTATATGTCTGGGAAGTATCTGCTTGGATTTTATAGTTTATTCCAAAGCATGTGAAAAATATTCTAATTTCTCTTGTGTGCATGCTACTGTTTTTTATTGACATTTTATTAACAGCATTCCCCTCCCCCCCAAAAAAATCCACTTCGCACTTTCATGCATTATATATGCTTGACTCTAAAATTTTGGCACTAATCATTTTGGGGTTGACAGAACTCAAGTACTTAGTGATGTGGGAATGTCTTTCTGCATGCTGTGAATATCAATATTTAAATAAAGGAGCTGTTTTGGCCCATGACAGGCACCATAGAAGAAGTAGGTGGGGAATCAGAATAGGTAGGAAAGGAATGGCAGAGTCAGAGACAGACTGAGCCAGCCGCCCAAGAAGAAGCATGTAAGGAACACAGGTGAGCCACGGGCCACATGGCAGATACATTAATGAGAATGGATTGAGTTAAGATGTAAGAGCCATAGCAATGTGCCTGAGGCATAGGCCAAACAGCTTGAAGTTAATATAAGTGTCTGAATCATTTCTGGGGGCCTGATCAGCAGCGGGCAGCTAAGGGATCTGGTGCGACAGGTCTGTGGGTCTGGACCTCTGGCCGACCAGCGCCAGAAAAACTCACTGCTACAACTCAGTTCTTTAAGCTTCGGTTCCCTCTCTGTGGCTATAAGAAAAGTATCTAGGCGTTGGGAACTTTTATTATTACTCCAGCTATATGGTTTCTGGGGATTTGAGCAAAGGTCCTCAATCCTGAGCAGCAAACCCCTGAGTGACCTCATAAGCTCCAACATTTTCTTCTCTAGAAAGATGTCCTTTTTAATTTTTTAAATTTCTATTTATTAATTTATCTATCTATCTATCTATCTATCTATCTATCTATCTATCTATCTATCTATCTATCTATCTATCTATCTATCTCAAGCTGCTACCTCTAACATCAAAGCATCAAAACACAACTGCATAATTCACATGGTTCCAATTTTTGTGAAAGTTTAGTTTCAGGAAGTGAGAAGACGTTGCTAAGGTCTGCAATGAGTAGAGGGACCACAGTTCTGCTCCACCCTATCCTAACGCACAAGGAGATGCCTGTATGTCCCTGTATGAACCCAGAATGCCCCACCTTGTCCTGAGATTCAGGATGATGCCTGTACATCCCCACAATGATTCATCATGCATCCACCCTGTCGTGAGATCCAGGACCACGCCTGTACACCCCTGCATGGAGCCAGTAAGCCCTCACCCAGTGTTGAGATTAGGGACCATGCCCGTGTATGGAATACTGTGCCCCACCCTATCCTGAGATTCAGGATGAGCTGGAAAGGGAAGAAGTGTTAAGCAGCAGCTGAAATGGTGACATTGGCTTAACTCTGACATCTCTGGATCATCAGAATCATTTAACTTCAAACTGACAAGGAACTTGCATCGGCTTCTCTGCACAGGCATCTTAGTTTGGTGCATGTTTCTCTTATACTTTCATGTGACCTTCCTTCATGGCTGTATCTGTGGGTGTAGTTCTTCTTGAATCCTGACCCCAATAGCAAGAGTGTATTTATAACTATACCTTGTATGGTATGACACTCCACCCACTTTTATTTCCCTCTGTCACATCTCTGGCTGGAACTCTGCCTCACTAAGCATCTTACCCTTCCACATCAGTTCAGATGTCAGACTCAGTGGAGCTCCCCTCCCTCTCAGTGAATTCAGGGGGAGGGAGTGCGTGTGATATTAAAAAATGATACTATTGACTATCCTGTAAAGGACATTTATTTAGTTTTTCTCCAATTTTAAGTTAATATTTCGTTTTGACTAATAGGTCAAATTCTACCTTTTATCTCAGATATTTTCTACACCACTGCCAAAAGCATGGCAATTAATGACCTCTGTCATTCCAGGGCTAAGGAGAATCTGGCTCAGGCGAAGTTTGACTCAAAAAGGAGTTTCTACTTAAGAAGAAGTCATGTGATTATCACCTGATTTGATACTTCCTGAAATCTTCCTACTTATTTGAGCATATAAAAGAAGAAAACCACAATTTATTGTGTTCATGTATTTTAAGTCTAATAGTATAATGTATGTTTTTCTTTTATAGATATTTAATTATATAGATATGTATCTTGGTTCTTTGAAAACTATGCATAATTATATCTTTATAACTGTGGTTGAATTTTAGGTAGGTATTTAACAGGAGAATAGACCTTGTTAAGAGGCCTAGTCTTGGACCAGAATCTGAGTTAGGAACTGGTATTTGAATTATAACCATGTGTGCCTGAAGTTATCCCTGTAATTTTTGCCATGTGACACTTCAAATCTTATTTAGTGATTTCTGTTAAAGAGGGTCCTGCTATTAACCAAATAACAAATCAAATTCAGAATCAACAGGCACATACCTCAGTTCTAAGATGAAGCAGTTTGATTTACATTTGCCATGTGTTTGCAACTGAGTCTGTGACATTCGGTGGCTGTGGTCATGGATTTTCCATTTCTCTTATAGAAATTTGAGAAAAGCTAGTGTGGTATAAGAAACCCTCCAAGTGGAAACAGTAATCTGGAACTCCTGAAAGGAGAATAATCTAAGTGTAGACATACTGGATCAGTAGTGCTTGCTGTGAACACTGCCAGTCAGGTTTCCATGGTAGATGGTGCCATTTGGGGAGAATAAAAAGAATAATTGTTGTACAGTGAAACAAGGAGAACTGTAAGCATTCCCAGTCAAATTCATTAGGTTTTACCCACACAAACACAGAATTAGAGGGAGGTAGACTGGGAAGATGAGAACTCAAGGGGAATGGAAGGCAATAAGGGGGCGGGGAGTGATAAAAATCCATCACAGGCATGAAAAAGCCAGAAAGAAACTCAGTAGTGCAGATAGGCAATATGTGGTAAAAGTATTTTAAAAAAGTAGATCTTCTCTGTGCACAAATAAGTATTTTAAGGAGACTTATTACCTGCCAAATATAAGTTTGTGTATAGTTTGTTTGGGTCAGAGCCTTACGGTGTGGCCCTCCCACCTCCATCTCCAAAGTGTTAGGATGAGTGACGTGAGACATCATGCAGCCAAACACTGACTCAAATATTGTGTTATCAAAAATTACGCTACTTTTTTTCTAAAATTTTCATCTCAGAAGAAATGCTCACTGATAAAATCAGAAGGAACATCAACTCTATTGCCAAACTGAATTCTTTGTGTGTGTGTGTGTGTGTGTGTGTGTGTGTGTGTGTATGTGTGTGTGTGTGTGTGTGTGTGTGTGTGTGTGTTTGCCATCATTCTTGTAAGGCTGTGTATATGTGTATGATTGTATGGTCTTTCAATTATGAAAATCAGAGTGCATCATAAGACACCTAAAAGCATCTACAAGTTTCATGAAAATTCAAAATCAATAAAACTTAAACCCATACAGACGAGTCTCAGAAAGTTTCCAAGATCAAATGATTGAAACTATTTAATTTTCTTTAGTTTGTAAAAAGCAACAAAATTAAACAAACAAACCAAAAACTTGATCCTAATTCAGCAAAATTCCACTTGATGAATTTCGCACAGTTTATTTATCAAGCTTTATTTCTTTTGATCAGTATCCAAGAGACATAGACACTTCATAAGAAATGTTTTCAGGTAAAAGTTAGCTCTGATCATGTATAAGTCATGTGCATTTTCAAAACAGTGACAGGATGTGACATGCCTGGGCACATAGAACTTACCATGTTTCCTAATGAATTTAACATGTTTGCCAATGTTGAAAATTAATACTAGAATCTCAATGTATCTTTTTTTTGTGTGTGTGTGTGTCACAGAATGTTAAAGGATGCTGATATCCATCTAGGGGATGTCTCAACCCATCCTCTGGTAGAAACAAAAGTTGAAGGCCATGAAAAGTCAGAAGATCCAGCCATGGGGAGAGGGGAGAGCAATATGTCTAAGGCTGGAAGCATTGTAAACAGTTATGGACTTGGATATTTTATAGGGTACCTGGGTCCCTTCTTTCCCATATTGGTCCTCATTTCTAGAAACCCATCTTCATGTCTCCCTGCTATTTATTCTCACATTGTATTCTGGAACCAAGAAACCTCCATTTAAGAAAGCCTATCTCCCAATTCCTGTCTACCTATGTTCTTCTCACTTTGTCTCACAGAAGAAATTTCCTTTCGAAACTGCAAGAGACTAATGTTTTCTTTTATAAAGCTAATGCCACTGGAGGCCATACTTGTTCATTTGAACAACACTATCTCCTCTAGGGCTGCATCAGATGAAGTTGTTGATAGGTTTCCTTGAGTTAAAAGAAGCTGTTAAGTTACAGATGAAATTCTTTTTTCATGTATGTGGTAGTCTGTCTGTGTCCATTTGACGGTGTGCATGCATATGCGTGTTCTTGCACAATTGATGTTAGATTTCATACTCAATCTCTATGCATTTTGTTTATTGAGGCAGGGCCACTCACTGGACTCCAGATAATAATGCCTGACAGAGCTGAACATAATGCACTTCACATGAGGCTTCTATATATATTTAGAATGAGTGCTTTTTCCTCTCTGAGTGGTTACAATAAGGCAAATATCACAGGACACCTTTGATATACTCTTTAAAAATCACCTCATGAAATAACTGCATTGTTTTTCTCATTTGCTTTGTAATTGCCCCTTCTCCTCAATAGTAAAGAAAAACACTTTGTATAGAACAATTTTTGAAGTATGATCATTGAGGCCAGAGTTCCATGTGTACTTAGGATACCGAAGGCCCAGAAAGGAGTGGCTGTACCTGTGATACAAGGTATGCTCCCTATAATGAGAAAAGTGCCACAGATTCCAACTGACATAGAATGAGGTAGGTGCTCATGAGCTAGTTTGAAAATCCATGAGCACCAATAGCTTTCCTGGACTCCATTTAGGAAATAACATGGAGACATAGATATTTGAATATCAAAGTCATGGACAGATCTGGGTGGTTTCCTCACAGCCTCTGTATGTTCCTTATTAGCAAAAATTGTAGTCATTAGGTGATTAAGGGAAAGCCACAGTTGCAGGCTCTGGATAAATTTTTTTAAGTCTATAATATGATTCAGTGAATGTGCTAAATGCACATGCAATTTCTACAGAGTAACTCTAGCTTGGGTTTCTAAAGGAAGTCAAATACTTTGAGGCAATCCACTTTGTACAACACTCTGCCTCGACAATGAAAGCATTGCAAAGAAGATGGCTTCTTCTATATGGAAAGGATAAGGCTTTCAAGCAGCTGGTTGGATGCTCTTGACCAAGTTGCTTATTTAAACCTTACGTGATACTCTGAAAGATGCTTCAAGCTGAGAAAAGATTCTGATTTTTTAAATAACTACCACCCATGCATTCTTCAAATGTTACACAAACCCACACTTTGATATGCAATACAATATAGTTCATGTATATTTTACTCCTAAGTGCATGAACTTAGCAAGGTGTGGGGAAACCACAATGCTCCAATATGGAGAAAGCACCAATGACAATGATTCTGTAGGGACATTCAAAGTACCTCTGCATTGATGACCATCTCACACTAGTAACAGGACCCAGAGTAGGGACTCCTATGACCCACGACCAAAAAATTCCTTTGTCTAAAAAGTTGGCTATGAAGATGAGATACTCTCTTCTTTTAAAACAACTTTGTATTTGTGTGATGTGTACTTGTGTGTGTGTGTGTGTGTGTGTGTGTGTGTGTGTGTGTGTGCACATGCCTCAAGTGTATGTCATATTTGGGAGTCAGAGGACAGTCTTGAGTGTCACCCTCACCCCCACTTGGTTTGAGACAGGTGCTTTGTGGCCGAGAACTGAATGTGCTAGGGAATCTCATGCTCTGCCTCCATCACTGTGATTAGAGGATTTCTGCCATTTTTAGTTTAATCTGGTTCAGGCACCCAAACTCAGGTGACCCGGTTTGTGGAAAAAGTGCTTTACCTAACGAGCCATCTTCTAAAAGTATAACTTCTACTGATGTTAGCCTAGGATATACCTTTATTTCAGGATTACGGTAATATCAATTTATATTTGGAAAAATTCAAATATTTTGGTTATCTGGGAGCATCGCTTCTGTACTCAGATTATCTGGGTTTTAGCATGAAGCACTAGTAATTATAGGATGCTGAGGAACACCACCCTAAGTGTTCCACTATGACCCTGGGAAGTCAGATGTGCTGCTAGAGCATTCACTCATTCTCAGTGCTTTGTGACAACTGTCTAATTTTGATTCACATCACAGTAAATTGTGTGTTCAAATGTCAACACCTTTCCCCCACGGTTCCCAGGAACTTTAGCTGTGGCTAAAAGAATTTTAACAAAGCTTGGACAAGCTGTGGAAGAAACACATAACTTTAGCCGTACACTGATCAACAGGGGCCCACTGGCCACTTCAATTGTACCACACTCGCAGAAACACAATGGTCCATTGAAACATACCCCACTGGCAAGAACACAAGATTCCTCTGGGAGAAAGTGTTCAGGAAGAAAGATCTAGAACCTAGAAGGGATGTCTGGGCTTAGTAATCATTTTGTTATTTTTAGTGGTATTTCTGTTTATTTGTTTAATTTTCAAGAATCTGGTATTATTCTTATATTCATTTTAGGACCAGCAAGCTGAAACATGAGATATTTCATGGCTTTATACCCTACATGGGCGTTCTGAGGGTTAAAGCTAGACAATGACCCCAAAGCTCAAACACCAAATTACTATGAACTGTCACTCAAATTAAACATTATTTGATTCATGAATTGCAATTTGCTAATCATTGTGATGTTCAAAAACTGAGAGAGATATCTTTTGTAGCCAACTATTTCAGGGCTATCTGTGTCTACATACTACTTCAAACTTCCCTCTCTGAGTGTCTGAGTGCATTTGTGTATTTACAGTTTGAAATGTAGTCTTCCAAGCTCTTCAGGCTGATTTCAGAGCTATCATTATCAATCATCACTGAACCATGTATTCATCTTAATTTGCCTGAGTTGCACTGCTGAAGGCGCTGGCGACCAGCACCCACTCTGCAGTCTGTGCTTTTAAGCACTATGATTATGTTCCACAAATATTTATCTTGACAGAATTGGGAAAGAGCTCTGAAATCTCGATCATCATCTGTGTTGCTTATGGTGGCAAGCCAGATGAGGTTTTCTGGTGTTCGTTATCATATCATATCTACTGGGAGCTTCTTCAGTATTCTGGGCTGACATACCACATCTGCAATTTAAAATGTTTTATGTAAATATAAGTATGGAAGTAGGGTAGGGAGCGCACAGTCACAATATGAGAAAATCCGACTGGCTTGCACCCACCATCCAAGGAGCATCCACCGATTGCTATTTTCCTTTAGATCCAACTCATGTACATACCTATAAATATACAAATACAACCTGCTATGTCTGTTTAGTGTGGTTAATATGTAAAAGCTTTAGCATTTTGTATTACACGGAATAGTCAGTTTGAGACCCATCTCTCGAAAACACTGACCCCTGCAGTTATTAATTTCCAGTAGCTCTGGGTGGAGCCTTGTGAGATTTCCCCATATTCACTGGCATGTTACATGTTAACTGGTGTTGCCCTTGTGTGGGTCTCATTTAGGTGATTCCATCAGTACAGCTTACTTATCATATATATAGGACACATTTTTTCAGCAGATGTCCTGGTCCTCTGGCTCTTACAATTTTAACACTTCCTTTTTTGCAATTTCAACTAGCTTCTAATATGCTTGGATGAGGCTAGAGAAATGACTGGGCAGACAAGAGCAGGTGGACTAATGTCCCCGATGACCCATGTTCCATAGACAGACAGACAGAGAGAGAGAGAGACAGAGAGAGAGACAGAGAGAGATACAGAGAGAGAGGAGACAGAGAGAGAGAGGAGTATGATGTTTATCCTCCTCCCATCTCTGCCTGAATGACATTTCGGTCCTTTAATGTATTCTCTCAGAAAACCTAAGCTCTGACTGAATGGGGAACAAGAAGTCATAGTGTACACAAAAGGGAAATAGACTGTATCCTACAAAGATAAGAGATAGAATATTCAACGTCTTCACCATAAAGAAATGATATGGCTTGAGGAAAAAGATACTTGTAGTCTAATGTGAAGGTTATACAGTCTGCATGTGCATCAAGATGTCCAAAGACATGTACAGGCCTGTTTGTACACACCAGGAGGAAATATGTTTGGTAAAAGATTGCAGCTCAAGGGTGCAGCTCAATATCCTACTTAACCACCAGTCCTTGTCCCCTTGCTTTGGTGGCACTGTTCTTTGTCAGCTTCTTCCTTCATCCCATCAAATGCCGTTTTTAGTGTGTTTCTCTTCTCCATATTTAAATGCCCATGTTTCCAGGGCAGTGTTCTTGGTCCACTGTACCCCCTTCTCGTCTCTGTCTCTTCCATTTTCAACACTACCAATTGTGTTTGTTGTGTTTGTGAGTGGCTGACTTTCAAATTCATGCTACAATGCCATTGTTCATTCTTTTCTGGCCTTTCTTACCAATATGCCCAAATGACATTATCAACAAGTTATGACTTTAAATTTTAGGTTTTCCTCAGTTAACCCTCCTCTAGGTTAATGACTTTTGGTAATTAGCACCTACAGGGTCTGATGTCAAACACTTACTTCACATCTGAGTAGAACTGGTATATGGCTAGAAATATCTTTCATTACCTACTTTTACCCTCTAGAAATGTATTCCCCATAGCACATAGTCAAAATGGCCTTTATAAAAACTGAATCATGCTTTTAATGGCCTCACTGTTTGGGAATGCCTCTGAGAAGAGCTTATAACAGTTTCAGGAGAA
This sequence comes from Phyllotis vaccarum, assembly GCA_033318265.1. Classification (NCBI taxonomy): domain Eukaryota; kingdom Metazoa; phylum Chordata; class Mammalia; order Rodentia; family Cricetidae; genus Phyllotis; species Phyllotis vaccarum. The sequence continues at coordinate 19,763,617 of JARWLC010000010.1, forward strand.
TATGACAGATGGCCACACATGCTTTGCTCCCAGTTCACCACCAGGATCTTTGCACACTTTTGTTCCTCCCCAACTCCCTTTCCTATAACAGTCATCATGGGCCTCATTTCTTTCTTAGCATGTGCCTTGTCCAGGTACTGAATATTCACACGTGATTTCCTTGTCTTTGAACACAATACCTGCAGTCTCATGTACCAGTACAGTTTCTGTTTCCTTGCAGATTTCTTTATTTGGAGAATATAAATCCCAAGGCAAGACAGTGCTGAGTTCTGTTTTAGCAGGCAGTTAATTTGAGTGATTTTGAACTCCAAATTGCAATCCTCTGCAGTGGTAAAAATTAAACTATGTCCCCATCTTCAGATACAGCTGGTCCTGCATCCGTCTGCCCTGAGTGGGGAGGGGTAGTCATGGCCCGCCAGGAATGTGGACTCAGCTTCTGTTGCTCACTCCTGGAATTTTCCTCTTTATTTTCCAGTGGCTGTGAGAGCCCAGAAATATTTTCTGTGATACCTTAAGGCAGGATGAGTTTGGGCTTCTCTCAAGGAGTTGGCCTTCACTGTGGAGATTTCCTGTTTTCACAGGAGGGAAGCTGTAGGCATGGGGAATCAGACAAATGCAGGGCCCCTATGCCAGCAAACTCACTGTGACTCACTTTCACCTTCTCATTTGCTTGACAGTGTGTAGGAATGTGTGTATGTATGCATATGTTTGTGCAAATATATATATCTAGTGTTTGCAATTGTTTTCTGTAGAAATTTTGGTCTGATATAAGATGCTGCACCATTACTAGAAAAAGTACTTTTATTTAATAAAAATGATTATTGAGTAGCTGATAGATATAAGATATTCTCATTCTGTGTGATAACAGAGATATTCATTGATTTTACTGAATATTTATCAGTTCTTTCCATCCATCTATCATTTATTTCTTTTTCTACCTATTTATCTATTGCATATCATCTTTCTATCTATGTGTCTTTCCATCTTTCTATTCTATAAAGGAGTGTCAGTGAGATAATGACCTCAACACAAACTTGAAGGTGAAAATCCCACGGAGCATCAACCCTACAGAAAGAATGACAGACAACTAAGGAATGCTGAGAGTAAGAGCTTACTTAGGGAAAAGTACACTGATTGGTTATGCAATACCCCCAAAATACATATATAGTCATATGCAGACTCAACAGGTTACATACAGGAACACACACACACACACACACACACACACACACACACACACACACAAAATGTAACAACAATTAATAAAAAAGAGGACATAAATTTGAAAGAGGAAATGGAGAGGTATATGGGAGAGTTAAACAAAAGTAAATGAATAAATAAATGACCTCCAAATTAAATTTCAATTGTTCAGAGATATATGTAAATAAATTTCAAGGGTACATGAAATGCAAACCAGAGTGAGATTACCTCCTTTTTTGGATGATCAGAGGCTCTAGAACTACAAAAACACTAAGGAATATGGAAAGCCATGAGAGGTAGCTAGATAGTCAGGATCAGGCCCAACCAAAATGTACAGAAAATATTCCTTGCAGAAAAAAGAGCAGGAGAGAAATTTTGAAAATGAGAAGGATGATACGAAAGAAGGTGGTTAATGTGGTCAATACTGAGAAAACATAAGAAATAGCTGGTCACATGGTCCTTAAGAGAAATAGAATTCTTTTATGTAAGTTAACTATTTTGTCAAGCTAATAGTTAACCACAAAAAAGCATCTGAACCATTGTTTATAAACTGTTGATTTAAAGGTTTACCACCATAAAGGGTGAAATGGGTCACACAGATTTTCAAGTGTCTTATGACATAAATATATTTCTTGTCTGGTTATTTTCATTAACATTTTGCCAATTTCCTGCTATTCTAATAAGTGTGTTTGCCACATTTGGAAGCCATTTTCTACAATTTAATTTAACTTCTTCCAAATGAGCTCACTGATGTAATATTATTTGTAAGGAGCTATTTTTTTTTTTTTTTAAAGAAATGTAGGTTTTTAAGATATCTTATTTTTGGATCTCAAGACTATAAAGGCAAATGGCTTTGTAAGATAATATTAAAAATAACTTAGATACAGAATAATTTAATTAATTCATAAAATAAATAATTAAATATAGCATCACTCACACAGCTGTGCACCAAATATTTTTATGAATGGCTTAAAAAGCCGTTAACACTGAAGGAAAACTGTTTTCATAACGGCTGAAGGAGAAGAATCCCCCAAGTTAACATGAGTTGGTTTTGATCATTGAATAGCATCTGTGATTTTATTCATATAACCTGAAAACCCCACACACCTTCGAGATGTCATGATTTCAGTGTTTTCAAGCTGTTTTAAAGATTTTTCCAAGAAAAAGTGTGTTTGATGCCTGATTGGAGCTGTCCCAGGTGGAAAGCCATGACTTGGCCCTTCTTTCTAGGAAGTCTGTTGATGAATGAACGCTAGAAATCTAAAGAGACATCAAATTCTCAGTTATTTACAAAACCTGCTGAAAGTACTTGTATCATTGTCTTCTGACCTCTTCTTTCATTAAAGAAAATGTTAGGCTTCCTAGCCCAGCACCTTCTTGTTCCCGCCAGGCTGTGCCTTTCCGCGGTGTAAGCACCGAACAGACTGAGCGCTGACAGCCGATTCGATGAGCTTCCTGTCTGCAGGGCTGTAGGTAACGCTCCTGTCATTTTAGATTAGTGATAAATGGTCCCGGAAGTGGAAAGAGGTCTTCCCAAGCTTTTTTTTTTTTTTTTTAAGAATCAGAAAAAGCACAAGTACATGCACCCAAGAAATATGAGTACAACACAAATATCATAAAATAACAGCGTGTGTGTGCGTGCCCAGTAGTGTGCAGCCGGAGGGCGTATTGAATGACAGACACTGGTGCCAAAGTCAAGCACACTATTAACATTGAACGTGAGGAAGTTGAGCATGGTGAAGGCTGGGGCTTGAACTGTGTCTAACCAAAGCAAAACAGGTTTCTTCACGTTTCTCCTTCAAGGTTAATTGATGCCTTCAACAATTTATGACCTTCAGAAATAAGAATTATAAAATAACGCGATGACAATAATGTTGAGCATTACATCATTTATAAGGTTTACTTACTTTATTATATCAGTTGTAGTTGAAGGCCACCCTATGTATTAGAAGATATTATTCACTGAACATTTATGCTTTTTTTGTTTCAGGTTTTGCTTTTAACATTAAAAGGCTTTTTGGATATTTCAAGAGTAATATTTTAAAGATGCATTCCTGTGTATGTTGGGATTCTTAAGAATAAAATTTCATCAGAGGAGATGATTAAGAGGTGAAGAGTGTTTCCTGTTACTCATAGCTCTGAGCACCCACTGTAAAGGCAGTTCCAGGGGGCCTGACACCATCTAGTAGCTTTCTTGGGCACTGCATGCACATGTGATGAATCCAGCTGTCCAGACAAAATATTTATACGAATAGAACAAAAATTTAATAAAAGACAAGCTTGCTTTATAAAATAGAACTGAGAATACTACTAAATATGGAATAATTACATAATTTTTATGTCTCCACAGCCTCTGAAGACTCAGTTTCCTGTTTCTTGTTTCCTGCCTTATATCACCCCGTTGCTTCCTACAATCTGTCTGAACCTTAGAGGCTCTTGTGTGACAGTCTACATCTGTAGTAAAGCTGTCAAGGTTCCTCAGAGATCACTCGAAAAAGAAGAATCTAGAACTCTCTATAGCATCTATTGTAAGCTTCCTTGCTTCTGTGCTATCCAAGCTGAGAATGGGCTGGGCAAGGTCTTCTCTAGAAATGGATATTAGGATGCTCACCTTTGTGTAAAGTCTCTGCTAACCAGGACAGTTTTAGAATAAGAACAACAATGCAGAAATTGCGGAGGTGGTACCTGGGGTCCTGAGGCATCCATCACATACTCAACTTTGGGAACTGGCTCTTCTACTCAATATGACTCAGCCAGTACACACACACACACACACACACACACACACACACACACACACACACACACACACACACACACACACACATTTCATGCCCCGTTTTGCCTTCTGAGATATTCCAAGCAATTGTGTTTGTATATCCATAATAACAGAGAAAAAATAAATGTGTTTGATGTTTAAGTACTTCTTCTGACCACAGAGTTGGAGGGGATAATCTCTTAATATATAGCTATATAGCCTTCAGAGGGAAACAGAAATCCATTACCACATTCACAAATTCAATTCTCATCAGCTCATAAATTACTAAAGCTAATTACAGAATCAGTCTTTTGATTTAAGTATCCTTTCTGGGGTTAAAGTTCAAAGGCTCCTGGGAGTAGAAATATTTCATACTATATAAACCACGCTGTGCAGCACCAACCAGGCTTTTTCATGAAGATGCATTTAGAGAGGATGTGATGCTAACAGGAAGAGGCTCAGAGCACTGGAGTAGAGGATGTCTAAACTCGAAGGTCTTGGGAAAAATTAACGGGGAGGGCTGTGAGTGTCCTTCGGTTGCGCAGGGCCTTCCTAGCATACAGAATACCTGGGTTAGAGGCCTAGCACGTGTTGTGGGCACCATAGTGAATACCTGCAACTCAAACTTTCAGGAGGTGGAGGCTGTAGGAATAGAAGTTCAAAGTCATCCTGGTTCCACTATGGTTTTGAGACCAATATGGGCTACATGAGACTGGATGGACACACACACACACACAACACACACACACATTCATACTCACACACTCTCTCTCTTTCACTCTCTCTCACACACACACAGAGAAAGAGAGAGAGAGAGAGAGAGAGAGAGAGAGAGAGAGAGAGAGAGAGAGAGAGAGAATAAATAGGAATAGAGAAACTAATGCACAAGGTCCCATTCTGCATGACCACACTCCATGTGCTAAGGTGGTTGTGTGCAGCCATGGAGACACTGGAGAAAAGATAGATAGACCAAGCATGAAAACCAGCCTGCATATCTGGGGATTTGGAGACTAGAGGTCCTGTGGATTCAGTTAGCACTGTGTGCAACCACCTGCATCAGAAGTTGGAATGTGGAACTGGACCCCTGAACAGGATACAAGCCATAAAATCAATTCAAAGATTGGAGGATGGAGGGAAGGATCTGAAAAAACATTTATTCTGTGCATCTCATTAAGAACTACTGTGAGCTCATGCTACACTGCTTTAAACTACAACCAAGTGAGGAGTGTCCTTCAAAGCCTCTGACCCCACTCTGTTCCATGCTACCCCTGTGCCAGCCTCTCTGGCCTCTCTGTGAGCTCTGCTTCACTACTGGTTCCAGTCAGTTCTCTAGTCACCAGCCCAGGAGAAATGACCTGAGGTCAGCAAGCAGCCCTTCTCATCAGATAGTCCTCAGCCAGTCTGCACTGAATCACTTTCCATGCATATTGGAAAATAAAATGATATTTTGTTGATGATTTAAACAAACCAAAGAATGCTGGCTGCCATTTTAGCACAAAGATGGGTTCTGGAATTTTCCACAGAATAAAAATGTGTCTCTGAAGCCTCTTTATGCAAAAACTGTTCTGGTCCATGAGGAATGCCTAAACAGTCTGCTCCTTACCAAAGAAACAACAAAATTCAGTCTCCTTTCTTGGTAGCACAGAAATGTCTCAAAATAATGTTACACTCAACAGCATAGAACTTGCTATGAAACAGAATAAAAGATAATCCAAAGGAAATTTAATTGCAGTAGGCATTTTGAGAAGCACCAAGTTACATCACTGACTTGGGAGAAAACTTGAAGAAAAATAGAGAAATCAGTCAATTAGTTTCTCACACTTACGCATGGGCATAGAATAGCATTGCTTACCATAAGGGAAAATGGGAAACCAAAGGCTGGCTCAGGGGATACTGTAAAAAAGGTCAGGAAACCAATTCCTGATTTTGTGTGTGTGTGTGTGTGTGTGTGTGTGTGTGTGTGTGTGTGTGTGTGTGTGTGTGTGTGTGTATGTGTGTGCACGTGTGTATGTGTGTGTGGGGGTGTGTTTTGTGAGTGTGTGCATGCTGATGTGTGTGCATATATGGTCTCTCTCTCACACACACACACCCCACAGTGTGTGTCAAGATTAGATTACAACTTTAGTGTTAATCCTCACTTTCCACCTGGCTTTAGACAGGGTCTCTTGTTTTTCTTCATATATGAGTCAAGCTAACTGACCACTCACACTTCCCGGGAATCTCTACTCCTCATTTTCCCACAGCAGTACCGGGCCCTGACCTCTGGGTTATGTGGTATTGCCTATAGTGCTGGGGATCACACTTAGGGATTCCTGAATGCTAGGCAATCTCTCTGTTACCTACACTTCCAGCCTCAACTTCTGTAAATAACAAATAACAACTACCTATATTTATGGAGTCCATTGGGATATTGTGTGTGTGTGTGTTTTATAGGAAGATTTTATCAAACCATTTGACCAATCCATTGCTTCGCTGATACTTGTTCATAGCACAACTAATGTTTGCTTGACACTATATCACAAGCCCCCACACTACCAGGGTTACTAACAAGTGAGCTCCAGGTTTCCCACACTTGCCTACCGTTGTGCAATGTTTGGAAAAGTAAAGAGGTTCACAGTGAGCAACAGTGTGTCTTAGTGTCAGAGACACAGTGCTCAGCCTACTCAGCAGAAAATGCCGCAAGACCTTGTTAAAATCTCTTTGTCCAGGATCACTAAAAAGAGCTGTTTGAGTCACTGAGTCAGCAATTTGTATCATGTTTCTCTCAAGATCTCCTTTTTATTTGCTGATATCATTGCATGAAATATGACTGAGCTGATGTTTTGACTCCTAATGTACCAAGAAAAGTGATACTTTAAAGTTTCTGTGTTTGAGAAACTGCCAAAGGGGTAGAGGGTATCAGTGGAGAATGAGAATAAATATTGATATTTTAGTCAGTCTGGACGACTGTGACAAAGTAACCATGGGCCATATGGCTTAATGGCCAGCACTTATTTGTCATGGTTCTTAAGGTGGCAAAGGTCAAGATTAAGATGCCAGATTTGCTTGGAGACAAACACTCTAAGAGTCTCAAAGTGTGGGTGATCTCCCTAGGTTCAGCTTTATCCTCATAGTACCCTCCCAAGTACCCTCCCAAGAACCCTTCATGGTAACCCAGTTATCCTCCAAAGGCCTCATGCCCTCACACTACTTGCTAGGGTAAGGATGTCAGCACGGGAATCTGGAGACATAAATACTTAGTTTATTGCTATTTACCTAATATAAAGTTTAGTGTGAAAGATGTAAGCTAAATGTTGTATGTGATTAAGTAATTTCAAGCATTATACTGACTCTATCTAGGCACCATTAACTGTGTACCCTAATGTTTGGGCTAGGCACCTTCTTAATACAGAGGCACAACAGGGACACTTCTAAACGTAGCTGCAGTGAGCAAGTTCAGAGATGTCAGAGGGAACTAATAAACATCCCTGCAGTGGCATCATCCTGCTTCAGATAGTAGAGCCATTTCAATATGAACAGTCTCACCTAGATCTTAGTATAAAGGCTTAGGAAGATGGCTCACCAGAGTACTGGCTGCTCTTTCCGAGAACCCAGGATTGATCCTCAGTACCCTCTTTTGATCTCTGAGAACTACAGACATAGTATGTGGTGCATAGATACATATGCTGGCAACACCCCCCCCACACACACACACGCATGCACACACACTAAAATAATAAAATCAAGTGTTAAAACAATTAAAAGAAAAATTAAATACTGAAAAACATTTGCACTGAGAAACTTTCAACTAAATTTAAAGATGTTTATTAATCTATAAAAAATGATAGAAATGTATGCATTTTGATCATACACAGATACAGGAACATACTCCATACATACACAATTATCTATAGAGACCATATACACATGTGAAAAGCAATTCATCCAGTGGAAATGTTGATGACCTTATGTGGTATGCTCTGTCACACTCCCAGAAGGGTGTTTAAGTTTGCTTCAAACTAAGTGATTTACTAGCTATTTTCCTTTCAGAGAACTAATTGGAAAGACACCAATATACCAGCTCATTATCTTCAGAGATGTTAATTTCAATATGTAATAATCTTATGGTGACATTTTAAAATAAACTCCTAATCAGCGGTTAATAAAGTAACCATTAATGTGAGTAAGTTCATCTAGGACTGGTGATTGGAAAGAGCTGCATCTACCCAATAGGCAGTCTAAAGATAATCCTTAGTCATGAGGACTTATTAATCTTTGCTGAAATTAGTGATGAGCAGCTGCTTTGCTCCTGTGTGTGTGTGTGTTTATCTAAAAGAACATACGGAATTATTACCATAACATGCCTATAAAAACTTCTTAGGGTTACAAAGATGTTTTCCTTAGGATCTATTATTCTTATCCTCTTATGAGTACGAGTTTTTTACCTGCCTGTGTGTCTATGCACCATATATGTGCCTGTTGCTAAAGGAGCCTAGAAAAGGACATTTGATCCCCTGGAATTGGAATTATAGACAGTTGTGAGCTGTCACTTGGAAACTGAACCTCAGTCCTCTGAAATACCAGCCAGTGCTCTTAGCCATCTGCGTTCTCCCCCTTGCACTAGTTACAAAATCTCTGAATGACTTGCCAACAATGAAATTTTACGACTACATCTGAAAGAACTTATTCGCCTCTGCTCAGAAACAGACACATTAGAGGACTAACAACTTGTTAAAGCTAACAGATAATTTTGTCTAAATAACTTATGATGGTTTCTTAGAATTCTGTGTGTCGAAAGAATCAAAATTGAAGGGGATGTGAGTCACTAATATTTGCTTAACCTGAAAACTGTCTCTGGATAGAACAATCCCCAGGGTGGAAAGAACCTTAGAAATAAAAGATGTTGCATATCCGGGAAGAGCTTCCTGACTGGCCCTCCATGATTTTGACCTTTCTGATAAACTCATGGATGAGGAGACCCATGGTGTTTTTGGAACCCAAACACATTCATGTGGAGGTACTTGCTGTTCACATTCTTGAGAGAGTAGTGGTTGTCATGTGGAGACTCTGAGGATCAAATGACAGAGCAGATGACTGTGTTTTACGAGTATGTTCCTGAAATAGTGTGACTTCTCAACTGTAAAACACACACCCACTGTGGAAAAGAATGAGCAGGAAAGTACTTTAAGCACATGGGGTCCTCAGTTTGTACGGTTGTTCTGGGTCAACTGGGGATCCAGAGCCCCGACAGGATGGCTTCACTTTAGGAGCTGACATAGAGATTCTCTCATTGTACCCCAGTTAGTTGTTAGGGAGTCTGATGCAGTCTGGATGCCTCTCAAATACTCAGTAAGGATGGGCAGGTCCAAATTACACCAACATATCCGTGACGCACAGGTAATGAGAACATGACTTGCTCAGCGGATGATTTCTGCATAGTTCTGTGTGTTTCCCCCAGTTTCCTTTTATCTGAGTAATGCCATGACTTTGGAGATTTATAGCCCACTAAGGTTAACTCTCTTCTACCCGAGAATTTTTTTTTTTTAACTGACATGTAAATTCACAAGAAGTGAGAAAAATAGTTTTCTAAATTCTTTGGGAAAGGTTAGCCTTGGGTCACTCAATATGGCAACATAGCACTGAGCTCATGAGTGTCACAAGTTAATATGAACTGAAAATAAAACGGATTTTTTGGTCCAATTAGTAGTTAACAAAAACCATCTGTTCTCGATGCTTACTATATAATTTTTATAGCTCAATTTTCTTTCAAATGAAAGACAGAGCCATAATGAATAACTAAATTCCACCACATTCCAGGTCCACACTATGAAGATATGTTCATTAGTGAAGTCTGAAAGGGTGTACATCACTCTGGAAAATGCTGCGATATTTCTGCTTCATGTAAATGATGCAGTGTTGGCAAAGCAAACACTTATTGAGGTTGTATCATATCCCAGCTATGGTTAAGACAGCAAGATTTTCTATACAGAAAGCTGCTTAATTACCTCCAGTTTATGCTATTTAAGCTGCAAGGTTGAAAGCCCATGTTCTTCTCCTCGGTAATTGCCATTCACATTTGACATATGTGCTTTATGGAGACCTGGACATACGCCTGTCTGTGGGTGTGTGCTGGTCTACAGAGTCAGCCTACACATCCTACTATGTCTCTCAGGAAACATCCCCCAAAGATGCTTTGTCAAGACAACTTAACCCAATATGACAATGAGAGATTTTATTGTCATTTATAAAAATAATTTAAAAGGTCAAAAGTTTGAGAACTCGGTCCTCTTCCCATTGGGAACAATATTGATGGTTGGCTGCCCCAGGCTGTGAGCCTGCTGACTCTGTCTCTCCCAGACCATTTAGTTTTACCATGGTAAATAGAATCCCAATTGCTTCTCTCTAGGATGGTGTCATGAGAACCAATTGGGATATGTTATTCAGTCCCAAGAGGAAGCTGCTGTGAGTTAGGAGCATCCTTCCTTCAGTAACACATGGCCTTTGTGTGGCAAGCATTCTACATGTGGTTCCGTTCTAAACCCTTGTTTGTTGTGAGACAGGGTCTTGCTTTACAGATCAAGCTAGCCTTGAATTTTCTATATAATACATATTGTGCTCAAAGTCACAATCCTCCAGCCTCAGTGCTAGGAGCAAAACCATGTAGCACAACTCGTAACTAAAGAAGATGCTTCCTTTAGAAGCATGGATTCACCTATCAAGAAAGTTACTGACGGATTCAATTTCTCTTTGTTTAATTCAAATTGTAATAATGAATTTCCAGGCTTTAGTGAACCCACATATGAACTGGCCTATTAGTAACCAAGTCTTTCACACCCATATCATGGCAACACAAAGAAAAAGTAAATATTGACTTTGGTAACAATGGCTGTTGGTGTTGTTCCTAAAGCTAATGCATTTCCACAGAGAAACCTTTGCTCTCGTTTCAATGCTTTCTTATGTGGGGTTTGGGATTTTATATTATCGAGAGGTACATAGATGTTTCCCCACTAATAAATGTCTGCAAACTAGTCAACTTTAAGACTACAGTATAAAACACAATAATTTTATGTACATAATAGCCTGTTCTAAGTAACTTTACCTGGCTTTACCATCTAATGCAAAGCTACCTTTTCTAGCAACTGAGAGCATTTTTAGTCAGCAAGGGGATGTTTAAACTGTTGTATGGAAGAAATTGACTTTTTATTATGGAAATTGGAAACTATACCTGAACACATGGCTTGGCAAAGGCTCTTATTCTTGTTATTATTTTTTATAACCTGCGCACTCTTCTATTTGAGTATAAACATCATTGCTAAAAACCCATTTAAGGAGCATGAAGAGTGTTTTTATAATGTTCACAATTTACTCTGATGGTGACTTCACCAGCTGTGAAAATGAGAACAGATTTGTTTCCAAGAGAGGACCAAGCAAATCACAGGTGGTTAGAATGGAAAACAACCTAATGTGTTATCCTGGACAGAGAGACTGACTTTGCACTGAGAGGGGACTTAGCTATAAGTACCATGGGCCCTCCCTTACAGGGCTCATCCCTGTGAGCACTTGGGACTCTGTGCCAGGGTCCAGATCTTTATCTCCTACTTTGTTGAAGTTGGATCTCCAGGTAGAATACATTTATTGTCCTTGATTTCCAGTCACTTAAAAAAAAAAACAAAACAAAACAAAAAACACTGCACTAAAAGTGCTTGACTTTTAATCACCTCTTTTTAAATCAAAGAATTATCTAGACTCAGTCCTGTTACCTTCTTATTCTGGCTCAGAGTTCTTGTTATTCTGGCATTTTAGAAAAAAAAGTATTTGAGCAAATCGCAGAATATCAAAATCAAGCAAGGAAACAAGGTGAATGAAAAGAGAGAGGTAGGTCATGTGGGGGCATGAGTGGACAGAAAGAGAACAGAAATTAAAGGAAAGAAATTAGGACCAAAACTATGTGGTTTCCTTTAAATGTATTTTTCCAGAATGCCTACAGTACTTTACAATAGGCAGACAGATATTTTTGGTGGAAGTGCATTTAGTAGTAGACGGTAATTGGTAACCATAAGATGTGGTAACCATAGGTTTTCTTTTTCATAGAAAATATGAGAAGGGGCCACATACATTTAAGGATTCAAATGGCTTATTATTTTTTAAATCAATTTGAAAACCTGCCTTGGTATCAGGTTTTACTACCAATCGCTCATATGAGGAAGATGGTAAAGCTTTCCACAAATGTTTGGAAAGTTTTCATCAAATTTGCTCCAAATTCAGTTAAACATTTAATCAATTTAGTTTTAGCCTCACAGAAACTTAGTAGGTATCAATTATTTATGGCTTGAAGTGTATATTAAATAAGTACAGTTTAAGTAAGTTTTGCTTTTAAGGAGTATTAAAATATCAATCTAAAAATATAAGTATTAAATACTTAATAAATTTCCTCCGCATTATATTTCTCTCCATACCAAGAAAACACATTACATTAAATTGTTCTTCCAACTGCAGGCAAAATTGCATAAAGTAATTTGTGAAGGGTTCTCCTTCCCCGTTATAGGCCACATTTGGAGAGTTGAGGATGTTGTAAGTTTTGTGTGCCTTCAATGGCATTTTCCAATCTGAGCTGTAAGTTAGAGATTGCAGATTGCAGCAGTGGTTGATAAATACAACCAGTCTACCTCCCCATGATTGATGGAGGTCACCACACCTTACCTTCTCTATGTTTGATGGAGGCCAACACGCTTCATCTTCTCCAAGCTTAATAGACACCACTTCACTCGATATTCATGTTTGATAGTTTTCACCTGTATTAGTTACTTTTCTGTTTCTGTAATAAAACACCATGACCAAGGCAGTGTTTGTTTATCTTACATTTCCCAAAGAATAAGAGTCTGTCATAGTAGGGAATGATATCAGCAAGCAACAGACATGCAGCAGACATGGAGGGTAGAGCAGAAGCTGAGGTTCAAACCTTGAGCCTCAAGCAGGCTGTGGAGAGTGCACTGAGCATGGTGAGTCTTTTGAAATCTCAAAGCCTGTCCTTATTGACATACCTTCTCCACGCAGACCAAGCTTCCTAGAGCTCCTCACATAGCACCACCATCTGGCAACCAGGTATTCAGACACCTGAGCCTACAGAGAACATTTTCATTCAAATCACCAAACCATTCACGCCATACTCTCTGTTCAGACTTGTGGCCCACCTGTACTCTGTTTGCTCACCAAACTGTTTAGATCTTCACCAAACATCATGAAGCTCTTACATTATCAGGGAAGATTCCCACCATGTGATGCTTTTATAGAGCTTTTATATGTCTCATTGTAAGAGATTTCAAGAGAGCAGGTCTTAGTGAGCTTTTGTGTTGTTAAGTTAGCCATGTATTTTCTATGAAAAAGAGACAGCCTTCCTTTTAGATGCCATGAATCTAGGTCCTACACCTTATATGTTGGCTACTCTGTCATTTTAAATATTGCATCTGGTTATTGGTTATTACGCAGTCATTTTCAGCACTGTTGATTGTAGTAGTGGGGTTCTTGGTCCCGGGCGGCCAGAGGTCCGAGACCCACAGACATGCCGTGCCAGACCCCTCAGCTGCCCAGGCCCCCAAAAACGACTCAGACGCTTATATTAACTTTATGCTGTTTGGCCTATGGCTCAGGCACATTGCTAGCTAGCTCTTATATCTTAAATCAACCCATTTCTATTAATCTGTCGGCCACGTGGCCCGTGGCTCACCCATGCTCTTACATGTTGCTCCTTTGGCAGCTTCAGCTCGATCTGTCTCTGACTCCACCCTGCTTCTCCTACCTATGCTTTGATTTCTCCTCCTACTTCTTCTATGGTGCTTGCCATGGCCCAAAACAGCTCCTTTATTTAAAGATTGAGATTCACAGCATACATAAACACATTCCCACATAAGTTCATATTAGGAAGCAATAAGAGAAGAAGCAATGTATATAGCACATGGTATTTTTGACTGATTCCTTTAATTTAGAAACAGTACATTCATTTTATAATAATGATCTCAAAACTATTCTAAGAAACTGGGTTAGATCAAAATTGTGAGACAATCAAATTGAGTTTAATCGCTTGCAATTTAAAATAAATTTAGAATAGGTTAAAATGACTTTGCTGTTGGAATGTATTGTTATCTATCTTCAAAGCTGCTTATTCCTTATGTTGTAATAATTTGCATTATGGAAGGATAAACATTATAAGTCAGCAACACTTTACATACTTCTCTCCATACCAATAAAACACATTGCATGAACTAGTTCTTCCAACTGCAGGCAAAATTGCATAAAGTAATTTGTGAAGGGTTCTCCTTCTCCATTATAGGCCACATTTGGAGAGTTGAGGATGCTGTCAGTTTTGTGTGTCTTCAATAGCATTTTCCAATCAGAGCTGTGAAATAGAAATTGCAGATTGCAGCTGTGGTAGGTCAGTACGACACTTCTACATATACATGCATAAGCATATGCTACGTAACAAAGCTTCTCAAGAAAGTATACATAACATATTTTTTCAAAATACTCTGAGGTACTGTGAAATGTTCCTTTTGCTATGAAATTGTTTGTGGCACCTATCCCCAATGGAAGCATCTAGAAAAATATTTCTTAGACTTAAGGTTTGGAAATCATTTTGGAAGAGGGGCAGAAAGGAGGGAAAAACTAGATGAACAGGGAGTTTTCTGTAGATTTGTGTCTCCTAGGAATGTCAGAAGCTATACCCATAAAGTCTTACCAACGTGATTACCCAAAAGTGAGCTGAACAAGGACAGTAACAATAGGTATACTAAAGTGTACTAGAGGAAGACCATGGAAACTCAACTCTACACAAAGAACTGTAGGAAACTAAAGAAGTCATGAGGAATAGTCTTTCCCTGAGCATAGAACACCACTTGGTTATCCAATAACAAAAGGTTACCCCCCCAAAAAATTACATAAAAGTGACATTATACAGACTGAGAACATATTCATATATTTAGGGATATACATATTATATATGTAACAACAATTAATTTAAAAGGCCACAGATTTGAAGATTTGAGAGGGAGTAAGAGGGGTATATGGGAAGATTTGGAGAGAGGAAAGGGAAGGGTAAAATGATATAATATATTATCTCAAAAAAGAGAAACCACTGGAAACATCTTTAGATCATGAAAATACTATTTGGAAAACAATGGTAGCCTCTCTTGATCTGTGGGATGACAGTGAGTTTGACAATGTGTTTCCAGTCACTTCTTTGTACCAAAATGAACCTCAATAAAAGTTCTTTTGCTTTTTAGCAAAAATACAGACTCCCAAGGCATGTGAGACTCACTGAGCCTTTCATCACAGGCTCACTTCCATAGAAACTCAGTGCTTCTCTTCTGAAGCAAGCGCCTTCAATAATACTGACCCAGTTGATCCTATCAGCTTGACCCTATGGCTAGGACATGAAGAATTAGACTAGATGGTGTGGCAGATGACTCGGGGCTGTAGCTTGTTCTGGGATGCCTCTCAGATTCTTATATGTGAAAAGACTGGCATAGTTTGTAGGTGGGGGAGCCTTTAAGTGTTGGTGCTTATTAGGACAGTCATTAACTAGTGAGGATATGACCTTAAGGGCGGTAACACTCCGGTCTCTTCTCCTCCTCTTTCTCTGATTTCCCAAGATCGCAAAGAACACGGCTACCATTCATTCTCTAACATTCCCATCCAGCACCCCCACTGAAGCGTAAAGGTCAATATATTCCCAGACTACAATCTTTACAATTGAGAGCCCCCCAAACCTCTTCTACTTTGTAAGCTGGTGATCGCAGTTGTTTGTCATAGTGACAGAAAACTGACATTAGGGCCATCTGCTTCCCCTGAAACTATGGCCACACCACAACTCCCAAACCAGTGCGAAAGAAACATCAGTCTGAGGAACATGAAGTCCTCATTTTCTTACACGGTGGAGAGTCTCACACTTAAACTCAGCGTTCACTGGTATGTATCACTCTGGTCTGCAGTCTCATAATTCAGGTTATGTTATGCCTGTGCTCATGTATAATTCACAGTCTAGGGTATGATTGTCTGAATTTAAATTAACTTATTGACAGAGTCACTTCCAACCATGACTTGGAATTTCCAGTCTAATCTTGTTTAAGGATTTTTGTTTTTGAATAGTGCATTAATTTTTTTTAAATTTGTTTTATTTAGCAGATCTGAAATCCCCACAATTGTGTGTCTCTTCTTTCCTCCTGCTTTCATCAGGATTCTGATTGGATGATGCAGAAAGGCAATCATGCGCTTACAGTATGACATTTGGTCATGTGGAAGCTATACTTTGTGGATAATTTTCTCACTAATATAAGTCAAACACTTATTCTCCCATAAATGAACACCACTGGTGTAGATGCCTCTGGATTATTTATCATGAGAGGATTTAGGACTGAGAAGAAAGCATCTTATTGTTGAAATTCATTCATCATTGTAAAAAAACCCAACTTTCCTTATTTCTAATTTTCTTACTCCTCTAAAATAAAAACAACCACAGCAAGCTTCATGTGAAAAGATATTTATATGTATTTAAAATCCTTTTTCCTAAGTATTGTTTTTCCCTCTCTCGTTTGTATTATCTGGGAATCCCTGTTGAGATATTTGTCCTACAAGTAGACAACTTCCATGAATAATTTTTTTTTCCCACTGAGAATTTCACAATACAGACAGAATTCTTACACAGGCATTAAAGCTAAACATGGTATTTACATAGCATGATTACTTGGGTCTGATTGTATCAACTTCATATAATCAGGCCAGAAGAATGACAGCAGACACATAATTAACTTAGTAGAGGTGTAGAGAACATCTCTCCTGCTTACAATGCCGAGAGAGACATTCAGTCATAGTAGCTAACCTACGGAGGTTGTCAGAGTTATGGAAAGGTTTTGAAACTCAAGTTGGAAACTGTGCCAATCATTTTCTATCATTCATATCTCTGCTTCTAAACCTGTAAAAAGTGAGAGGTTTAATAAATAATACTTGCTCCTTTCTAATGTTTATGTATGTGAGTCCATGTTTATGTGGGAGTGTGTGTGGGTGCTCACGTGAATGCATTCATGCAAAGGAAAGGCACAGGCCAACCCCAGATATCATTCCTCACGAACTGCCCACCTTGGTTTGTGAGACAGGGTCCCTCACTGATTCAGCTTGTGGGATGGGTGGCTAATGAACTTCCCCACCTCCGCCTCTCCACACAATTGAGCTAAGTCTGCACAACCGTGTCAACTAAAATAAATTAGTAGTGACCTCAGTGTACCCACAATGCCCCAGAGTCACATTAAGGAAAAGAAATCAAAGTACTTCCGCTTGAAGTAATTTTACCAAGAGCGAGCCCAGATTTGAATTCTCTTTCTCTCCCTGTGTCTTCCATCATCTCCTTGTCTGTTGTATGAATCTGAATCCATGCCTGCCTGAATGCTGCCTTGTGAAATAGTTTGTGCATGTGTTCTTAACAAATGGCTTTGCTCTGTATTTATTGAACAGCACAGGGGAAAGAATATATTCTTTACAGAAGTATTTAATAGAGTTTACGGGGGATTGAAACTGATTTTCTCCAAATGACCCCAAGTTGACCCAGGTAACAAAAAGTACTGAAAATATACTTAACAACCTTTATCCATGTTGCTTTCAACATTTATGGTGCATATTATTTTTATAAGGCTGCATTTCAAACAATTCATTGCTGTAAACAAATGAGTACTGCATTGTGTATAGATAAACATATGCATCATTCTTGGGTCAGGGACATGGAAAGTAAATAACTTTAGAGCTATGCATTAGCTCAGGCTGTAAAACTGATTACATGGGAAGTCCAAGACAAGTAAAGATAGCTGCTACATTGTTCTCTTAAAGGCAGGTTAAACAAACAGATTGAGTACACAGTAGGATGCCATTCTTAAGTCTTAATTGACCTTAAGTTATATTATTTAAGGAGGTAATGAAGTCCAGAAGAAGTTCCAGTCTCTTTGAATGTAAGAGTTATTTTCATTATAATGGATTGTCATGCCCAATCCTTCTTTTATTTTTTTAAAGATTAATAATTTAGAAGCTAGAAATATGGCTCTGGTATTAAGAGTTATAGAAGTGAAGTGAACCTATGAGAATATTTTAAAGTATTTTTTTATCTTTGAGATTTTGTTATTTTGTATTTGACTTTCAAATTTAAACCATGGCCATATGTTAATATTATTATTAAGAAAGCAGTAAGAGTGAGTGCTTTTACAGGAGATGCTTTGTGTAGTGGTTGGAGAATGAATGTGGGCTGTACCATGCATTGAGTCACTTACCTGAAGACACACTATCGACAGCATTTTATAAGATGGTTGTTGAGTGTCAAGCTAGTTGGGGACTCTGCTGATGAGGCAGGCAGACATCTATTTTTCATGCAACACATACTTAATTGTCCTGGACTATGACTGCATTGTTTCACACAATCTAACACATTGCCTGATATAGTTTCTCCTTGTCATGATATTTTTCCTTGTCAAGTCAACCTGTCTTACAGTTCGTTCTCATCAGCTTTATGTTCCTGTTGTAACTTTCACTCTGAGTGTGGAGGAAGCTTTCCAGAGTTTTTTCCTGTCTCCATTCTGTAAAGGAGATGGGTTGAGATGTTGTGCCTCATCCCCAGGTGATACATTTCTTTTAATTCCCAGTCTTCCTTTATAGCATTTTCCTCAAGGTTCTATAATCCTCCTGCTTTTCGATACAGCACTTGCTTAACTGCCCCCTGGATCATTAGTAAATTCATGTGGCTTTCATAACAGACATAGAAACTAAATTTAAACTCCATCATAGAGCTCACTTTTCAGAAACCTGCCATTGAAGACTTTTTGTAATCTAGATTATATTTAAGAAACATCTGTAATGATGCCAGCAGTGGAGGAGAGGATGAGGGTGATGTCAGCTTTTCTACAGACTCAGTTAATAGTCGATTTCATTATAAATTTGATTTGTATTGCAATTTACTTCCAGTTCTTTCAGGGTTTATTATGGTCATGGCCACTTTTATTGTAAAGCAATATATATTTATGGTGGTGATTAAAAAGAAGAATTTATATCTACTAATGCTTTTATTTAGATATTTTTTGCAAAACCACAATCTGAGCCATGCCTATAATAGGACTGTTCTATCCAGAGAAACATAAAGCATCAGAGATTCTTGGCCCCATTTCCTTTCGGTCCAAATATCATGAGTTTAATTCTCCCCCTGCAGCCCAGGAGTTAACATGTCAGTTAACATGGGTGCTCAGTCAGCCTGTGGGTACCAAACAAAGTGCTGACATATATAAAAACAGTCAAAATAGAAGGGAAACAAGCTTTGGTATCCAGTCTTTCCCACCGTAGGTGAAGCAACAGAAATTGGCATTCATAGCAACAGCATGCGATGATTACATGGGTAAGATCTCTGGGAAACAAGATGATTCCTGGACTTTGACAGATATTATAACAGGATCATATAAGCTCCAGGACACTTTCCAGATAAATCCAGGGTCAACCTGGCTCTCTGTTTTAATGAATCAAGGCACAAAACATAACTACAAAATGAGGTCATGGTCAGCATTCCACAGGTTCTTTTAGAGATTAAATTGGAAGGACAGAATCAAGTTTAAGATGACTGTAGAGGTTCCGGCCAGCACACACACACATCTCCCCTTGCCTTGCAAGGTCTACCAGAGAAACTGCCTGTTTATACTTCTGAAATTTTCCCTTTTCTAGGGCATCTGGAGCTTTTTTCTGAGGCATTTGGAGCCCTTTTCTGAGGCACAGATGTTTGTTCGCATCTGAAGATCATTAAGAAGGATCCTCCTAGGTATATTCTCAAGTAAAACAGTTGTCAGTTTGTATCTTGGTAACAATAATAAATAAAAGTCCGTGCAATGGTCTCACTGTGTCCACAGCATGGAAGCTTTAGCTGTGAGAAAATCCAGAACATTTGAGAAAATCCAGAACATTTGCAGAGTGTCAACACAGCAAAGTTCCCACAATTTACTTACAGAAGGTGCAGACTAGATCCTTACATTGCTCTTAACACACCTTCTTTGTCATTTCCAGGAAAGCCACATCTTTATCACTATTCAGAAACCCTGTAACTGGAAAAAGTAGAGACAGAGGCCAGGGACTTTGCAGCCTCTGGTCCTAAGTGAGATGTCTTCCTCAAACTCCATCCTTCATGTCCTAGGGATCTATATAGAAGCAGGGGCAGAAAGTCAGAAGTAGGGGTGGATGATGTCAAGCAAATTGTCTTCCTGACACATTAAGATGAAAGCCCATACTGACTCACAGGGACTGCAGCAACACGTGACCTGTACAGGTTCAAGACATGTCAGGTCCCTGCACTGAGGGGGAAATGGACACGGGACTCCACATCTAGCCAAGAATCTACCTGCAGTTCATACCCATAACAAGGGAAAATGCAATGTTCCTGAGTGTATCAACAGTTGTCCAGGGCAGGCCCACCTCCCCAGCATTAGCTGGTGAAGAACGCAATAGGATATTTGACGACATTTTGGTTTGTTTTAGTATTTTTTTTTCTTTCTTTCTGGATTTTTGCCTGTCGCCCTGCATTTTCATTTTTGCTTTTTGGGGGATTTTTGGTTCTTGTGCTTTATATGTTTGCATTTCTTGTTTTTTTTTTTTTGTTATTTTTCAGAGAGCAAAACATAAATTTGGGTGGATAGGGAGGCAAAAAGTTTCAAGAAAGATTGGGGAAGGGAAAACATAATCAAACTATATGGTATGTAAACATTAATAAAAACAAAGAAATTTCAGTTAATGACTGATATTGTGAATATTCAAATTGACATTTTGGTTCCGGATGCAACAAGTATTTATCATTTATTTTAGGTCTTCTGATTTGACAGAACAAAGAAATATGTATGTTAATATTTTACATGAATTTCTATATTGACTTAAGTATTTGTTGCTAATCTATCACTTCAGGAATCATCAGCCTCTTGCTGGTTTAATAGGACATCCCTAATTTGATATTGAGAAACTGATTCCTGCTACCCTTTAGCTTTTTATTCAGCTGGACGCTTGTGTATCAATGTTAGAATTACTATGCATACAACCTCGAGATGTAACTTATTAGCTAAGTACCATGTTTATGCGTTTCCAATCATTTCATAAGAGAAACAAGTGTGGAGTTTTTCTCTTTAAAGATGATGTAAACTGAAGCTTTAAATGGTCCAGTGCTGCGGTTACTTGCTACACTATGATCCTCTCATAATTAAAATAATGTCACCAGGATCTAGAGTTTCTAGGGGTCTGTTAAATTGTCCTCATTTGCTTATTATTATTTTTTTCTATGGCTTCTTCTTGTAGAAACAAGTCTTTTTTAGAATGACC
>JARWLC010000010.1:19787420-20034920 GCA_033318265.1 Phyllotis vaccarum
GAATGCTGGTGTGGTGGGGAGGCACCTCCTACACTGTTGATGGGAGTGCATACACAAACATACACACAAACACATGACATATATACACCATATACATACAAGCATACATGCTATGGACCATTGGGCTACTGATGGTCACACCCCTATGTTCCCAGATATAGTAAGTTAATAGAATTTTCTCCCCCCATTTGAATTATGATGAAGAAAGACAGAAATTCCAGGTTGTTCTTGAACATTGAGTTCCGGCAAGAGAAAGGATCTAACAGGAATCAAAGCTAGAAAAGTGAGAGCCAAGAGTCCCATTGCATCATCCTCATGGACATCTGTTCTAACACCATTTCCAAGCCCTGATTAGCATGAAGGCTCTGTTGCTAAAAGCTTTGTTTCCCTCTAGATCTACAGAGAACATATGAATGTTCTCATAAATATAAGAGAGCCGTATTAACAATTCCCTTACCACTGTCCCTCAACTAAACAAGTGAGCAGAATTTGAGCATAGAAGGAAGCACAGAAGCCATGTCCCTACTTATGTTCCTCATGGGATGAGGTTAGTGAAATGAGAAAGTTTGCATATGTAGCACCACAGGCATTATAGCTCACTCTGGCAGCCATTCTGATGGCCATACACATTATGGTGATTCTGATTCGTCACTGAGAATTCATGATACAATGTTAAATATATCTTACCTTCAGCTCCTCATTGTCAAGCTAGGTGTTTTGGATATTATCCCTGGGATATGAGGTTCTTACACATATTTCACATCAGAATCATTCTCAGCTCTGGCCCTCTCCACATTCTGCCAACACAGGGCATTTTCCTGTCCCATCTGCCTCGAATAAGATAGGTTTACTGGTGATCAAGATTTTTGTTTATTCTCACTTTCCAACCTTTTGGACTCTTCTCTTGCAATATTTTTTAAGACTGGGTCTAATGCTAATTCTAAAGTACTCTAAAATCAGTTGAGCAGATCACACGTGTCTATGATTTGTGCCCATTCTGATATACTCCTAATGCATCAAGACCAGAAAGATTAAATGGAGCTGAGATTTCAAAGCTAACCTTCTTACAGCAACATTAATTCCCCTTTCTTATGAAGAAACTTTTCACAGTGAAATCTCTGTACAATAAGTATATATCATTTCTACAACTATAAGCGCATGCTAAGATATTCACCTTTATGCCCAGCCCACAGCTCCTACCTGGACAATCTACTTGGGAACAGCAGGAAAGACTATTTTCTTTTAACCCGTACATTCTCAAGCTTGATACTCTTACAGAAGCACTGCTGGGCCTGTCTTGCATATTAATTTTTTATGATTTTTTAAATAATTACCCAAAAGTTCACCGATGCAGAGTTTAATTTAGACTGAGTTTTGATTAGCTTTACCAAGCCATCTGTTCATTGTTTTTCTGGTAGCATATCTCATAGGGATGTTGTCATGGCTATTTCTCACTCAAAATATTTTTAGAGATTGGAAAATAGGCTAAGCATTTAATTAAAATAAGAAAGTTCTTGGACCAGGGAGATGGTTCAACAGGTTAAGGAACTCACTACCAAATCTGAGATCTGTGATCTAAACTTAAGTCCCAAATGGTGGATAGAGAGAACCAACTCCTACAAGGTATTCTTTGACTGCCATATGTGAGTCCTGGCACATTTCAATACACACAAACACATGTGTTCACATGTATATGCACACACACATACATACCAATTTAATAAAATATTTTAAAATAGGAAAAATGTTTTAAAAGGCCTATATATAGGGATCATACCCAAGTCCTTTAAATGTAAGGCAAATATTCTACCACTGAGATGCACCTCCGAAATATCTTTTGACATGTAATATTTTATCATAAATAAGTCTTACAATAAGAAGTCAGTTGTTCCTGTCCTTTTTCTGACTCACTTTTAATAGATAGCCCACAAGCATGTATAATATTGTGTATGTAAGCATGGATTTTTATGTTATACACACGTGTATATACTGTATAGTTGGTGAATGTAATCACTTTATTGTACGGAAAATCAACCACCTATTTTATATGATTCTGAATCAATAATTGAGGGTTTTCCCATAAAATAAGAGAAATATCTCCTGAGCAAGATAAATAGTGTGTTGTTTTGATATTGGATGTCACTGGCTTTGAAATACGATTCCCTTGTCACATCTGCTGTCACAAGAAAACCTGAATAATTCCATTCTTTAGTTTTAACTTTACCAACTATTTAAGCAGATTACTAATTAAATTTAAAATTATGATAATTTGTTATAATTATTTTTACAACTTTTAAGGTTTTTTACATCTGTTCATCTTTCATCTATTCTATCTATCATCTGTCTATCTATCTATCTATCTATCTATCTATCTATCTATCTATTATCTGTCTATCATCTGTCTATCTATCTATCTATCTATCTATCTATCTATCTATTTATCTATCATCTGTCTATCATCTATCATCCATCCATCCATCCATCCATCCATCCATCCATCCATCCATCCATCTATCTATCTATCTATCTATCTATCTATCTATCTATCTATCTATCTATCTATCATCTATCTATCCTTGTCTCTTTGTCTCAGTGTTTTGAGACAAGACTTCAAGTAGCCTGGATTGGATTCAAGTTTCTAATGCAGCTAATGTGGACATAGAATTCTCAGTCCTTCGGTCTTTCCCTCTGAAGTTAGGTTTATTGGTGAGCGCTCATAAATCATAGTTTTCACTTTTTAAAAAATAGATATCTGTAATATTTCTTATTTTTCCTCTACTTTCTTTTCTTTGATCAATGTAGATTTTTAGCTGTGTCTTGGTATTTCTTCCTTTTGTGCCATTTTACATAGTAGATATTTTGTACATCCTCTAAGCCACTTTTCCCAGGCTGTGTTTGATGTTCTGTTTGATAATTTCATTAGCTGCTAAGTTTTCATAGCTTTTATCAGTTACTTGCATGGGAAAGACTTCACTTCTCACAACAGTGTAATATGAGTTTCTGACCTGGCTGAGCCCCAGGTCCAGACTCACCGGCAGCTGCTCCCCCTTCCCCCCAAAAATGACTCAGATGCTTGTATTAATTACACACTGCTTGACCTATGTCCCAGGCTTGCTGGACATATATAACTTGCTAACTCTTAACTCTTAAACTAACCTATGATTCTTGTCCTGTTTAGCCATGAGGCTCAGTACCTTTTCTTAGAGCAGCATTTCAACTTCTTTCCTCTGTGTCTGCTGGTGTGTCTTCTGGTGTCTTTCCTTGTATCTCTCTTTCTGTTCCCAGAGTTTTCTTAGTCTAGTAGTCCTGTACACTCTTCCTGTCAGCCTTCCGCCTATCAGAATTTTTATTAAACCAATAGGCAGGAAATTTTTTATATTGTAACAGAACATAAATCTCACTACAAAACAGATTGTAAGCAGTGACTAATAGATACACAGGGTACAGCATCACTTCTATGGAAGACAATTCTTAGGTCATTCATGGTCACTGTCACCTTATAGATGGAGAGTCTGAGCTCATTCATGGTAACAGGTCTCATGATATTCTTTCAAAGATAGACTTTTCTTAATCCAATATATTTAATTAGGTAATGCTGTGGGATTATGGTTTTGAATGCTATAAATATTTGTCATTGTAAATATTGCTTTAGTAAAATGCCGATTGCTCAAGTATCTAGATAGGAAGTTGAGGCAGGGAAACCAGAGCAGGAGAATTCTGGGAACCCAAACAGAGAAGAGAGGAGAGGGAGACACAGAGGATGCTGGAATGAGAAGGCTGCACTGAGCAAAAAGGTACCAAGCCACGGGGCTAAGCATAAATAGAGATATGGTTAACTTAAAGTATAAGAGTTAGCAAGTAATAAGCCTGAGCCACAGACCAAAGAGCTTGTAATTAATATGAGTGTCTGAATGATTATTTTATAAGCAGCTTCAGGACCACAGGTGAGAGAGCTTTGTCCTACAACACCGAACAGATCAGAGAAACTTCTGACTACAGGGTGTAGGTGGAGTTTTACTTTCAAGGCGCCAGTCCAAAATTAATATTTATTAGAATATAAATTAACACTCACATTATTAGTAACAGCTTACGGTGGCACCTGAACAAGGACTGGTGTATCCAAGCGATGGACGAGCGATGGACGCGCGATGGAAGGACGATGGATTACGATTCTGTCTCTCCAGCAGCCAGCATCCAGGAACCAGGAAGAGAGAGTCCTCGCGTCCCAGCGTCCCAGCAGCCACTTATCAATCGGGTTGGCCACACCCCCTCCAGGTTGGCCACACCCCCTCCAGGGTCCTGCCCAATTCCCTTGAAGAGTGGACACAGATATGAGCTTAGCTCTGATACGTGTAATCATGTATTTTCATTCATCTGTAATGGGAAAACGTTGAATGGGGGAATAAGGGGCTTTGTGCAGTACTTGCCAGATGCCCAAGTTAAATTTATGAGGTTATGAAAAGAATGTAACTGGTCCTCGGGCCCCAAATGCCAGAGTTGGAGGGCACTCTACAGAACACATCAGCAGAGACAAGTCTTCCGTCATTTGCACTATTGTCAGTCTGTGTGAGCGCCATTGCAGTGCATTTGTTTTCCGGGTTGCTGTTAAGTTCTTTGTATTTCCACGGATGCTGTTTGCTTTCTTTTCATTTAAAATTATTTTTCCCTTCTGTGGCCATTGTGCACAGTGAATCTAAATCTGAATTTTCTTAAAAGTTAAAACTCGTTAGTTGTCATACAAGACTATTTCAGTTTCATGCCACCTTCCTCTCTTTAGCCTAGTATCCACATTAAAGATCATGAGCCCAACCTTTCACTTCTCAGCAGACAAAGCTGGGCATGGGTTGTCTGTGGCAGGTGAATTATATGTGAGTACTTCGACTGATTTCTATATGTAAACCACCACGTGGATACTTAGGCTTTAAGCAATATCATACTTATTGTGTAGATACGAGTCTAATTCTATGGGGAGAAAAATACTTCTCTCTAACTCTGAGCAGGAAACCAAGCATGTAAAGGGGACATCTGAGTCTGGCCATGAAAGGCCTGTGGTTTTTGGCTTGATCCTCCAACACATAAAGCTGAATGTTCCTATGACCTGAAGCTAGATATTCTCTGTATGCTCATGTGTATTCCCACCATGCCTTCATTCTCTCTCTGCCTGCCTCTTACTTCTCACATATACATTCTTTGGAGACATCTCTATAACTTGCCTAAGAAAGAAAAAAAAATATTTGTTGTGGAGCATTTGTTTGCACTGTGTGAAGATGTACCACTGTGATTGGTTTAATAAAGAGTTGTACGGCCAATAGATAGGCAGGAGAGAATAGGAGGGATTTGCAGAGAGAGAGAGAGAGAGAGAGAGAGAGAGAGAGAGAGAGAGAGAGAGAGAGAGAGAGAGAGAGAGAGAGAGAGAGAGAATGAATTCTGGGAAGAGAGGTGAAAGGGTGCTGTGAGGTATGGAGCAAGAAAGACATACAGTACAGAGGAGAGGTTACTGAGCCATAAGACAAAACGTAAATTAATAAAATCAGGTTAATTAAATTATAAGAGCTAGTTGGAAAAAGGCCTAAGTTAAAGAATAAATTTTTATAATTAATATTAATTCTCTGTGTCATTACTTGGGAGTTGGCTGTCTCACAAAGCAAAATCCAACTACATTTGAGAAAGCTTGCTACAAATATTCAGTTTGGAGCTTGGAGATATGCAGTACATCTGTGGCTTGTTTATAATGGTTGAGAGATGGCCAAAGATATACATTTGGTGGTTTATGCACAGTTGATAATTACTCACTCAGAAAGAACATAACTGGAAAATGGCTGAGGAAAAATGCCTGTGGATGGTCCTCTTAAAATGAGCAAGAAATGCAGGTATTTGTGCTGTCTAAACAAAGTGCTGTCTAGAATGCAGACCTAACTGGAGCTGTCTGGAGAGAATGAGGCAGGTAAGATGCATCTCATACCTTATCTCTCCTTCTGACTTTAAGAGATTTACAAACAATGAAGCTATGTAATCAAGACTAGAACTTATACTTAAGTTTAGTAACAATGATTTTGGCACAATTACATGTATCCAAAAGTTTCTGGCCCAGCCTAGCCCTGAGGTCTGGGCCTGCAGTCTCACAGCCTCTTAATCTCAATTAAACATATAGAGGCTTATATTAATTACAAACTGTTTGGCCTATGACTCATGCCCATTACCAGCTATGTCTTACACATCAACTCAACCCATTTTCATTAATTTATACATTGCCACATGACTCCATGTTTCTATCTGCGTCTCATTATATTTTGCTTTTCTGGGCAGCAGCTTCCAGCTTCTCTTGACTCTGCCCTTCTTCATCTTTATCTCTCTTTGGATTTCCAGCCTGTCTCTATGCTGCCCTGCCATAGTACAAAAACAGTCTTTCTAGTAACAAATGGCAATAAAATATATTCACAGTATACAGAAAGACATCCTACATTAATTAATAAAATAAACAACCTGCATTATTGGAGCCAATTGTCAGAAAGAGAGGTCCAACATTTCCAGATTATATTTGATGACATTGTAACACTCTCTTGATAAAAAGGACAGTGAGTCTTTTTATTCCTCACCGAAATATATTATACTGAACATGTATATGCCATTCGTTTCACAATGCCTTTGCCAAAATTACTATCATGGTTTTCTAGATTTTCTTGTCCATCATCGTGGCAATCTGAAGAGCAATAATTGCCTCAGAACAAGAAACTTATTTTAGAGTAACATATTTAAAAAGTGGACTCATATTCTTTCAGCTTCTTCATTATTGAAAGCATTTGGCCCGGTTGAATGACTGGGAAAATTTGAGGAAATGTGTGGCTTTCAGGTATAAAAATAATGCCTTGTGTTTTTGGGATAGTAGTATTCAAATGCATTCTATCTTTAGATTGAGTAGACAGTGTATGGAATCTGGATGCCTGAGTCTATGGTCACCATTTCTGAAACCACAAAGCACAATGATACTTTAACAGCCAATCTTAAAGAATTTACAATAGAAAGTTTTACTTCCCATACTTGGACCTTCAGCTATGTGTATCAATAAATTTTTGACACATCCAGCCCAAGGTCCAAATGAGTCTCTTCTGCCTGTGGCCTGGTCTAGCCCAAGGTTTGGACCCACAGACAAGCATGATAATCACACAAAGGCTTACATTAAATACTTGCTGCTTGGCCTTTGGCTTAGGCTTATTGCTAGCTAGCTCTTGCATCTTAACTCATCACATTTCTACTAATCTGTCTTGCCATGGCCTGTAGCTTACATAGTCCATTACATCTTTCTTCTTGGGTGGCTGGATTACATCTCTCTTGACTCATCCCTCCTTCCCTTGTAACTATGCTTGGATTTACCTCCTGCTTCTAAGCTGCTCTGTCATAGGCCAAAACAATTTCTTTATTAGCCAGTGCTATTCACAGCATACACAAAGACATCCCACATCACTTTTCCTTTTCTGTCTAATCAAAAAAAGTTTTCAATTTTAAAAATTACTTATAACAAAATAACTATTAGACAAGAATTACATTTAAAATTTCTAGTATATTTGTATTTAGCAAAATTAAAGAAAATATTCCATCATCAACCTTATCCTTGTGAGTCCAAAATTTCACGTCTACTTTACCTTTTATTATAACTAAAGGAAACCGTAATTATAACTATCTAATCTTCAACTACATCAAAGACCACAGAAGGATATAATATTACCTGAGTAAACAGGAGGTGCAAGCAACTTCCAAAATTTAGAAATGACAGACATAACATCTGGCTATTTGGAGAGTCTCCCAAAGTTTCTTCATAATGTTGGGTCTTCCTTCAGCCTACAGGTATAGAGTTTCTGGCAGACAGTCTTTTGAAGCATGGAATTTGAAGGACTATTCCATTCCTTTTGGCATAATTTATCAGTTGTGTCTCCCTGTGTGCAGAATGTCTGGTAGTTTTCTCGGCAAATCAGGAACCTGAAGGACCCATCTCTGCTTGTTCTGGCAAAGTTCAGAGGCCACTTTCCTAAGGGTTAGCATGTCCAACTTCTACAGCATGCTGTCAAGCAGTCAATACAAGAACAGTTTCTTGTCCAGTAGCCAACTGTTGCCATAAAGAAAGTAAACTCCACATGAAGTTTCTTTGATGCCCATTATTCTCTTGAAGTAGATTGGTACTGCCAGGAGCAGACCTGTTTCACTGTCCAGAAAAGTCTAAATTCTTAAAATATTTCAAATGCCATATTCTTTATATCTTTGAAGTGTTTGAAGATTACCTATATAATTGAAATATATCTTTGTATACCTAAAAGTACCTAACATGACTCTAAGTTTGGTTATCATAGATGACATTAATCTCCATTTCTTAATTATTCATTGCAATTTAAAATGAGTTACATAAACATAGTACTTTAAACCAGAGTAGAAATGTACATGCAGTATAACACAACTGACCCAGTGATAAATGGATGAGTGGACCTTCATTTAGAGGTGGACCTCTCTGTAGGGTACTTTGCCATGACCTACACGTTCACAATTTGTTTCTGTTTTAAGACCAAGAGTCCAGAGGTTAGTGGAAATAGTTTAGATAGTATCTAAATATTGCTGATTAGATATTATAAGAATGTAGTGCTGAAAGACCGAAGCTACGTGATATGAATTAGAACTAGCTATAAGGAAATTAACATCTAAACTTGGATGTGAAAGCAAAATAGTTACCACGTTTGTTCAAACATTGCTTACGGATGTGACTGAGATGAGCCCAAAGACTTCATTGCGGCTTTCCCCTACCACTGAAATTTCATCTACTCGCTCCAACCCTTACCAGACACTACACTGAAAGTCATAATAAGTGATTGTCTTAGCATCCTACCAAGCTGAGCTCCTCTTGATTACCCTGACTTGGTCATCCTTGAAAACCCTTCTAGTGTTTCAAACAGTCTATCTGTGATCTTTCAGGCATTCCAGATCCCCTTACAATAGTTTCTAAATATGCTCTGTGACCTTCCAGAGTTAAAACTAATCATTTAATGGAGTGTTATAATTATTTGTGCACTATGCTATCTTCCCACTAGTCTTCAATTCCTTAAGGAAGGAGAATCAATCAGAGGCTTAAATGGCCGAGGCTCAGTTTTCAGTATGAATCATCTCATTATCAATGTTAGGAATACTATTTTGTAAACATTACCGACAGCCTCTATTGTTAAATGAATTCATCCACACACATGTACATATGAGTGTGTGTGTACATATATGTGCATGTATGTGTTCATAGGAAACTTAGGTGCGTTACCTAGCAATGTGTTAAAATTGGCCCAGATTCCTTGAGGTTTGAACATGACAGAATGGGCACAGCTTTCCTTAGAATGGAATAAAATGCTCTGTATAATAATGAGTCCTCTAGGGCTATTCGTTAATTGTTTTAAAGATGGGGGCAAAAAATATACATCACGTTATAAAGGCACTTTGTAACTGAAGATGTCTTCTGTTTATTTTACAATTCTCCTAAACATTGCTTGGAAGCTCGCCCTCCCACTTTCTTTCAGTTGAAAAATATTTTGATAGCTATAAATTAGCTTACAAGCTAGAAGCTAGCCTAAAACTTTGAATGAATTATACAAGTATCAGCTTTATCTTTGGCAAAATGTCACTTTCTGAGAGCCATTTTAGGGTAAATTTAGAAGCAAAGTAAAAAACATGAAAATATTTTTGAAGGTTTTTATAGCTTACACACAGTAAATTCCAAAATGAATATTTTAAATAGATTTTTTAACAGTTCAGTTATTTCCATTTTAACACCAAATCCTATCAATTTGATAAACTGGAGGCCTCATGTTCTGTCAAAGGTAAAAGATCTGTTTTAAAATACTTTTCAAAAACATAAAGTTTAATTTTTCTGTGTTCTTACTTAGTTGGTTTCATAATACTAAGACTTCAATTTTGTCTGAAGCTTTTTTTTTCTTTTTCAAAAACAGATTTCATTGATTCTGTGACCAAGAAGGCCTTTTCAAATCATCCTTTAAAAAATAAAGTAAATGAAATAATTCTGTTTGTTTCTTCTTCAGTTAAAATCATATCCTTTCTCATAGCAAATAGCAAAGTCTTCTTAAAACACATTTTCAATTTCTTTATGCAGTTCTGCATTGAACTGGATTTTCAAAGGTGCTGATGAGGCTTCTGTGGAAGCTGGCAGTGGGCAATTGCTTCAAAGAAAAGTTATAGTTGGGTTGATTTCAGATCTGAAAATTAATTCCCAAATGAACAGCCTTTTTAAAAAAGGTTCTAAAGCATACTAAAAAATGGTCTTGGAATTCTGAGGTATATTAAGTAGCTCTCCAAATCATATGGCCATGTGTGGAGCTCAGAGGATTTCTCCAGACCCATCTGAATTTACTTCACTGTAAAACTAAGTATGGATTGGAGTGAGACATCTTTCCTCAAATCACTATAAGCCTAATGTTGCTCATTCATAAATAAAGTAATTTCCAAGATCATTCCCTCAGGATTCTCAATTCCCATGAACTGCCCTGTATGGCTGATAGTTCGATGTTATCTTTTGGCTTGTGGGCTCCAGGCAGTTCCTTTTCCTCATTTGCTCCCAGGTGTGGAGCTTCCGAATTCTGCCTCACTGTGAAAGATTCATTAGCTTGTGCTGGCACGGAAGTCTAGAACAGAAAAGCATCATGCCCTTTATCAGCAAGATCCCAGTCCAGTGCTTCCCCTGTCCTTCCTGACTTGTATTTATTTATTTGGTTGGTTTGTCACTGGTTCAGGAAATGATATTTTCTTCTCAGTAATTGTAATAGCATTTACTTTTAGAATTTGATATTATGGTACATCCAGATTCTGTCTCAGAATATATCTTGGTTGTTTGGCTCAAACAATGTTTTTTGATACTCTGGTTCTAACTTTGTACAAAGAGGAGTATTTCATGAATGTTCTCTCAATGTTTCTTCCTCTGAAAGACTGATCTCAGTTTTATAGAACATTTTATCAGAGAAAAGCATAAGTAGCCTGCAGGGACTCTGACACAGGCCCTGCTAAACGTTAAACAGTATATTCTTTCCTTTTTTTTTTCTTGTTCCTCATGCCTGTTGGCTAAAACAGTGTTTTCTGTTTGATCCTGAGCTGCCTTTTACTTTATGAGATCACATCATACCTCCTCAGAAAGTATCTAGAGATATACCCATTAACTTTCAACATCTTATGTCAATTAAAATACAGAATCTTATGTGATATTCTTTGGGAGTTCTGTTGTTTTCTCATATCGATCACAGAAATAAACAACCAATGAGTTATTCTTTCTCTACCTGAAGTTTTCACATGATAATTTTGCAGTAATGTTTGAAACACATCTTGTACACCTTAAATACTGTTCTTACTGTGCTCTTAAGTAAGACAAGTACACCGCCAAAATGTATTTGTCTGAATTTCTCACTTAAAGGTGGTGACCATCAGCTTCATTAGTGTAAAACATCAGATCAGGCAGAAGCTCCCTGAGTCCAGGAAGCAGTGGGGAAGCACAAGACAAGGAGGAAGTCTTAAGAACTGTAGAAACTGTGTGCCAGGTTCAATCCTGGAGCTGTGTTTGTGAAAAATAATTTATACTCATTGCCAAGTGCAGCTACTCAATTTAAAGTAAATGCATGTGGAATACCTGAAGTCTGACATCTGACTTCGTGATGTTCTCAGCAAAGAGTAATTGTCATTAGTGAATTTTTAAAAAATAGCACGGGAATGTGACTGCTAGGACATGAGTGGACAGGGCAAATAGTATAATCACTAGCAGTTCTTTGTGTAATCCTATATCCAGACAGTGAGAGTCACACACAGTCACACAGAGAAACAGACAGACAAACACCCCCTCCCAATTTTCTTTGTCTTCACTGTGTTTTTGTGCTTCAAACGTTGAGCTGATCCATGGGATTTGTATTCTGACAGTGTAAACATAATTTTTTACCTGCCTATATCCAACTACCCATTCAAAACTTTTAATTATATTTAATTAAAATTTGTAATTATATTTTAAAATTTCTTAAGGTAACTAAAATATTTATAAGTATATATTCTTTGTTGTAATAAAACATTGTTATATGTCAGGTAAGAGTGCTTTAATATGTTTTAAATAAAATTTCTAGCAGACTAGTTTTCAAAATTCATGTGAACTGTGATATTAAATTCTAATAAGCTATTAATTAGTTGATTAATTGATGCATCCTCTGTGGACTCTGTGTGTCATCACTATAAATTGAGATTCTCCATTTGTTCTTTCCTTGTTCGTTTCTTCTCTCTTGAAAACTGATGAATAAGATCTATTTTTATATATAACATTAGTCAAGCAATAGACTCCTTAGAATTTATGTTATGATTGAGATGATGAAATCACTGCTAAATCCCAATTAATCCAACTGGGAGCAAATGTTGTGAAAAAATTCTGCTTTGAAACTCATTGTTCACAACAGCATTTCCCCCTCATATTTCTGACACAAGTGACTATTACTGTGGATTGAGATTATTCTCTCAATTAACCTTTAATGAAGGGTTAATAGTGGTTTTATTAATTTTAAAAATATGTACATGAGAAATCACTGGTGTAAAAAGAAAAATACCAATTATTATAAAACACAAAGTAAAATCCTAAGTCAAATAGGATGAGGATTTGTAGCAGAGCTATTTCCTCGGAGCTGAGTGCTCTATTCCAGAGAGATTCTCCTGGAGACTCAGAAGTCTTAGAGGGAAACTCCTTAAACTCAGTGAGTAAACAACTCATAATTCTCAGGAAGTCCATGGAATTTATCAAGGCCCTTACAAGACTCCATACTGCCTCAAAGTTACATGAGCAGGCAGGATTGCTAAGAAGGGCTCCATTTATTTCCAAACTATTTAGTCTTTCCTCCACAGGGTGGGCTTCTCATGATGTGGCTTCCATGTTCCTGAAACCTTCTACCCATACTTGTGTAAGTAATATAATGAATTCACTGGTTCACCAGGTAGGGTAGGGTGGTTGCCTTACTTTAAATTTGTTTTATTTATGTGACTTGTGCGTCACTTTTGCTCTGGATTCACTGACTCTTTCTTTCTGTTAAATATCCCATGCTGTCATTTGTAACAACTACTCAAGGAAAGCCCTTGGGTTGTATTTTAATAGGATTTTTAAAGCAGGGGTAGATTGAATTGAGAATAAAAATGTTCCAAGAACTGATGTGGATGTGAGCTTCAAATGTTTACATTTATATATTTATGATATAATAACGATGGACATTGGTACTTAAATGACAACGGACTTTCAGATTAAGGCTACCAAAAAGCTTGCTATAGATACAAGACTTGAAAAGCCTGAACTTCAAAGATACATTGAAAGAATCCAACTAGTGCATAGGAATAGAAAAGACTTCACAGGACACATGAAGAAAAGCAAAGACCAAGCATGACCTCATTGATGGAATGTCACCACGAGATGGTTTATAGGAACATGAGTGAAAGTCTTTTTTGGTTTGTGGGAGAATTTGAGAATCAGAAAGAGGTTGCATGTTGCACGGATTTTGCAGGATTCGAGCAAGTTCCCCTTGTGGGAGGATGAGAATAGGAAATGAGTTAAGGGCACAGATAACAGGAACAAGGTTAAAAGCAAAAAGCTCAACTTATTCAGGAAAGAGGAAGCCTTATATACCCTCCTCACCACCTGAGGAAAGGTCTGCTCTGCTGGTGTCTGATAGTATGATGTGGTCATCTCTCATTGGTCCAGGTCATCATCTCTCAGCAGGACTCCACCTCTGTTGTCCAGGCCTTTAGGCAGATCCAGGTTGGCTCTCAGAAAGTATCTTATTGCATGTTCCTCATACCCGCCTAATCTAGTTTAGGCTGGCTAGTCCTCAGACCTATGGAAGCCCCTAGGGTATTGTTACCCCACAGTTGCTGTTGGTTCAGAAATGTCAGGTTGTGATTAGTTGTACACATGCTATGTTGGTTGTTAACACTGGGTGCCTAGATGTGTACATCCTAACTTAGAAGAAGAGAACTATCAGAGTGCCATCCTCTGGCTGAATGATCACACAAGTATGCATAGTTTACAATCTAGGTAGCTCACACCAGTGGCAGAAATGATTCTGCTGTGTTCTGCAGGGGTGATGCACACATCAGCACTTACTGTACCACTGATGTAAGCTTTTCACTTTATTCATCTCTGCCCACATAAGGATAGTTGGGAAATTCTAAAAATAGGCTCGATGAAAAATTAAGCTGGTAAATATTTGACTTAAAACCTAATGTGTTTTTCCTTTTGTCTCTCTCAATTTCAATTGTACTTTACAGGCAAAGAACATTAACTTTATCATCATGACTTTATGCTTCAAATTGAAAACACTTCACTGGTTGACCAAACTTATCATTCGTTAGGAATGTCCACATCTGGTCAGATGGCGAGTCCAGTGTTTGCATTCCCCAAGCCTCAGTGCTGAGCTGAGCTGATTTCTTGGCCAGTTTATAAATCTGAGCTTTTTATAGCTACTCAATGTACAGGCAGTATAGCCTATACCTCCCTGAAGCTGTTTCTTTCTTTTTTCCATCTGTTAAGAAAGCATCATTCACACTACATAAAGCCACAGCATCTGGAAAGGAAAATGAGCCTGATCAAATCAGTCAACTAACAGGAATAGACATATTTATATTTTATTTGAGGGAGAATACTCAATAATAAAACAAGATTAATAAGAAGCACTGTAGATGGTTTAGCAGTTAAGTGTGATAATGCATTGCTCTTCCAAAGGACCTAGGTTCAACGCTTAGCACTCAGAACCACATAGAATTTTAGCTCTAGGAGTCTGGCATTCTTTTCTGAACTCTGAGGTAATTGTACAAACCTGTGCAACATGCTACATAGACATACACACACACACACACACACACACACACACACACACACACATATATATATATAATGAAGAAAACTATGCAAAATCAATGTTTAATAAAAACATGATTGACAAAACCAACCATGTTTAATGAAGGTATTTTAATCACATGAATGTTTCTAGAGAATATCAACATAATGCAAAGTAGCAGTATAACTTTAGAGACATATGGCAAGCATTTGGAGGATAAAGGAAGTGGAGCTGGGATAAACATGAGCAATATTGTTCCAGATCAATTTGGAGACTATGACAAATCTTTATCTTCAGAGAGGAACAGACTGCATGGTGGATTAAAACCTCAGCATCGTCCATATTTGAAGAGGTTGTAAAGGCATTTGTTGACTATATTCTGGGGAATCATAAAAGCAATGTGCTCCCTCACTTGGGTTCCCATGGCCGCTTTTACATTTGGTGCACAGTGTTCTAGGGATCGCATGCATCTTTCTGAATAAGAGGAACAAAATAATGTGACTGTCAACACCCTAACAAATATTGATCAATCGTAAGTTAGAATGTGACTTTTCATGTAGGCAAAGGGAAATGCAGGAGGTCAGATGGCCAAAGCTGCTCAGCTAGTCCAAAAAAAGTCAGCACCATCAAGTGAGCATGCCATGATGCCTAGTTAAAAGGAGTAAAGCATGCATGTTACATGACACTCAACATAATTTGGGAGAAGATTGATCTCTATTAAGGATAAGAAGAGAAAAGCGCTATGGAGCGAAGGGAATTAGTTTGAAATCAGAGCATTGGACTTGGATAGAAATGCTGTAACAGAAGAGAGAGTCAGCTCCTATTTGGCCCCTTTCTGGTATTTCAAAATCTTTGTGCAATATTTTTTGTATTTTGGAAGAACACTATATGTGTGTTTGTGTGTGTACACATATATATCTGCCTGTCCATCTATTTCTACCTACCTATCTATCTATCTATCTATCTATCTATCTATCTATCTATCTATCTATCTATCTATACAACCACCCATCATCATCAAACTATCAGTTATTTATCTGTCAATCACTTATGTATATTTTCAACACATGTCTTCTAAGACGTATTTACAAGTAGAATAGAGATATCCATCCAGTTATTTTTAATTTTCTGGGATTTAATTCATAGGCACTGGATAGAGCTACAATTTTCTGATTTATCTGAGAACAATCCAGGATTAAACAGCTCAATGTCTTTTCTTATAATTATACATTGTGCATAGTTATATATATATATATATATACATATATATATATATATATATATATGTGTGTGTGCATATATATATATTTATATACACACACAAACACTGTAGAATTTATGTATATTCTCCACACAGTTAAATAAAATACAATTGTAAAAATGAAAAAAAACAAAGAAGAAAATATCCAATGACACTTGGTGATAAATTGGAAAAAATGAAATAAAATGACACTTTCAGCACCTCTAAATTATCTACAGTTCAGACTAAGTTTAAAATTCTTTGAGAAATCTACAAATTCCATTTTCCCCATTTTTCATTGCTAAGATACAAAATTGTTCTGTCTATGGAATATGCAGGTTGATTTTTCAGTAATAATTTGACACTGAGGAAGGTACTGACTCTACGTCTTGACTGTTGTCACATTCTAAAGTCTGAGGAGCAAAATTTGGCAATTTTTTTTTTTTTTTTTTTTTTTTTTTTACCTTTCAACTTTGGGGCGAAGCATCTCACATTCATTTTGAAAAGAGAGAAGGAAGTACAATTAAGATTCACAGCCTGGTGTTCAATACTGCCCTAATAGCAAATGCCTGAATAGCCTTAGGCCATGGGGAAATGGAAGTCAGAGCTGAGCACTCAAGAGAAAGCACAATTTGAGTGTTAAGAGTAAACATTCTAAATTTTGCATGATAACACTATGTATCTAAACTCTCAATAGCTACTTTCTAGTGTTTCCCATAATGCATGTTAGCAATAATAACCTTGCAAAAGTGACCAGACCAAACAATCAGATGTGAGGTGAGTCACGGGGCTCTTCTACTTCCCATGTGTCACTGCACGCTGAATATTAGATCACTGTCTCTGTCCTTGCAAAAGTCTTCATCCTGAAATCTGTGGAAAGTAGTGCTCTACGGTAGGACTTATTCAAATTCTGTTGTCACAAAATTGTTAAAGACAAAAGATGGTCTCATAGGAAAGATGCCTTTTTGGTACTCTGCAATTGGACACTGAACACATGCGAGGGCAGTGGACTAAGTGGGCACATATGTCCACATATGTTTAGTGTTAAGGTCAAAGAGAAAACATTAGCAATCAAGCACATATGTCTTCTCAGGACAGCATGGGACCTGGACCACAGCTTGGAAAATGTTCCGACTCTCCTTACAAAGTTGAACTCACCCCCAGTTCCAGACATTGTGCTTATGGGTTTCACTCAACAACTAGCAAATATTCATTCCTGCACTTGGGAGAACAAAGATGTAAAAATTACAGGATCTGTTTGTCATCACTGATCTCTGTCACTCTCCACAAGGAGGCCATCAGCCTGCAAAGCCCAGCTACCTTTACTGACCTAGTCAGCATCATGGGCACACTTCTCTCTATGGCTTTCTGTGTTAAGTTCAGTGAGTGCTATCTTATAGTGTGTGTACACATGCATACAGCATATTCCTACCAGATGCTCATCCTTGGCAACTGAGGAAAACAGCAATGCTGTTTTGTTTGGTTGTTATGGTATTAGACAAACTTTTCCAACCTGCTATTTAAATAAAATAAAGTCTGAGCAATTGTAATTATAGAAATAATTAACACTGAATTATCATTTGAATGATATAGGTTCGGTGGTATTTTCCACATTTTTCTCTCCTTGTTTTGTAAACATTGCCTTTATTTTTTGCTTAAACAAATCTTGTGCATATAAAGTTAATTGCAAAGGTCCTGGGCTATACCGTGGAAATGGCAGAGATGGAAGTTTAACCTACCTGGACATTTGTCTTATTATTGCACAGGACTCAAGGCCTGCAAAAAGTTCTTTAAGGCTCTGTACAAAACTTCATGAAAATTATTGTTGACCAAAAGTCAAGAAAAGACAGATGATTGTCTTCTTGAGTTAGATGAGCCCAGTCAGTGAGGCCATTATTAAAATGGCAAATTCCTTAGGGGATGTCCTTAAGCAGCATGCAGGTTGAGATAGCTATTAGCATTTGCAAATAATTAGATTTGGCTGGCAGATCTGTTAACCACAAGGCACTCAACTTCAAATGGACCAAATTATAGAGTATTAAGCTCCCTTAAAAATGATTAAGTAGAAAGAACATCATTACTTCTTGACCCAGGATACTGTCCTCACAGGTTTGACCCTGTCTCTCACTTAACTACTTTAGGGTCTGGAATTTCAGCTCAAGGATGGACTATCAAGAGAGCTTGCTTCTCTGAAGCACAGACCTACATTATCATCTCTGATGGTGTTGTAGCGGGGTTTCTCAGTCCCAGGTGGCCAGAGGCCCAGACCAACAGACCTGCTGCCCAAGACCCCTTAGTATCCTTCTCAGGCCCCTAGAAATGACTCAGACACTTATTAACTTCATGCTGTTTGGCCTATGGCTCAGGCACATTGTTAGCTATCTCTTACATCTTAAATCAACCCATTTCTATTAATCTGTCTGCCATGTGGCCCGTGGTTCACCTGTGCTCCTTACGTGTTTCTCCATTGGGCTTCAGCTCGGTCTACCTGACTCCGCCGTGCTTCTCCTACCTATGTTCTGATTTCTCCCCCTACTTCTTCTATGGTGCCTGTCATGGCCCAAAACAGCTCCTTTATTTAAAGATTGATAGTCACAGCATACAGAAAGGCATTCCCACATCACTTCCCCCTTTCTGTCTAATCAAAAAGGAAGGTTTCAATTTTAATATAGCAAAATTACATATAACAGAATAGCCATCAAGCAAGAATTATAGTTATAATATCTAGTCTATTTGTATTTAGCAAAATTAAAGAAAATACTCTTATTATCTATCTTATCTTTATGAATCTAAAGTTTCATATCCAATATACCTTTTAAGTGACTAAGAAAACTATACCTATAACTATCTAATCTTCAACTACATCAAAGACCACATTAGGATATATTTACCTAAGTAAACCGGAAGTGCAAGAAACTTCTAAAATCTAGATTTGACAGAGATGACACCTATCTGCCTGGACAGTCACCCAAAATTCCTTTATAAAGTTGGGGCATCCATCTTCAGCCTACAAGCCCAGAGTCTCTTTTCATTTCAGTGAAGTAGGAAATCTGCTCTGCCCATTCTGGCTCAGTTCTCAGTTGCTTCTACTCGAGTCCTGAAGAATGTCTGACAGTTTTCTTTGCAAAGCAGGAACCTGAAGGACCATCTCGGCTTGTTCTGCCAAAGTTCAGAGGTCACCTTTCTATGGAACCTGCATGTCCACTTCTAACAGCATACTGTTAAGCAGTTAATATAAGAACAGGTTTATGTCCATTGGCTAACCAATGCCACAAATAAACTCCATATGGAGTTTCTTCGATGACCATTTTTCTCTTGAAGTAAATTGGTACTGCCAGGAGCAGATCTGTCTCACTGTCCAGAAAAGTCTAAGTTCTTAAAACATTTTAAATGCCATATTCTGTAGGTCTTAGAAGTATTTGAAGATTACCTACCTAATTGAAATATATCTTTGTATACCTAAAAATCCTAACTAACCTAACTATAAGTTTGATTATCAAAGGTGACTATTAACCTTCATTTCTTAATTATACATTACAATTTTAAATCAGTTATATGAACATCATACCTTAAACAAGAATAGAAAAACACATACAGCATAACAAAATTGACCTTAAACTTGTATCAGTAAACCAAAATGAGATTAACAGCTGATTTCCTGATCTAAGTAAATTCATAATCTAACCTTTTAAAAATCATTCATATACCATATCCCCTTTTTCTTCTTAGAAAGAGATTGACTATGACCATTAACCATTTATAATGAAAACAAACATTTAGAAACAATATTTGGGGAATTTGGACGTAGTCTTCCATTACTACTTCCTGCTGATTATGGGGCGTTGAAAATATCATGAGTTAGACAGGATCATACTCTGCAGTCTTGAAGTTGATGTGGTGGCTGGCTTGGTCTAGTGGTTAGGGTTCTGCCCTCTCACCATCATGGTCTGGGTTCGATTCCCAGTCAGGGAACAAATAAATAAATAAACATAAACATAAACAGAGAGAAAAGAACAGACCTTCCCAAGATCCCAGCAGCCTTTTATCAATGGGGTTGGCCACACCCCCTCCAGGTTGGCCACACCCCCTCCAGGAGACTGGGACCCTGGATAAGCTTCTTCGGACCTTATTGGCTGACACCTGAATCCCACCACATGATGGAGACATGTAAGGCTTGAATTACCTTCTTTGCTAGTAACATGGCTAAATAGTTACAAAATATTCAATCCCCTCAATATCAATTGTCAAATAAAAGTAGGTTTATGACAGACATTCTTAGTGAAACTATGCCATTAGCACAATCGTGAGCCCAACAAAGCAATATTTCTGACTGAGGTTTAAAGACCTTTATATTGTTCTGCCCTGAATTGAAACTCAAATGGAGAAAGGTTTTCTAGCTCACTGCAAACTGTCCACCGTTCCAGTGTGCTCAATTAAAAACATAGCCGAGCAACTAAAGCTCAAATCTCTTGTTGAGATGAAGCATACTGTAAAGCCAGTCCAGGGGCAGAAAGGATGTTGCTAAATAGATTGTGTGTGCAGGCTTAACCAAGGACTTAGAGTACCAGGAATGCTTTCTTTGATTCAGAGAACGATGGATTAAAAACACATTATTTGTTAGTCAATATCATGCCACCAATGATGGACGACAGGATTTAGTTGACTTTCAGACTGTGGTTTACAGTAGATCAAAGGAAGACAGAAGAACAAAGACTCTTGAGGATGAGGCATGGAGCACTCATCCAATATGTCTTATGGTGTCATACTCAGAAAAGATACCAGGAAGAGAATACGGTTCCTTGGTTCCTCAAAATATCATAGAGATCCTGCATTCTGCTGTGTCCACGCAGGGCTTCCTCAGCTTTCTGACTAGTGTGTGTCTCTGCAATTAGAATAGGGTAGGAGGTGGCTGAAGCTGTGTGAGCAGTCAGAGAAAAGGTAGTTTATGTTTCCCACAATTTAAAGCACCCATAGGTTTAGTTAAAACATTCAAAGCTCTTTGCATCCAATGTGTATATTTTTATTTCTAATTATGTGATAGCTCTTAGGGGGACCAGATTCACAACAAACTATTTTAAATATATTTTGCCAAAGGCTGAAAATCAAGCATAGTAAGTCCTTAACTGTTGTATGGCCAAAGCTTTCATGAGCAACCCGGAGGGAAGGACCCAGAGATTTACACATTAGAGTCAATGCTGAGAATGTTCTTGCTGTATATGTGGGAAGAATAAAGTGAATAAATTTTGTTTACAGCATATTTGACATTCCAACTGTGTGTGACTTTGGTGATGTCAAATCACCAATTTTTTCTTGTCCCACGCCTTCTTCGCCCGCAAACAAGACGCAGTACAACAGGATCCTTCTGCAGCAGGTTTATTGAAGCTTCACACACTAGGGCAAAGAATGGAAGACCTCAAGCCTCCCAGGCAAGCGGCTTTTATAGGCAACATTGTTTATCTCTGACGTGGGCCTTTCCCATTGGTCAGCACACCCTCACCCGATATGATGTATCTGTCTGGGGGCCAGGCTTCTTGCTGGAAAATTACAAGGTGTCATGCACAGTGACTTGTTTACTAAGGAGCTTCCTTAAACCGCTTAGTCATGGGCCGGATACAGGCGCCATCTTTAGGTTGCGGCTGGCTCCCTACATTTTCTTATGTTAGCTGAATTTTGTCTGCTACCTGAGGTCTTCGGAACAAAATCTAGGTGCTTCTTTGAAGCCAATGAAAACTCTGGCCCTAAAGCTACAGGTTAGTTAGTAAACAATCAGATTATGAAGTTGGCAAACATGAAAATCATTATAACAAAAATGGATATTGATCAATACGGTTTCTATGCTATCCCAGTTTGAGTAAATTTCTGTATCTCTCTAACTCTAGGTTCTGAATTCTCTTTTGGTAGATTACTTACTATAGAAAATTAATATTTATAAATAATTTTATGCCTATTTAAGGTGTAAAACCTTTGAACATTTTCTTGCCAATTTTTAACATCATACACATCTTCCTCATGTATGCAGGTCTTCTGAATTTGATTACTGAGGAAATCAGGGGCCCTAATACCCAGTGTCTGTGAAAGGACAGAGTGAATGGTAACATGTCAAATAGCAAATAACATGGTCTAATCAAGAAAAAAATGTAAACACAATATTTACACAAGTGCTTTACCCCTTGGCCAATCTCAGTCCTTAAATCTCTACTGCCTATTACTTCAGTGGAAACAAGTTTAGATAAAGTCCCTGTTTCTCTTTCTTGCTACAGCAGCATCAAATAATTAACCATTAAAACTAATCATTTTCAGAGCTAATTCTTTGTCACTATTATATGGAACTCAGTTCTTGTTAAACCCACAAGAACCAGAACTCATCAAGCCAACACTACATTTGCTCTTTACAAGAATGGCTAATTATTAAAGCTGGTAGTGAGGATAATGAGTGATGTTTGAGCCCAGGATGATTCTACAGTATAGGAATAATGGCCATTGGACATGATGAAGTTCCCAAGTGCTGATACAGTTTTACATAGCACTCTGGGATAGGAGAAGACTGGAAAGGCACTGAGGATGAATTAGTCTTTCAAAATCGGCAGCTCGTAAAATTAGGACTGGCAACTATGAGACTCTGATTATTGGCCAATGGACCTCAGTAGCATCTCTGGTACTGGGTGAGTCACATGACATTCTGAACTGCCTTGTCTTAATTCAGGTTCTATTGCAGTGAAGAGAAAAGACACCATGACTATGTCAACCCTTATAAAGGAAAACTTAAAGATCGATCTGGCTTATAGTTCAGAGGTTTAGCCCATTATCATCAAGATAGGAAGCATGGCAGTGTGCAGGCAGACGTGGTACTGGAGAAAGAGCTGAGAGTTCTTCATCTGTATGTGCAAGTATCAAGAAATAACAGTGACACACTGGCCAGGCTGGACATCAAAGCCCACACCCTAGTGATGAACACTTCCTCCAATAAAGCCATACCTACTCCGACAAGGTCATATCCCCTAATAGTGCCGCTCCCTATGGGCCTATGGGGGGCATTGTATTCAAACCATCACATTCTCAAACATAATAAGATTGCTATCAAGAATAAGGAAATAACATGGTTCTCCCTTTAGAGCAAATCCCAAAGGTCCCATTCATCACTGGGGAAGTGAGAACATGCTTCTAGGGAGTCTTCTATAATAAAAATTTGACAGAATTATATAATACCATACCTCTAGCCATTGTCTGTGTTTATCTCTCTTTATCCCACATAGCAGTTTCCTATAATCACTTCCCATTCTTTACCTGTGGAGTTCCTCACATTTTTGTACCATATGCTTTTTCTGCAGGGTGTGTCTGTTTGAATTTACAGAATGGGTATCACACGTACCTGAGGAGCCAGTGAAGCTGAGGAAAGACAAGGACACGTTGCTATTATCGTTAGGACTGGAAGAGTTCTGCTCAGTTACAGGAACCGATCATAGGGCAGAGTTTAGGGATTCTGACAGGTAGGATGTTCCTAGTCTTTTGACTGTGCATAAGCCAAGTAGTTTTTACAGCATAGGATAGGAA
This sequence comes from Phyllotis vaccarum, assembly GCA_033318265.1. Taxonomy (NCBI): domain Eukaryota; kingdom Metazoa; phylum Chordata; class Mammalia; order Rodentia; family Cricetidae; genus Phyllotis; species Phyllotis vaccarum. Next base: position 19,811,088 of record JARWLC010000010.1, read on the forward strand.
ACAGGAAATATTCAATGCTTTCACAGAACCTGAAATGAACAGTACTCAATAGCGTACTTTACTATTGGGATGGGACTATAACTTGGTTGTTGAACTCTTGCTAGGGAAGAATAAGATCCAAGGTTCCATCCCTAGAAAACAAAAGTAGCCTCTAACTTTTGATTAACTAATTTAACTAATTGTTCTATGGCATTGCTCTGAACATAAATATTTCAGTTGTGCAAATTTGTGTCTGCAGGCCTGTGGTAGATATAATGAGTCTTCTGGATGAGAAACATCTATAGTTATGTAGAAAGAGAGGTAAGCCTTGGGATTGTCACCTTCCTCAAGGGAATTGGTGTCTCTGTAATGGAGAACATCCTTCAGATTTGAGTGAGAGGACCACTTGAGAGTGATTTTTTCCTTCTAGTGTCCAGGTTTTTTTAAAAGCTAATTAGTTTGTCCTAACTCACACGTGTGCCAAAGCCTTTTAGAAGAGAAGGCCCAAGACATCTTTGGTGGTCTTTAGTGGAACAATATAGTACTTGGTAATGTGAAACTTGATCTGTGATCCCAGCTACATCTGTCAGAACAGATTAGGTAAAGCCTCCTCTCCAGCACAGGATTTATGTCTTATGTCTCAACTCTGGGTCCTTAATCAGCTTTTTAGAGTGCTTTTCTTGAATTATGAATCAAGACTTAAAAATTACTAATTTTACCTTTCCCCCAGTATTTACCTTACAATGCTTTACCCCACCTTAGTCCTGTGATTAAATTGTTATGCATCTGAGATAGCTAAAATTAGAATGTGACCTATATAGGCTATGTACATAACAGTCAGGGGTATCTCTATCTTAGGCATTTAATTAATGCATGTTGATTAAACCAGACTGTAATCAGCATGTTTTATATACGAATGTATAAATGAATATCAGAAGCAAAACAATAAGCCTGAAGATGAAGAGACATTATCTGATATGGTATGACCCACATACACTGGTCCTATTGGTATTTTTGCATAGTGTTCTTGTGTTTTTTTTTTTTTTTTTGTCAGGTGGGGTCTTGCTCTGTTTCCTAAGGCAATTTGATACTGACAATTTCCTGCCTTAGCTGTTTGACATGTGTAAATGTTGGGGTAGCGCGTATTTGTTACTGCCCCTTACTGTACTAGTTAATATTTCTTTTAAAGATTCATTTTTAAGGTATGCCTCTCTCTCTCTCCCTCCCTCCCTCTCTCTCTCTCTCTCTCTCTCTCTCTCTCTCTCTCTCTCTCTCACTCACTCACTGTGTGTGTGTGTGTGTGTGTGTGTGTGTGTGTGTGTGTGTGTGTAGGTGCATATGAGTGCAGGTGCCAGAAGAGACCAGTAGAGGGTATCTGATCTCCTGGATCTGGCCTTATAGGTGGTTGTGAGCCACTCCAAACAGAAAGTGCTTTACACTGCCGAGTTATCTCTCTAGTGCTTTAAAAATGTTTTAAATCCTTCCTTGACAGATTTCGTTAAGCACTATCCTCTGAATAGCATGCACACACACTAACACCTCTGCTGTTTTTTCTTAACTCTGCCCATAAACTTGCTATCACATGATTCTAGCCTTATATTTCTCTGGTTCTGCAATAAGCCCGTGTGTGGAGTTCTGTCACAGAGGTAGTCCCCTGACACATTCCTCAGCACTCCAGGGCCTTTTGTGAACAGTTTGTAATTTTACCACATTTCTCAGCTCCATCAACTCATGGCATCCCTCAGAAGTCAGCTCCGTAGTCTCTCTTCCTCAACCTCTTCTGGCTGATGACCATTTCTAATTAATAGAAAATCATAGCCAGAGACAGAGAGCCCCCTTTTCTCAGAACCTGCTCTATGTCTGCCAGAAGTGTGGGCAGCTTGCTAAAAGGTAAGACCCAGCCCTGACCTCTGAGTCACAATATACAGAGCACAAGGTTCTGTGAGTCTCAAATCCAGAGGTCCTGAAAGGCAGGAAAACTCACATTGTCTCCCCTCCTCCTTTGGAAATCAGTTTATTTACCCAAATGAAGCTAGCTTCTCTTCTCTCCTCCCTGTCCACCACACACTAACGTGACATTGCCCCTCTTCCTCTTCACTCAACGACAGTCACCTGTACTTGGTTCTTAAACTCTGCTTCTCTACTAAAAGTTCACATTTATCAAACTAAAATTTGAAAACTCATCAGTTCACACGCATCACCACACACACACACACACACACACACACACACACACACACACACACACACACACACATTCCACCACCTCAATCTTCCATGTTAAACATTGTAGTTAGTGTCCTTGAAATAGGAGCCCAGGCTCCCCTTGAACTCACTATCTAGCTGAGGACACCCTCTTAATTCTGAAAGTCTTGACCTTCTGCTCTGTTTTCTGAGTGCTGAGATCACAGACTTTTACCATAAAGCCTGGTCTATGTGCTGGAGATCAGACACAGAACAGATGCTGGATAAGCATTTCAACATTTGCCTTCGGATTGTTTCTGTGCTCACCATTCCTTAGTAACCCACCATCTCATAAACGCGTTCACACAGCCCATTCATTTTCCTCCTCAGCACCAGTCAACACAATGGATATCATGCCTACATGAATGATGAAGAGTAGAAATGATCTGGGACAGCTTAAGATTCTCACCGGTCCATTGTCTCCTCCCAAATATAATCTGGACATTTGTTCTTCTATTTCCTATTTATGAAGAAAATAAAAAGTCATCAAAGAATTTGGGAGGACTGTTGAAATCCTCATAGCTGCTCTCTATGTAGGGTACAGAAGATGAGGACCCTCACACAGTCTATAAATAGAATCACCACATGCTTCAGACTACCCTGATGGGCTAGAAGTTTTCTTTTCTTTTGACTTTATGCAGTAATTACCATTACAAAATTAAGCCTGTGGCCTTTCTTCTTCTCCTTTCTCCCCCACGGGAAGAAACGGCTGTGTCTACATCAAAGGGTGCTCTTAGATGACGAATAAACAGGATTGAGCTAAGAAGCTTTTCTGCCCTTTTATCCTTGGCATTCTAGCCCTTAAAAAAAAAAAAAAAAAAAAAAAAAAAAAAAAAAAAAAAAAAAAAAAAAAAAACTGTAAAGCTGTTCAAGGCTTATGATTGGGAAGTCAGGCTATTACCAGCAACCCTGTTTGCCTATCTCTGAGAAGTGGCTATTTGAAATAGCAAAAAGGCAGAAAGAGTTTCTTGGACCTTTATCACATCACTTAGACCTTCAGAGCTTAACCCAGTTTTATTCTCAAAGACTATTACTGCTCTTCCAGATCAAGTTAAGTCTTCCTATTGCCCATGTGTATAATTTCCCACTGCTGAAAGTACACACAAAGAAAACCACTTCAAATGGGTATGGGTGTCTGCTGACTGCTGATGGACAGCCCCAGAAAGCAATGCATGCTCACACCGTTGTTCACATTTTTCCTGCAAGCTTCAATCACTGTCCTTCAAGAAAAAGGCAAAAGATAATACTATCGAGATATTATATTGTTATTATGGTATAATTGTATATATTATTATGTTATGTATAATAGGATTTTATCACATTAGTATTTGTGTTTTAGGAAATTCACAGATCATTATATCATGTACCTTTATGTTCAATAAAGTTTGTCCAAACCAAATGTATGATGACATATGATACAGCCTCTAACAATCTGTTAAACTCCCACAATTGGAAAGCAACCCAACAAGAACCATCAAACAATTGAAAGTAGATGGTAGACAGACATTCTCCAAGGAAGAAGTACAATTGGCTGACAGGTATGTAGACAGATACTGTCTCTATTCATTAGAGATGCCAATCTACACACAAAGGCTCATAGATAAGGGATGAAGGAAGCCAGAATCTCTCCCAAGTTCATTTCTCAGTCCTATATACACAAGCAAGCACTTATTTTTCTGTTGTCCACAAATAACCACAATATTTGTAAATCCTATAAATAAAGGCCATGGGATGTAGGATGATTTGGAAAGTTTTATTAAACTAGAGTTTACCTCTGTAGAGCAAAGTTTCCCAAAATGTGTGTATGTTTCAAACTCCTAGAGCATCACAGCACTTGCCTCTCAGTGGCAGAGATAAAAAAGCTGCCTTGAAGATACAAGAGTATATGATATATGTACATGTATTTTGCGTTTTAAAACACATAGCCCAGCAAGCAGCTCACCTTGCTAGCTTCTGGCTGCTTCTATTAAATTCCCCAACTTAGTGCAATCAGGAATTTGCACACCAATTTCTTGTGTTTATAACAATAGGAAAGCTTTGGACACAAGCTGTGGTATTTCTTCTGATTGCTACCACATAATGCTTTGCAGGCATGTGAATAAAAACTACAGCTGACTCCAGGCTGCACGGATTTCACATTTTGGAAGTTTGGCTGACTAAAATTTTACGAGTGAAAGATTAAAGGCAAAGGTTTTGCATTTGATAATTAAAAGAGCAGTTGAAATAGCAAAAACTTTATATGTGTGTATTTGTGTGTATGTGTGTGCGCACATGTGTAGGTAATATACACTCATGCATGTTTATGAATACGTATACATGAACCTGTGTGTATATACATAGACATATGTGCATATGTATGTGTGTGTCCATTCATTTGTGCATATACATGTCATGTGCACATGAATTTTATATAGGAGGGCAAGACAGTCTTGAATATAAACTTTGGGTACTTTCTATTTGTACTTTAATGTAGTATGAGGTTTCTGGTCCGGACTTTTGGGCCTAGCCTCAAGGTTTAGACCCACAGACCCGCAGAAACACACAGATGTTTACATTAATTTTAGGCTGATGAGCCTAAGGCCCAGGCATATAATTTGCTAACTCTTTATCTTTAATCTAACCCATGACTCTGCTAGTTCTGGCTTGTCTGGCAACTCTGGAGTCTCTGTGGCATTTCTGCTCTGTTCTTCCTGTTTCGAGTTTTCTTAGTCTGGTAGCCCCGCCCACACTTCCTGTCTGCCTTTGGCCAGTCAGCGCTTATTTACAATGTAACATCATAAATCCACTACACTTTAACACTTCTAAAGATTCTTCTGACCTTGGTGTTTGTCTTCATTAGCTCTCTATCACTGTGATACACACACCGTGGCTCAAAGAAACTTGGGTAGGAAAGCATTGGTTTCAGTGTACAGGATATAGTCCAACATCTGTGGAATCCAAAATAGAAGCCCCAGGCAGGAACCTGGAGGCAAGAACTGAAGAAGAGACTGTGAAACACTGTTTGTCAGCTTACTCTTCATAGATTACTCATCTTATTTTCTTATACAACTCAGGACCACTTCTTCAGGGGCCAAATATCTTCATTGCATCCTTGGTTGCGACCACAAAATACCCTTTAACTGCACATGTTGACAATCTGTGCAACACCAACACATGCTACGTAAACACTTAGGCTTTAACTAGAGACTATTCTATGTCATGAATGGCAGAGCACTGCACACTAAAATTTTTCTGCTCTTGTAAAAACAAAACACTTTAATTTTGAAAACAAACATTTAAAATAATTTCCTACTGTTATATTTCAGCATGGGAGTTAAAAATTAGTGTATTTTTGAATTGTGTTGTATAAAAATGCTTGATTTTTAAAATGTACTGTTTTAATTGTTGACTTGGGTGTCACAAAATATGCTTGAGTAAAATTTGGCTTATACTAGGTTTATAATTTTCAACAATTTCTGAAATGTCCCTAAACTTATATCTGCCATGTTGTTCCATGTATTTATGTAAAGTGGCGTTCTCAGCTCTGATGACTCTAAAATCAAAACATCAGTCACACATGGAATGTGAGAGAAGCCTTTACCCTGCACTGTCAAATATTCATCCAAGATTTGATTGTTTATGTTAAAGATAAACAAGCACACCCATCTCTTCAGTAGGCATGTTTGTTATTATCTTTAGAAAATGCTAAAATTATATGTATACCTTGGAATTGTTCTGAAACAAATTTCTTCTTGATTGACTAATTGCACTTGTTTGATTTGTATATATGAGTTTTGTGTCTATATACCCGGTCATGAAAACATTTTTTTGTGTAGATAAGGCCTGATTCGGATAAGGGTTTAAGAAGCCTCACTGTAAACAACAAAGGGCAGGTACTGGTCAACTAGTGTCAGCCAAATATGGTGCTTATGACATTACTGAAATGAGCCAACCTTGAATCCTCTCCTGCTTATTCTTTTCTATGAAGATCACAAAGCATTTTCATGCCCATAGTTTTCTTTTTTTCTTCTGTAAAATGCTAATAGAACTCAATGGAGGGCATGGAAGATAATACTTAATTTTGATAAGTACAATTCATTTAAATCCCCATTGTTATATTATTTAAGTGTCCTACTTAAGAAACAATGCCTCCTCATAGATGAATATGGATATTTACACAAATATATTCTTCCTAGACTTCATCATCTCAGTCCTATGACTATTCCATGGGGATTTGATTATCTTTGATAGAAGGTATGTTCTTTAATGTGATTGTATGTGGATGCTCTACAGCCTTAGCACAATTGTTTGAAAATAATCTCAACACTGATTTCCCTGATAACTTCTTAAGTTTACCGAGTATGGTAGTTTGAAAGAAAATGACCCCCCAAAGGAGTGGCGCTATTAGGAGCTGTGGCCTTGTTGGAGGAAGTATATCATTGTGGAGGCAGGGTTTGAAATATCCATTCTCAAGAGTTCCTCAGTGTGGGACTAAGTTGACTTCCTGTTCCCTGCAAGATGTAGGACTCTAAGGTCCAGCACTACATCTACCTGCATGGTGTCATGTTCCCTATCATGATGATAACGGACTGAACCACTGAAACTGTAAGCCACAACCTCAATTAAATGGTTTTGTTGCAAGTGTTGCTGTGGTCACAGTGTCTCTTTATAGCAGTAAAAAATAACTAAGACAGAAGTTTGTACCAGGGATTGACATATTTCTGTTAATAGGCTGGTCCATGTGTTTGCTTGGAGGAATTTGGTCTTTGGTACAGTGGCTTGCTTTAAACATGGGTCATACCAGTAGGAACATAAAAGACAGTAGTACTGTGAGTTATTTAAACAGTCAGGGCCTCACTCCAGAGGTTTTAGAGGAAAAAATTCTTAGTATGTTGTCTAGAGATCATTCTTGTGATATTTTGGTGAAAAAAGTGGCACCTTTTGCCTTTGTCCAGAGAGTCTACCTGAAGCTAAAATGAAGAGTTTTGGAATAATTCTAGTTGGTAGATAAAACTCAAAATAGCCTAGTATAGACTCGGTACCTTTTTTTGTGTGTTTCTAGTGGTAATGCTAATGAAGATATGTAATGTTTGCTAAGCAAACAAATATATGGAGCTAAGATCGTTGTTAAAAGAGCTAATCATATTTAGAAAAAGAATAAAGAAATTGATGACCTTGGTGCAAGATTACACCTAACTTAGTGTTCAATTTGTAGCAAGGGATTAAAGAAAGAATTTAAAGCCCCATGTGGTAGTGTATTTCTTTAATCCCAGCACCTGTAAAGGGCTGGGCTATCTCTGGGTTTAAGGCTCCTTTGGTCTAAAAAGCAAATTTGAGGACAGAAAATCTTAGGCAGTAAAAGTCAGAAAGCTGGTAAAGATGTGATTGAACCAGAGTGCCATGTTCCAGTTCTAGCAAGGAGCAGAACTTGGCAACTGTGGCTTTAGAGTTAAGGAGAAAAAAAAAAGAATTATGGAATAAAGCTGCTGAGGCCAAGCATGTGTCAGAGGTGTCCTTGAATGGAAGCCTAGAAGAGATCATTGTGTGAAATTGTAAAGTTGAAGCCAGAATTTCCTTGGAGAACCCAAAATGTTAGAGATGCCAGAGTTGTAGGATACTTGCCGAGGAGATCTGCTAACAGGGAGTGGAAATAGCCCAAAGGAAAGAAGTGTGTTTAAGTCAACAAAAGTGAATGGAATTGGAGATGTGGAGAGCATTTTGACATGAGGCATGGAGATACAAAGGTTGGAGTTTTCCCAGCTCATTTTTGGTCTTACTTTGGCTCAGCATTGTCTTATTATGTACTCTTCTCTGCATTTTGGAATGGTAGTGTGTATCCTGTGCCATTATATGTTTGAAGTATGTGATCTGCTTTTTTATTTTGATTTGTACAGATGATTACAGTTAAGAGTTAGCCACAAGTCTCAGAAAAGACTTTGAACTTTAAAACAAATTTGGGACTTTTATAAGTTTATATGGGGACTATTGAAGTTGGAATGAATGAATTTGTTGGATTATAATATGGCTATATATGGTCTTTGAGAGTCAAGAAGTAGAAGTAGAATGTGGTGGTTTGAAAGAAAATACCCCCAAAAGGGAGTGGCACTATTAGGAGGTGTGGTCATTTTGGAGGAAATGTGTCACTGTGGGGATGGGCTTTGATGTCTCTTTTGCTTAAAAGCTTACCTTAGTGTGACAGTCATTCAACTTCCTGTTTCCTGCAAGATGTAGGACCCTCAGCTATTCCTCCATCACCATGTCTATGTGCACGCTGCCATGTTCCCTGCCATGATGATAATGGAGTGAACCTCTGGAACTGTAAGTGAGCTACCCAGTTAAATAATCTCTCTATAAGCGTTGTTGTGGTGATACCATCACTTCACAGTGATAATAACTAAGACACAGAAGGACTTAATACAAGAATCTAAAATGTTTCTTTTATCTGTGTGTCTATCCTTTTACACATAGCCACGTCACGGTTGCTGTAACAGCAGTTGGCATCAAAATTGCTAAGAGTGAGGCTTCCAACCTTGTTTTTTTTTGTCCAAGATTGTTGTGGTTATTCTAAGATTCTTCAATTTTAGTGAATTTCAAGATAAGCTTGTAAATTCTACAAAGAAGCCAACTGAAATTTTGTCAAGGATTGCTCTGGCAGTATCTAGCTAGCACTTTGGAAAACACTGGCACTGCATCAGTAGGCTTTCCAACCCATGGGCACGAGAAATTTTCCTACACATGTAGACTGTTCACTTGTTTTACTGTCTTATTCTCAATATATTTATTGCACTACACTTAAAAAATACTCACAATTATTTTATTATTTTAGTGTTATAAATGAAATTGTGTGCCTAATTTTCAAATTGATCATTATGTTCACATAGAACTGCAATTCAGTATAGATCCTTCCAATTGTATCATTGCCAAGTCATATTTTAACTGTAATTGTTTGCACATGTGTATTCTCATGTGCTTTGTAGGTTTTATACATCCTAGACAAGCTTATATGTCTCTTTTGAGTAACTTGAAACTTATGAACAATGTATGTAATGTTTCTTAAGTAACAATCAACAACACTAGACTTATTGATGATTTGTATGGACAAATATACAGATACATGGATGGATAAAAAGTTATCTTAAGGGGGTGAATCCTGAGAAATTGGAGCTGCATATTAGAAACTAGCAGAACAGAAGTAGGCTGAAAATCAGGCAAATTTTATTCTGCAGTTTGAGAATGAATTTTGCTCTGAAAACACTAGATTGTGCTTATGGAGTCTTCAATGGACTGCATGCCATACTCTACTATTGTCAAGGCCAATTACCTTTTCTTAAAGAACACTGGTAGTAGATATTGGCCACATACATAGGATGCCTTCACAGAAGTTCCCCAACTTAGATTTAAATTGTCTTAAAAACACTGTCAGTGAAATTTTAAACCTATTAGGGATAGACGCACATGAAGCTAAATGACACTCTGACCATGTAAGAAAAACTCACATGTTTCAGTATTATTATTATTCTTTAGTAGTAGAGACAGATTAAATACACAATCTCACAGTGGCACTGTGGATGCTGAGTTTTACTTTGATCATTTGGTGAGCACCATGCCTTTATTTTACTTCCCTCTCAAACCTTTACATCTTCCCACTGCTGTTCTTTCTGACCCAGTGGTTGTGCTTCTTGGATTAGGCATACTCTTTTTGATGATAAAGAAGTAGTAAACAGGTTTTAATTCAGTCTGGCAGCTGGTGATCTTGAAGTATATACTGTAAAGTCCTTGTCTTCCAGCATTAGAGCTATTGACCACTTTGTGTTATCCTGGGAAAGTAGCAGTGGCTGAAGTGTGGCTTGAAGAAATAAATGACAAATAAATGACAAATTGTGACATCCATATATATCCATATATATATATATATATATATATATATATATATATATATATATATATATATATATGCACTCAACAGGAGTTCCAAAAGAGGAAAAATAGTTGGCTACTAAAGGTAACTGCCATAGACAACTTTAACATCTTTATAGAATATCCACAAGGTGATCCTGACAACTTGGCAGAAAGCTACTTTATAGCTAAATCATAGACTTAGACTACTGGTAGACCATGCTCAGGACAAACACCACCTTCACACTCTCAATCACATTGACAACTTTAACTTTCTAAGGAGCTTCAACTTACAGAAAACAGACAAATCAAAACACTTCACCAGCGCCTCATAGTTAACTATGAATTCTTTAAGGAACACCCCTGGGTTAAGTCCTCTGATAGACATTCTTGCTTTAATATAGATGCTAGAAATGGAATACTAGAACAGTTTGAACTGAGCCAGTGTCATCACCCTAGAAAGCTGATGTTGGTAGCTCTTACAGTGGGTGTAATCACCAACCCCATGTATTTTAGTAAGAATTAGAATGTAATCATCATCCTAAGTGAAGTTTCGCTTATAAGTTGGGTGTTGGCTGGACATTAAATCTACTTTGGTATACTCAAAATTCATAATTATAAGTGACTTTATTCTAATGACAGTAGAAATTGTCTTGCTTTCATAATTTTGACCTGCACATTTTTGTTCATTCCAGTAATACTATGAGGGAATTAAATATAATGTTTCATAATAAAGCATATTTTCTGATGTGTCAATAAATTATTATTTAAAAAAATATTTATGTTCATGTTTGTGTGTCTCTGTGTGAATGCTACATGTATACAGTATCCATGGAGGCCAGAAGAGGGTGTCAGATTTTCTGGATTTGAAGTTATAGGCAGCTGTCAACAACCTATGGTGCTGAGAACCAAAGTATTATCTTTTGTCTGAGCAACAACATATGAACTCATCTTACTAGGTTTAAAAGTATGTGTGCAGTTAATAACAGAAGTAAGTCTGTCCACTTGGCTTATGTCCAGTTTGGTAATTGGATAGCTTTCAAGAGCCTTTAGAAGATTTTCTTTCAATACTTACAATTATTTATCACCATAGAATCATCACAAATAGATTCAATATCTCATCCACAGTATTAAGGGGGAATTCTATGAAACTTGTCTTTCTCCCCATTCTCAGTAATATTTTTAATCTATCTAATAACGCTTTTCTGAGAGGTATGAAGTGCTATTTTGTAGTTCGTATCTAATTCTCTGAGGTATAGTGATGCTGACGGTGTCCTTGTGTACTGGACACTTACGTGTATTGTTTGAGGACCTATCTGTTTGGATCTCTTGCTCACATCTTTTTCTCAGCGTTGAGTTTACCTGATAACATATCTCTTAAGGGAGACACTTGTAAAAGTTGGCTGATGGATGGTCAAAATCAAAATCAACAGTTTTCCATGTATGAGTAGGGAACTACCTGAAAATCAGTTAAGAAAGTCATAATAAAAATTAAAAAAAAAAAACAAAGTACTTAGGTGAAAATTTAATTAAGGACTTTACAACTGGCATACTGAAAATTTTCTAATATTGATGAAAAATGTGGTGATGAGCCACAAATAAGTATAATATATATTTGTTTCATGCACTGGATTGTTTAAAAATGTTCATATTAGCTCCCATCCAAAGAAATCTCAAGACAGAGGGTAGTATTTATCAAAACTCCTATGGTACCATTTTTAAAAATCGTTTTGCTTTTTGAGGAGTGTTTACCTGTGTTCATGCTTCACCAACAGAAGAAAAAGGAGGGTCAGGGGCTCTTGGAAATGGAATTTCTGGTAGTCCTGAGATGTCATCTAGGAATCAAACTCAGGCCTTCTTTAAGTGGATAATGTGATTTCAACTGCCAAGCCATCTCTCTGCATCCTGCCCCTAACCCCATGGAGTCTTCCACAAAATTTTTAAAATACAGAATTTGTATGAGATCAGAAAAGATATTCAGTTCATGTGGGATATTTTGAGCAAAGGGATTGAAGCCGGAGGTTTTACACTATCTTACTTTTTAAAAGCTTTTGTAAAACAAAATAAATGTAGGGACCACATGGGTGGTAACAAATGGAGATGCCCTATAGTCCAATTGAACTGTCTGAGCTGGACCAGTGGATCATATTTTGGTGACAGGGTCCAAAGAGACAGAGACCAGGAGATGTGAAGATAAAGAATAAAGCAATGTTGGGATCAGATGATCTCATAAAACATGATGGCCCATGCTGATGTGGGAATGCCTTTGTTTATGTTGTGAATATCAATCTTTAAATAAAGGAGCTGTTTTGGGCCATGACAGGCACCATAGAAGAGGTAGGAGGAGAAATCAGGACATAGGTAGGAGAAGCAGGGTGGAGTCAGGCAGACCAAGCCTGAAGCCCAAAGGAGCAACATGTAAGGAGCACAGGTGAGCCACATGGCAGACAGATTAATTGAAATGGGTTGATTTAAGATATAAGAGCTGGCTAGCAATGTGCCTGAGCCATAGGCCAAACGCATAAAGTTAATATAAGTGTCTAAGTCATTTCTGGGGGCCTGAGCAACAGAGGCGGGTGGCTATGGGTCTGTGCCTCTGGCCGTCCGGGACCAAGAACCCCCACTGCAACACCATGCAAACAAATTTAGAATATCAAATATATGTATAGAATCCTATATACTACTTGGGGGATAATTGAGACAGTATTATTAAACATCTGTGATACAATGGGAAAAAATTACCTGGAAGCCAACTAAGCAATTTCACACAAAGGAGACACAGGATATCTCAAGTGTGCCTTGTAGGGGAATTTTGTTGTTCTGTTGTAAATAATTGTCCCAACCACTGGTTTAATAAAAAGCACTGATTGGCCAAAGGCAGATAGGAAGTGTGGATGGGGCTACCAGACTAAGAAAACTCTGAGAACAGGAAGAACAGAGCAGAAATGCCACAGAAAAGCCAGAAGATTCAGAAGACAACTATGCTGCTCTGAGAAAAGGTACCGAGCTGCAAGGCTGAACAGGATAAGCATCATGGTTTAGTTTAAGAGCAAGAGCTAGCGCCTTATATGCCTGGGCCCCAGGTCAGTCAGTGTACAATTAATACAAGTGTCTGTGTGTTTCATTGGGACTGTGGGTCTGTGGGCCTGGGCCACAAGGCTAGGCTGGAAAGTCTGGGCTAGAAACCTCATACAACAGTGTCATGAACTAAGCTCATAGCAGCCTTGGGAATAATGACTATAGCCACTTATATGGGAGAGTTGAGTTCTCAGGATTAAACCACAGCTCACCCAAGGTCCTGGTCTATATTCCTTCTTATATTCCTTATTTTCCTTTCTATATATTCTTCTATATTCTTTATACATCAGGGTCTCAGGGAAAGCCTGGCTTCCGACAACATTTGTTTCTATTTTCTACAAATGTGCTCAGAGTGAACAAAAATGTTTTCAGGAAATCAAGGATCCACACGGAGGAGAATGAGGTCTGCCCTTTATTGAGAGTGTGCAGAAAAATCAATTCAAAATGAATCAATCATGGCTCAGACGTTTATAGCTTGTTTGTCTCTTAAAGACGACCTGGGTTTGGGTTTGCAGCACCACAGTTGTGTCTTATAAACATATGTAACTCCAGCTACATGTCATCTGATGCCCTCTTCTGGCATCCACAGGCATTGCATGCATGTGGTATACAGACATGGTACTGCTTAATCTCTAACATATGTAAAATAAAAGTAGACATGTTAACAAGGACAAGGGAAAGCTTATGATGCCTCATGGCTAGACAGAAGACTATAGGCAACTAAGAAATGTCAAGAACAGGAGAAACAGTCTTCTCCAGGGAAAACACACCAATTTGTTATCTAATACCAAATGGTCATCTCTAAAAACATATACAAGCAGCATACTGACTGAGCAAGTTGCATTTACATATTTAGGTTGTGTGTGTGTGTGTGTGTGAGTGTGTGCGCGTGTGTGCACATGCGTGTGTTTGGTGTGTGACAATAATTAAAAAAAAGACCGTAAATTTGCATAAAGAATGAGCAGGGAGAGAAAAGTTCAGAGGGAGGAAAGGAAGGGGTGAAATGATACAATTATATTATAATCTCAAAAAATTAATAGAAATAAATAAATCTCTTAGAAAACACGAAAGAAAAACTCCATGACACTAGTCTGGGCAATGGTTTCAGGGATAGAATCTAAAATTCACATGGTACAATTGGGGGGAAACTTATACAAACATGTTAGCCATAATTAAGACACATCTTTGCAACAGAGAAAGCAGTTAATAAAATGCAGAGGGAACCCACAGAACTGGAAAAGATATCTGTAAAGCACAAAGCTGAAACACGCTTAGTGTTCAGCCTATGAAAGGATTCAATTCAATAAGAAAAAGCACTTTTTCTTTCAACAAAAATAAGTATATACACAAATACATGCAACACAGAAAGTACATTAAAGTAACTCAGGTAGCCAGAATTTGTATGTATCTGTCTTGTGCATTTAAATAACCTTTTAAACTTTCTTTATTAGAGACAATGTGTTTCCTTGAACTTACAGATATCCACCTGACTCTTGATTACAGATGCACTCACGCTTATATATTTTGGTGATCCTATTTTATTAAACTTGATGTCTCAAAAATCATGTTTTACCTATTTTTTTTTTTTTTTTTTTGCCAACATCACATTCAGTTGAAGTTGTTCACATAAACCACTGGAGGCTTTTGCCAGCATCATACTGTGCAATGCATACATTTCAATCTAAGATGTAGGTAGAGGACCATTTTTAACTATTCAGTGCCTGATGCTTCTATACCGTTATCCATAGTATACATACTGTACATATTTGGTACAGCTTGGCCTCTCTAGCTGTGCATCTTTGAGCATCTCCTGCTGTAGCCATGATTACTATGGGGACTCTTTGGAGGGAAATGTGCACCTTTGGAACTAGGGTACCATATATATTTATTGCAGAAAGAGCTTTTAAATACAGCAGGTCACAGATTATGTTATTTCACAGCCCGAGTAGCACTGAATTTGTCAAGTATTTTCTGTTTTATAATTTGATAGTCAAAACTGGTTCTTTGTCTTTGAAAACATTAAAAAGGATATTTTATATATTGTTGATTTTTATTTCTATCTGTGACATAAGTGTCTTTTGTCTGTTTCTATTTTATAACATATAGTATAAGTGTGCGTGTGTTTCTGTGTAAATAGATCTATGGGCATGTGTGTCCAAACATGAGGAAACCAGAGAACAACATGAAGTCCCATCCTCAGGAGTTCCATTCACTTTCAATAAGGTAGGACCTTCACTGGCCGGGGGCTCATGAGTCAAGATAGGCTGGTAGCCTGGGAAACCCAAGCTATGCCTGTCTCTGTCTCCCCAACACGAGGATTACAAGTGCCTGCTTCTCTTGCTTTTCTCCTGGGTTCTGGGGATTGAACTCAGATTCTCGTAATGGCAGGAAGACCCAACTCACCAGACTTTTATTTTTTTCCTAAGGTATTTATCATTTTAATTACCTTAATTAGGCTTTGAGTATTAAAGTTGTAAATATTAGCTTAAAATCTGAAGCTGTGCATTTGTATTTTCTGAGATACACATGTGACTTCTGATTCCACAGTACTGTTCCCAGCTGAACTCATCTGTTAAGATGTTTCTCAAATACAAACTGTCATATGTGGTTCAGTTCAGACATATGCAGATAAATCCGGTTCCTGCTTCATGATTTAGAGTGGGCATGTGGATAATCCTCTGGGTTCTTTTCTTTGCATGATGGTTTCTTCTATTCAGTGAAATAAAAAAAAAATCATTTTGTTTTTTGTTTGATAGGGACAGGGTTTCTCTGATTATCCCTGGCTGTCCTAGAATTCATTCAGTAGCCCAGGCTTCCAGTCTCAAACTCAGAGATCTGCCTGCCTGCTTTTGTCTCCAGAGTGATGGAATTAAAGGTGTGTACTGTCACTGCCTGGCAATAAATCAAGGTCTTACAGATACAATGGTGCACCACATTCATGGGGGTATATTACTAGGGCCAGAAGGTCAAAGCAAGCCAGTTGTCTTTTGAAGGATAAAGGTATAAATAAAATGTCATGCACACGGGCATGCATGCATGCATACATGCACAAACACACACATTCGGATACAGACACATGGACACATAGACACACAGGCACTGTTGTTCAACATTAAGATGAAAGGAAAGCCTAACAGATGAACCTCAGAGATGATCTGTTCAGCATAATGACAAATGACAAAAGAACAGATAAAGTAGATGTCACTTCCACAGAGTACTTAAACTAATCAAATTCATAGCAACACAAAGCAGAACCGTGGTCACGAAGGGTCTACAAAGAGTGTAAAACAAGATGTGATCATGTAATGGAAAGAGTCCAGTTTCATAAAGTGAGTAATTTGGAGGAACTGTTTGTCCAGAACAAACAGACAAATATTAAAGAGTCCATAAATTTCCTAAGAAGATAAATTAGACGTTGTATATGCTTTACCACATATCTTTAAATGGAAAGTAAATGCATATGAATTAATGTTGAAAGGAATAAAATGTAATTGTGTAAATATGATAAAAGGTAATTTTAACAATAGTATTTTATGGTGGTCTGATCTATATCATGTATGTAGAGTAATAAGAATATTAAACTTTGACACAGAGAATGCAATTTTAAGATTAACATCACATTCTCATTTTAATTTAAATGAATTTAAAAGCTAAATGGAATAAAATAAAAATATTTTTGACAATATAAAGTTTTATATTTACTTTCTACAGAGTAAACTTAAATTATTTAAATATATAATTTAAAATTATTTTTGTTGCTTATACTACTTGTATAGATTAATGTAGATTGATGAACAAGTACAAGTTAATTTATATAAGAATTCAATCCATGATATGACATCTATTAGGCACTGATTCTACATGGGAAGGTGTGCTTGGGGGATGTCTGAGCTGGTCCTCCCCCCAAGACCTACTGCTGGCTGATTTCCAGGCACATTGCTTAAAATAATAGCTGTAATTTTATATTGACAGCATCTATCTTCAAAATGTCAAATCCATTAATTTGTGTGCAAAATATTGTAGCAGGTGCAAAAGTGACAGCCAAGACAGAATGAAGTATGAGATAATTAATAAGACCAGTGTCATGCGAGACTATGAAATTCTTGCTATTTTCTCAGTTCAAATGAAGGTCAGGAAATAGTCTTTATGGGGCTTGAAGGGCAGAAGATGATGGCTCACTGTGTCTGTAAGTGTTCCAGGAAGATAACTAGGAAATAATTACAGATGTGTGTCTAGGAGGAAAGATAGGCTCATCTTACTTTTTAAAGTAGGTTTCACAACACAAATGTATCAGGGATTTGACAGAAAAAATACAAACAAAAAGGTCTCTCTTGCATCAAGGGTTTCATACATGTGGAACTTCACCTGAATCCTTCAGACACCTCTCAGCAAGACTCTAAGATTTCTAGCTGCAAAGCCTACCTTGCTGCATTACCTGCAGCCATGCACTCACATGTATTATCCATGTGAGCAAAGTGATTTGGTCAGTATATGTGTAGCTGGGTATAATGAAATCCCTCTGTCTTACTAGGTAGTGTTTGAGATAGCCCAATATCACCTGAAGGGTTTGGGCTGACTAAGCGGCAAATGAGGTCCATATTGGGATGAAACTTCCTTTACTCTTCATTGGGGTATGTTCAAGAACTAAATCCACTTACCATAGAAATAAAGTGAGAAATAGAATTCGAGATTGTTGAAGTTGCTTGTATATTAGTCACAGTGTAACATAAATGCACACTTCAAATATATTTATTAAAGATCACATTTGCCCTGGGAGTCTATCCTGGCACATTTGAATATAGGATGCAAATTCTTGAGTATTGTGTTTGAGACTGTACAAAATTTATTACAAATTTTGACATACCAGCTCTTACTGGAAAATATACTAAGCAAACACATAACAAATATCCCAAGAAATAAAAGAAAAATATAAATTAAAACCAAATAAAGACATCATGGGGAACTTAAGATATGATTCCAGGGCCTTTCATACTGTCAGACTCAGGACATTCCCAACACACCTGTTGATACCTGAGACAGATGGCCCTTTCTTTCCTGTCAAAGAAATAAATGTGGTAATTCAGATATGTCTCTGAGTAACTGCAGCTTAATCACCCCTTCTTCCCTTGTCCTGATCCTACCTACATCTCCAACCACATGGTCCTGAGAAGCTAGGAGGAAGCCTCAAAGATAACTTTGATCATATTCTGACTAATTCTAAAGATAAATTTGTTCTAGCTCCAAACACAATTATAGTGAAGCAAATCCTGGAGTTTGGAAATATAAATATAAAGTGGCAGAGACAAAGGGATAGACAAGGATGGAGTCACACTGTGGTAAATCCACGCCACTTAGTGTAGTAGCAGCTATGCTTACCAGAGTTATGAATTTTGTCACAACCAGCTTGAATTCATCCAGGAATTCACAGTTGATGGTTTAGTGGGAAATAAATGAGTGTAGATATCTAAATCAAAAGCACAGTGCTTGTGAAAGTAGGAGACAAATGTTTAAGGACCCTACCCAGGAATAAGTATGTAATTTATCAATATCATGGGCTCAAAATCAAGTAAATGACATTAATTCTGTTTTTATATTCCTAACAAAAACAAATCATATAAAATTTAAATTTTAAAGTGTATAAAAAAATGACATAGTTGTGTTCCACTAAGAACTATGAACAAATGCATCTATGCAGTCATGTTTATAGATGTATATGCACATGGTCAGATTTGGGATTAACATCAAATCAGTTCGTCAGGAAAATAAATGATTTGACATAAGATGCTTGGAAGATATGAAACAGTGAATTAGGAATGTGATTTTTATGATTTTATTTCTACTTCATGTTATTACATACAAAGGACAATGATTTGAATCATATTGACTGTACATTCAGGAACTGTGTGTGGTGTTAAAAATAGATGGGGACAGAGAACAGAGTTTCCTTTCAGGATCTGAGTTGTTCATTGGTAACTGGGCAAAAAGAGCCCATGTGATGAGAAGCTGTGTGTCTTAAGCAGTTATGGGGGCTGCATACACTTGTCAGAATGACCAGAATATGCTTTTAAAATTACTTAAGGCCCACTCAATAGGAGGACACTCAAGCCTGGTCCTGTAAACCTAGCCACTTTACCTGTGGCTTGTGAGGTAGAGGATTCTAGAGAATGACCTACTACACTCACTTTCAAAACCAGTATTATTCCTAACTATATGCTAAATACCCATCCTCATAGCCACAGGTAAGTGTATCTGTCACTCCTCAAAAGAGAATCTTCTTTTTGAAGTGGAGTGAGACCATCTCAGAGATTCACAACTGGTAAAATTACAGAGAATATCTGTCTGTGGGGTACATTTTCATTTGATACTTCTGTAAGAAGAAACATTACGTCTAAGGCTCATGGAAGTGGAGCCAGAAAGATTCTAAGAGCTAGAGGACCTAGACCTTTTCTGTGAGATAGTGTCTTTTGTGTATGGCATAGACTTGCACCATGAAATATTAACTTGGCCGCCTAAACAAGACTCTAGCAATGACAGTACCACTTGACACCCTAACTTGGAAATCTCAAAGGGCCCCACCCCTATATGAACAGTTACAGGCAGTTAACAGCTTCGAAGAGATGTTCAGGGATGATCACCCTGACAGTTATTCAATCTTAAGTGGTCAACCTTAAACACATACACATATGAGGAACACTAAGTGAACTCAGCACGTTGGGTTTGTGTGTGTGTGTGTGTGTGTGTGTGTGTGTGTGTGTGTGTGTGTGTGTGTGTAAATTAATGATTAAAAGGAGAGGTCTTGAAGTTGAGAGAGGAGGGACGTGGAAAGATTTGAAAGAAAGAGAGGAAATTATGTAAATATAGTATTATTCATGTATTAAATTCTTTAAAAATAATAAACTGTTAAAAATTATCTGACAGTTTCTCCATCGTTTTTCCCCTCACTCCCCTCCCCCAATAAACCTTATCTTCTTAAGATGTCTCACCTTTAAAAAGATCCAATTTTCTCTGTAGATAATTATATATCAATGAAGCTTAATTAAAAAAAATATGGTACCAATAGTCTGTTTTCACTTCTGTGGTACCCAGAATAAAATCCCAATCTGTCCAAACATATGAAAAACAGATTTTGCAGTTAAAATATACTTTGGAGTAATGTAAATGTGCATGTTATGAATAGAATTTAGAAAGGAAAGAAATGGGGAACCTGGAACAGAGGCTAAGTGGTAGAGGAACACTGTCTACTCAATCATGAGGACCTGAGTTCTGATCTCAGCACTCACACTCAATGACCACAAGCATCTATGACTACAGATCCAAAGAATCTTGGTCTCCATGGAAACCTGTGCACATGTGGCATACACATGCATGCAGAGAGGGGTGGGAAGATAGATAGGAGGGGAACAATAGATAAAAATAAAAGGTATCTTTAAAATGATCACCGTTTGCATATTGAAGAACTGGATGCAGCAAAGTATTTAAAATTAATATCAACTGCTATGTCTATAGACACGAACTAATCCAAATGGAAAGCTACGACTTCAAACACGCAGATGTTTGCCTTCAGACAAACAAACATTCCCATGCTTTCAATTCTAAAGATAGACATCTCTGTACAGAGTTGAGTTTTGTTGAAATGACTGTGACCACATTAGACACAGATGAGAGGGGTGAAGGGAGGTGAGAAAGATACAATTACACATTGATCAAAGCCAACTTTAGGGATGTGTCTTCAAGCCTGAAGCCTGAGCAATCAAGAACCTCTTCACAAATTTGTGTGGAAATGGATCATGTCTGTGGCAGCAGCTGTTATTTATGCTTTCTTGCTTTTGCTAAATAATTGATATATTTTCCGAAACACGAACACTATTTGAAAGCAATAAATCTATTTAACATGCTACTCGAGATGTAAGACATAGACTATATTACCAAGCATCTATCAGGTTATGCACAATGGCATACTCACATTTAGTTTTGGCCCGTGTAATGAAGCTTATTTTATGGTCCTGGTTTTTGGAATCTGTGAGCTCAATTCAGAATATGGACAAAGCTGGGAGATCCCTGTGCGTTCACATTATTTCCAGAACTGATTGTAACTATATAAATTTGTCTTCAAAAACCGTTTTCATTCTTATCTATGGTATTTTACCATTTTCTATCTCCCATCTTAGGTTTTAAATGGTAAATAAGTTGCTTTGGGTAAATGATCCTGATTCAGACTAAGTCTTAATTAAACATCTTGCTTTTCTGATTGTTATAATCTCTGAGACATAAACCAGAACATTACATTATTTTTTTTAACTCTATGTCCATTCAGAATCCTTTTGATGTCCAGTAAATAGAGATGGACCCAAAGCTTTATTTTTGTAGACCATGCTTACCGTTATCTTCAGAGAATATCTGAAAGGAAGAGTGTACATTGACCAGAAAGGCTTATTAACGCTGTGTTTATGAGGCTGTCTCGGGGGCCAGTGGCTTTGGGCCAGATTCTTAGCCTTCCATTTCAGTTGCTTCAAATACCCTAAGAAGCCAAGCTTCTATAAACCCACTTTTTCATTTTTACACTGATATCATTACTATTTCTACTTTATAGGTGGAGCCTCCGAATTGAATACTAACATATTTAAAATCCTTAAGGAAGGATGACATACAACAAACAGTAGTTTACTGTTTTCATTAAAGTGGAAAATCAATCAGTGTGAGGTTGGTGAGATGGCTCTTTATATAAAGGCAATTATAATCAACCCTGATGATTTCAGTTTAATCCCTGGAATCCACATGGTTGAAAGAAAGAACCCATTCTTGCAAGCTTCCTGTGACTGCCACATGTACACCAGGGCATTTGTGCACACACACACACACACACACACACACACACACACACACACACACACACACATACACACAATAACATCTAAATTCCAGTCATTACATCACTATATCATGAAAGGAGAAAAATTACAGGAGAAGGAGATAGTGGGGGGGGGGGGCTATGAAAAAGAGAATACCAAAAAGGTTGATTCTGGTCCATGGAATGCAGAAACTTGAGTGAATCACTTGATTAAATGTCACTGGGATGGGTTCTCAGATTCCCAGAGCCTCCTTCACAAGCTTATGTGAACTGGATCCATAGCTAAACCAGTATTCTTTTCTTTTTTTCCAGTATTGGGTTTTTATTTACATAAAATCAAAACTTTTAGGTTATTTAAATATTTAATGAAATATTTAGGAAGAAAATGTTACTTTCTTTGTTTTTCTACTTCAAAGATTTTAATCATTTGACCCTTTAAAAAGCAACATTTTAAATATTTCCATTAGGGCAGAAGCCAGCTGACTGACCTATAATATATACTTCTTGGTGCTGGTTTCCTAAAAACAAACAAAAGAAGAAAATATGTCCCACTTCACAGGAAAGTAATTGGGTTTAAAGATAGAGAAATACTGATTCATTCTGTGAGCATTTAGAATTTAGGGCCAGTTGATGACAGAAATGGGTGCTGACTTGAAATGTTTTAAAGGAAAATTTAATAGTTGGGCTTAATAATCATGGCGGTTTTTCTTTTTTACCTTGTTCTATTTACTAATAATGTACATATGCAGGTAAAATGACTGATGTGCCTTTACATATGGCATGATAATCTCAGCAGAGCAGGTCATAGGATGTGGTGCATTCACTGAAAAGTTCAAAGACACCACTTTAGCAAGTATAGTACCATCCTCTGGGATGCTGTCACTTCATTTAGTTGTATTGACATCTCTTTCCTGAAAAGTGTTACAATATTGTAGGTGTACCTTTGGGTGACGTTGTACAATTAATCACTGTTTTGCTTCCATATTGTGGGATTTTAGGGTTTATTCCTATTGTTTGAATCATAGCTGTAGAAAATACCCATCCTTGCTGTTTTTCAGTCTGGTGGATGAGTCTGTGGACATAGCAGACAGAGCAATTAACTAGGTTGGAGTGAGGCACTCCTTGGAGACCCTTGTGGCATGCAGTCCTGGAACCCCTGTGTGGTCCTTGGAACACAGGGGTAAGTTACAAGAGCAGCTGTGAAAACAGTCTGCCTGCTTTATGGTTGGATACCTATGTGGGCTCATGGAATAATGCAAGAAATAAAAACTCAGCATGTACCGGGTGTAGTGTAACATACTAGGTGTGTTTCTGCTTAATCTTACTAAGAAAGCCCAACCTGCATGTGCCTTTCTTTTCTCCAAGAATATATTTAATATATCAATGTTTTTATGGAAACCATATATCCTGGGCATCACATTTCAATATCCTAACGTGTTCTTTCTGTGGCTTAATACACAAGAGATACAGTACTGTAAGCCAGAAATTGAAGAGCAAAGGTCAAAGCCACCACGAAGGAATGCTAAAGTGAGACCATGTTCTAAACGGGGATTGTACATACAAAGCATGGAGGGGGTCTCACCCTCCACTGTATCAGATATTTCTTGTTAAACCCAGTCATTCTGTGAATGAATGTATTTGAAATATTCTTGAAATAGCTAAAAAGGAATGAGAGTCATTCACTTGGACATTGTGTTTGGATGCTTTAGAATGGAAAGAAGTAATACAGAGACACTGAATAAATATTTTGCTTTTTAATTTTTAAACACCAAGAAATGGATGTATATTAGTTTATACTTGCGATAAAAACAAAATGTTTCAATACTTGAAGAAAAAATTATTTTGGAAATGTTTAAATTTAAATATGCCTTTGTGAAAAATGTGAAATAATAGTAATCTTAAGTAAACATGTCTTGTATGAGTACAATTGTAAATTAATTCAGATTTTTATCACAAATAGAATTTCATCAGAAGAATGTTGCTCTGGCTATCAGTTTTTTGTTTTTTGTTTTTTTAACAGGGAAACTATCTAGCTGATTCACATGGGTCTTCGTAAGTCAAGTTCTAAATCTTAGCTAATTTTCTAAATTACAAAGACTCTGTGATGCATGGAATAGAAATACTCTGTCTGGTGTATCTGATTTTGATGTATTTCAAAGTTCTCTGGTGGCAAACTGCATGGTTGATTTGTGCAGTTAATTCCTGCCTGTCAGTGATAAAAAGGATATGTCAGTATTGCATCCCATGAAGACAGTTCTCATGAAGCAGATGCTGAGATAAACAAGAATTCTGAATATAGGAGAGCAGAGTTCACATGGAAGTCAGTGTCCTTCATTAAAACATGCCTAAAACGAGAACAACCGATGGGAGACTATGGTCCTCTCTCCTAAAGGATTAGAGACTATGGCCTCCATTCCCGTAGGATTAGAGATGATAACCTCTGCTCCTGGAGTATGAGAGGCTATATCCTCCTTTCATGATAATATTAGAGGGGATAGCCTTCATTTCTATAGGATTAAAGACTATGCCTTCAATCCTTGATGATTAGAGATTGTGGCCTCCATGTCTAGAGGATTAGAGTCTATGGTTTTCATTCCTAGAGAATTAGAGATATTAGCCTCTTGGCCACAGTGATTAGATTGAAGTAAATTCTTGGGATTTTAATAATCTACTAAACTGTTTAGATTCTTTTTGAAACCTACATTTAGTGAATTACATGATAGAACTCCAAACAGTGGCATAGGGCAAAAAGTTTATCTTATTTGTGTTTCAATAAAGATTTGTAATAGTACCATTTGGGGAAAAATGAGAAAATAAAATATAAGAAGACTGGATATAAGGAGGATGTAAGTAACTCAGAAAAAATACATAATCTTAGAAAGACCTTAGATTTTTGTTTTTAAACACTATGATTTTTCAGGCACACATATATTATATATTATAAGTTATGTAGTTTAAACATACTTTGTCACACTTTAGGGAAAAGTACGATTTTCCTTGTACTTTAACATTTTTGCAAAGGTATATATGTTTAGTGTTTATAAAATTATCTAAATACATTGTGAGAGGTGTATCTGATTTCCTATGTTGTCCTGATATTCCTATGGTGGGTGGGGAGCTGTCTATGATGCTTTGTCCTTTGCTCCTGTAAGGGTGCTGTCATTACAGCAGCAGAGCCTATAACTAACACACACACACACACACACACACACACACGACTTGATGAGAGTGAAGGGCATCACACTTTGATTCAGGAACTGACTGACAAGTGAGTGAAATCCAAAAACTAGTAACCTTTCTTCATCTTGGTAAAACGTACTCTATCCCAAGCTGAAATCACACAGAGACCTTCAGATGCGAGCCTGATGAAGCCAGCACTACTCATGTTTTCGTAGAGGACCTGGCTATCACTGACCTTCAGAATTCTCGTCTCTATGGTAAAACAACAAAAGAGCTTGATAAGAGCTGTTATTTTGAATTAGCTTTGGCCTCTTGCTCCCTCTTTCTCTTATATGATTTTATGTATATCATATACACCTCAGCACCTCCCCCTCCCACCTAAACATGCACATAGGTATACATTTACATAGATTCACAAAGGCAGAGCTTTGCTTTTAGCAAGAATTTTTTTAAAAAAGAATTAGCATTATTTGTTGAATTTGTTAGATATCATGAATAAAAATCTTTTGATGGAAAGTGTTTAAGGGCATTCACTGCCTCATCCTGTACTAAGCTCTGCTTCTCTTCTGTAGATATTACTAGACTGACAAAGTGGCATGTGTGAAGTCATGCGAAAGTTGCCGTAAATAAGCACACTGTAAATCTCATCAAATTGTTATCTATAAGGACAAAAAAGTGCTTCCAAAAGCATCCTTTGGACAGGTCAGTGAGAAACTGAAGCAAACCATGCATCTGAAAATTTACATGTTTAAAAATTTAAAAATTGGGGTCTTAAATGCAAACCTTCTCAGACAATTCTTTACTATACATGATTTCACGTATATATCTGCAGCTGGAGCAATGATAAATGGTGAACATCTGGCACAGGATCATTGAGAATGACAGCAGGCTGTATAAATTTGATGTATATTCTTCCTCCCTGGGAAAAGTCATTTGACTTTATGGAAGCCATAATCTCAAGGCTGTACACTGAGTCTCTGTAGTGCTTTGGTGTGGATTCACTCAACAAATCATTTGACTTATATTTAAAAACTAGAATTGTTTGTATGTTTTATTATTATGGTAGTTCTAAAAGATATTCATCCATGAAACTAAAGTTAGAGAAATACACACTAAGGATATTTGAAAATTTTAAATAAAATTAGCATTGAATCTTAACAAATAACATTTCTAGAAATTAATTCAATTTAATTCTTAACAAAACGAAATACTACTGTATTCATGGAGCAAGATTTTGCCGTACTAACTCCCCCTCCAAAAAAAATAAATAAATAAAATAAAATAAAAAAAAAAAAACCAAAAACCAAGAACAATACACAAAACAAAACAGTAAAAAAGTACATTATCTTAGTAAGTTAAGATCCTTCTGACTTTACTGATGGTAGCTTGAAAGACTGTAGAAGTTGAACTACCGTTGAATTTAACTTGAAATAACACGCCTGCTTATTCAGCATCCCCAAGGAAGTGAGTTTCACTGACTGCCTGTGAGTTAGCTATTCTATAATGTTTAGACTGTAGAGCATCGGCCACATTAATTTTGGTTCTGGGATTCTGGTGAACAAATGAGGTGAGCAACAGCAGGACACACTGCTTCCATAGATTCCCAACAGGCTTGGCAAGTCCTTACACTTGCATTCAAAACCTTCAGCTTCTATTTGACGTTTTAGATGTTGATAATGAGTGAAAATTGAGAAACCTCAGTCTTATGGTTCCTATATGTTTTGGGGTTCTCAAAATGAACAGCATGGGTTGAATGGGAGTGATTAGAATGGCTTATAGACTGTGGTCCAAACAGCCCACCAATGGCTGTTTCCCAATACAAAGGCCCAGGCCTGGAGAATTGTTGAAAAGGTGATGGTTTTCAGTATATATTGGAATCCCGAAAATGTAGGTTCTAACGCCAATGAATCAATGCCTCAGTAATGGCCTGTGAGAGGACGCAGTCAAAGAAAAACAGCTTTCTACCTCCAAGACAAACAACCAAACAAATGCCCAAATAAAGCAATATGAGACAAAAGGTCTACAAAAATATTATCGAATTCATTCTGTATGTCACTGAAGCAGGGATGGATCCACTCTCCTTCAGCTCTGGAATTCTAAAAGAGAGCATTTTCCATGTTTGTACACTAGTATTATCAAACCCGCTGAAATCCAGATGTCTTGATTTTTTGAAAGTGTTCTTTATCGAAACAGGGAAGTTTTTTTTATTATTCATTTTACGTACAAACCACAGATCTCCCTCTCATCTCTCCTCCCACTCCTCCAGCCTTCTACTGACCAGCCTTTCCTCCCCTTCTCCTGGAAAAGGTAAAGCCTCCCACGGGGAGTCAGCAAAGCCTGATACATTCAGTTGAGGCAGTTGCAAGCCTCTCCCCACTGCATCAAGGCTGTGTAATGTGTCCCTCCACAGACAATGGGTTCCAAAAGTTCAGTTCATATGCCAGGGATAGATCCTGATTCCGCTGCCAGGACCCCTTTAAATACCAAGTTACACAACTGTTTCCAGAATGTAGAGGGTCTGGTTCAGTCCCATTAAGTCTCCGCAGCTGTCATTCTAAAGTTCATGAGTTCCCACTTTCTTGGTTCAGTTGTCTTTATGGATTTCCCCATTATGATTTTGAACCCCTTGCTCATATAATCCCTCTTCCCTCTCTTCAGCTGGATACCCAGAGCTTGGCCTGGTGCTTGGTTGTGGATCTCTGCATCTGCTTTTATCAGTTACTAGATGAAGGTCAGTTAGGGTAGTCATCAATCTGATTACTGGGGTACGCCAGCTCAGGCATCCTCTCCTCTAGAAGTCTAAACTGGAGTCATCCTTGTGGATTCCTGAGAACTTCCCAAGCATCAGGTTCCTTCCTAACCCCATGATGTCTCCCTCTGTCAAGATATTTATTTCATTGACTCTGGACTCTGTCCTTGTTTCCACTCAACCATCCCATTCCCTTATGAAGTCCCACCCCATCCCCTCTATTGCTCTCCTCATCCCCAGTTTCCTCAGGAGATCTCATCTATTTCCCCTTCCCAGGGCAATCCATGTGTCCTGCGTAGGGTTCTCTTTGTTAGCTAGCTCCTCTGGAGCTGGCTGTAGTCTGGCATTCCTTTGCTTTTGATATAATATTCACTTATGAGTTGGTACATACCATGTTTGTCTTTCTGGGTTACCTCATTCAGGATGATATTTTCTAGTTTTTTCCATTTGACTGAAAATTTGGTGATGCCATTGTCTTTTACTGCAGAGTGATACTCCACTGTATATATTATGTACCACAATTTTTTGGATCCATTCTTGAGTTGAGGAGCATCTAGGTTGTTTCCAGTATTGCTTTTGTGAACATAGTTGAAGAAGATTCCTGGTGATATGATTCCTGGTGGTATATGCCTAAGAGTGATATCACTGGATCTTGAGGTAGATTGCTTTCCAATTTTCTGAGAAGTTGCCATACTGCTATCCAAAGTGGCTATACAAGTTTGCACTTCCACCAATAGTGGAGGGGCAGCAAGGGAGTGTTTATATTCTTAGACAGGGGTGTGGAGTTTGATATTTATTTCAAGTCAGTTTTATATTCTATATAATCAATTAGTCTAGAACATGTTAGTTTCCATATCTCATTATTTAAAATACATTATTTCTAAGACGGTTTGCAATTATGTACTTAATTTTTTCCCATAACCACCACTGTTCCCCCTCCTTCCCCTCTTCTTTGTCCTCCCACAGATACCCCCAACCTCATCACCCCCATTCCTCAGAGAGGGTAAGGGCTCCCAAGGTGAGTCAGTTCTGTCTGGCATACCCAGTTGAGATAGGACAAGTTCTCCCCCACCCCAGCCAGGATCAAAGCTGAGTAAGGTATTCCTCTATAGAGAATGGGCTCTGAGAATCCAGTTCATGCACCAGGAATAAACTTTGGTCTGACTGCCAGAGGCTCCACAAACTGACCGTGCTGTCGACTGTCATCTACATTTGGAGGGTTTAGTTCCTTTCCATGAAGGTTCATCAGCAGTTATTTCAGAGTCAGTGAGCTCCCAATAGCTCACATCAGCTGATTCTGTAGATTGTCTCATCATGATTATATAATATTCCTTTGCTCATATTATCCCTCCTCCCTCTCTTCAGCTGGACTGGGAGCTCGACCCAGTGTTCAGTTATGGGTCTCTGCATCTACCTCCATCAGCTGCTAGAAGAAGGTTCTATAATTGCAATTAGAGTGGTCATTCATTTGATTATAGGGGAAGTACTGTTTAGGCACTATCTCCACCGTTGCTTAGCTGGAGCCATCTTGTGAGTTCTTTGGTGTTTCCCTAGCCCCAGGTTTTGCTTTAACCCCACAATGGCTATCTCTACCAAGATATTCCCTGTTGGCCACACACACATACTCAACCATCCCATTCTCTCATGATCTCTTCCTACTTCCCCTTACTCCCTCCAAGTTTGTGTATGATCCCAATTTACTTGGGAGATCTCTATTTCCTCTGCCCAGGGGGATCAACAGAGGTCCTTCTTAAGTTCCTCTTCTTACCTAGCTACTTGGTGGGTGGTGGATTGTAACCTGGTTATCTTTTGCTTTATGTCTAAAATCCACTTATGAGTGTATACGTACCATGTTTATCTTTCTGACTCTGTGTTACCTCACTCAGAATGATATTTTCTGGATCCACTCATTTGCCTGAAAGTTTCAGGATGTCATTTTTATTCCTGCTAAGTACTCCATTGTGCAAATTTAATTCCTTATTCAGATGAGGGGCATGAAAGTTGTTTCAAGGTTCTGGCTATTATGAATAATGCTGCTATAAACATAGTTGAGCTAATTCCCTTGGGGTAATAATGTGCATCCTTTAGGTATATTCCCAATAGTGGCATTGCTGGATCATTAGGTAGATTGATTCCCAGTTTTCTGAGGAACTGCCATATTTATTTCCAAAGTGGCTGTAGACATTTACAATTCCACCAACAATGGAGGAGTGTTCCCCTCACTCCACATTCCCTCCAACATAGACTGTCATCTGTGTTTTTGATCTTAGTCATTCTAACAAATATAAGAAGGGTATCTCAGAGTTGTTTGGATTTGAATTTCTCTGATAGCTAAGGATGTTGAGCAATTTTTAAAGTGTCTTTCAGCCATTTGAATTTCGTTTTTTTGAGAATTCCCTTTTTAGCTCTGTATGCCATTTTTAGTTGGCTTATTTGGTCTTTGACCTCTAGTTTCTTGAGCTCTCTATATATTTAGTGATCAGTCCTTGTCAGATGTAGGGTTTGTGAAGTTTTTTCCTATTCTTTAGGCTGTTGTTTTTGCCTTATTGACCATGTCCTTTGCCTTACAGAAGCATCTCAGTTTCAGGTTCCACTTCTTAATTGATGTTATTAGTGTCTGTGTTACTGAGGTTATATTTAGGAAGTAGTCTTCTGTGCCAATGCATTCAAGGCTACTTTTCATTTTCTTTTCATTTAGATTCAGTGTAAGCAGGTCTACATTGAGGTCTTTGATCCACTTGAACTTGAGTTTTGTTCAGAGTAATAGATATGGATCTATTTACATTCTTCTATCATCCAGTTATGCCAGCACCACTTGTTGATATTATATCTTCATTATATGTATTTTGGCCTCTTTGTCAAAAATAAGATGTTTACAGGTGTGTTTATTAATTTCAGGATCTTCAGTTTGATTCCATTGATCCACAAATCTTTTTTTTTTTTTAATGGCAGTACCAAGAAGTTTTATGACTGTAATTCTATAGTAGAGCTTGAAGTCAGGAATTGTGATGCTTCCTAAAATTTTTTTATTGAAAAAGATTCTTTTGGCAGTCTTCAGTTTTTTGTTTTTCCATATGAAGTCGAGTATTTTACATTCAAGGTCTATGAAGAATTGTGTTGGGATTTTGGTGGGGATTGCACTGAATCTGTAAATTCCTTTTGGTATGGTTGCCATTTTTACTATGTCGATTTTACCTATTCAAGAGCATGGGAGAACTTACCATTTTCTGATATCTTCTTAAATTTCTTTCTTCAATGACTTAAAGATCTTCTCACATGTTTTTCACTTCTTTGGTTAGAGTAACCTAAAGATATTTAATGTTATTTGCTGCTATTGTAAAGGTTGCTATTTATTTGATTTTCTTTTCAGCTCTCTAATCATTTGTTATGGGAGGGATATTGATTTTTTGAGTTAATTTTGAATCCTATATTACTGAAGCTGTAGGAATTCCCTAGTAGAATTTTGGGGTGACTTATGTATATTATTAAATCATCTGAAAATAGTGATAGTTTGACTCTTTCCTTTCCAAATTGTGTCCCCTTAATATCCTTTTGTTATCTTTTTGCTCTATCTAAAACTTCAAGAGCTGTATTGAATATATATGGGGAGAATTATGAGCCATGTCTTGTTCCTGATTTTTGTAGGATTGTTTTGAGTTTCTCTCCACTTAGCTTAATGTTGGCTGTCAGTTTACTGTATATCACCTTTATTATATTTAGGTATTTTCCCTATATCCAGTTTCTTTATCATGAAGGAGTGTTAGAATTTGTCCAAGGCTTTTTCAGCATCTAATGAGATAATCATGTTTTTTTTTTTTTTTTCAGGTTGTTTACATGAGGGATGACATTGACAAATTTTTGCATGTTGAACCATCGCTCATCTCTGGGATGAAGCCTACTCAATCATGGTGGATGATTTTTTTTTTTTTGATATGTTCTTGAATTCCACTTGCCAGTATTTTATTGAATATTTTTCCAGCAATGTTCATGAGAGAGAGTGGTTTATAATTCTTTCTTTGTTGCATGTGATTTGGATACCAGGGTGACTGTAGTCTCCTAAAAAGAGTTTGGGAATATTCCTTCTGTTCCTATTGTGTGAAAATATTTGGGGAATATTGGTATTAGCTAACTGCTTCCATTTCTGTAGGGGCTGTAGGTCAACTTAGGTCACTTATCTGGTCTTGATTTAATTTTGGTAAATAGTACCTGTCCAGAGAGCTGTTCATTTCTTTTGGGTTTTCCAATTTAGTGGAGTACAGGTGTTCAAATGTATGATCTAATGATTTTCTGTATTTCCTTGGTGTCTGTTGTTATGTCTCTGTTTTATTTCGATTTTGTTTATTTTTGTTAATTTGGATATTCTTTCTCCCTGACTTTTGGTTAGCTTGTATAATGGTTTGCCTATTTTGTTGACTTTATCAAAGAACCAGCTCTTTTTATTCATTTATTCTTTGTATTGTTCACTAGTTTAAATTTTATTGATTTCAGCTCCCAGTTTGATTGTTTACTGCTCTCTACTCCTTCTGAGTGAGTTTGTCTTTAATTGTTCTAGAGCATTCATGTATGCTGTTAAGTCTTTCATGTGAGATTTCTTCAGATTTTTTATGTAGACATCTTTTGCTATAAATTTTCCTCTTAGCACTACTTTCATTGTATTTAATAACCTTGGGTATGTTGTAAATTCCTTTTTATTGCTTTCTAAGAAGTCTTTAGTTTTTTTCTTAACTTCTTCCTTGACCCTGAGGTGATTCAACTGAGAGTTTTTCAGTTTCCATAAATTTGTAGGCTTTCTCTGCTTTGTGTTGTTCTTAAATTCTTTCTTTAGTCCACAGTGGTCTGACAGGATACAAGGGATTATTTGCCTTTTTGTATATAATCATATTTGCTTTATGTGGTCAATTTTAGAGAAAATTCCATGGGGAGCTGAGAAGAAGGTATATTTTTTGGTGTTTGGGTGGAATGTTCTGTATATATCTGTTAAGTCCATTTGATTAATAATATCTGTTTGCTTCTTATTTCTCTCTTAAGTTTCTGTCTGATAGATCTAACCATTGGTGAAAGTGGGGTATTAAGGTCTCCTACTATTAATGTGTATGGTTTTATGTGAGGTTTAAGCTTTAGAAATATTTCTTTTACATGTGTGGGTGTCCTTATATTGTGGGCATAAATGTTCAGAATTGAGGCATCATGACGGATTTTTCCTGAGAGGAATAAGTAATGTCTTTCCTCATCTCTTTTGAATAATTTTAGTTTAAAGTCTATTTTGGTAGATTTAGGAAAGCTATACCAACTTATTTCTTAAGTCCATTTGATTGAAAAGTCTCTTTTTTGCCCAATCTGTTACTTTGAATTAGTGTCTTTGAAGTTGAGGTATATCTCTTGTATGCATCAGAAGGATAGATTCTGTTTTCATATCATTGTGTTAACTCGTGTCTTTTTAGAGGTGAATTGAGTGCATTAACATTAAGGGGTATTAATTACCATTGATATTAAGAGATATTAATGACCAGTGATTGTTAATTTTTGTTGTTTTTGGTGGTAGTGTGTGTGTGTGTTTCTCTTCTTTGGTGTTTTCTTCTGTGGAGTTACCTATTAATTGTGGTTTCATGAGTGTATTTAGCTTCCTTAGGATGGAGTTTTTCTTCTAGTGCTGTCTGTATGGATGGATTTGTAGAAATGTGTTGTTTAAATTTGGTTTCATCAAGGAATATCTTTGTTGTACCATCTGTGGTGATTGAGAGTTTTTCTGGGTATAGAATTCTGGGCTGGAATCCATGGTAACTTAGTGTTTATACAACAACTGATATGGACCTCCTGGCTTTCAATGTTTCCATAAATAGATGAGTATTTTTCTGATGTGTCTGCCTTTAGAGGTTACTTGGCTTTTTTTCCTTTGGAGTTCTTAATATTTTTCCTTCATTCTGTAGGGTTAGAGGCTTGATTATTATGTGGTAAGTGAGTTTCTTGGGGGGTTCTAGTCTTTTGGAGGTTCTGGTAGCTTCTTGTATCTTTATAGGTATTTCCTTTTTTAGATTGGGAAGGATTTCTTTTGTGATTTTTTTGAATATATTTTCTGTGCCTTTGAGCTGTTATTCGTCTCCTTCTTCTATTCCTATTATTTTTAGATTTGGTCTTTTCATGGTGTCCCAGATTTTCTGAATGTTTGTGTTATGACTTTTTGGCTTTTAGTGTCTCCTTTGACTGACATGTCTATTTCCACTTTGGAATCTTTCATGCTAGACTTTCTCTCTTCCATCTCTTGCATTCTCTTTGTTATGCTTGCACCTGTAGTTCCTGGTCATTTACTCAGGTTTTCCATTTCTAGCATTCATTCTGTTTGTGTCTTTACTGCTTCTTTTCCCGTTTTGAACTGTTTTCTTTACCTGTTTTCTTGACTTTCTTTACGGGATTTCTTAATCTCTTCCAATCTTTTCGTTTGTCTTTTCCTCTACTTCCATATGGAAATTTTTATTTCCTCCTTCAGGGCTTCTGTCCTCTACATAAAGTCGTTTTTAAGGAAGTTTTCTCCTCCTTCTTCTACACTGGTATATTCAAGTCCTGCTATTATAGAACCACCAAATTCTGATGTTGCCATATTGTTCTTTATGTTGTTTTATATATATATTGTTGCACTGCAGTCTGCCCATTGTTTCCTCAAATTGATGCACTGCGTGATTTGTCAGTACCTCAGGGAGCTGTTTTTGATGCAATCTGTTCTGGGTGTGCCTACGTCTCAAGAAGTCTCTCTCGGTCCAATCTGAGCTCCTGATCCACTTATTTGACATATTCTGTGTCTCAGTAAGTTGTTTGTGGCCCAGTAGACCTGGCTATTTCTGTGTTTCAGGGATCCAATCTTGGTGCAATAAGAATTCTTGATCCATAAGGAGCCCTTGATCCATTAGGAGCTAGTGAAATGGTGTTTCAGGAAGCCTCTCTGGATCTAGTAGGGCTGGCGAACTCTGGGTCTCAGGAAGTAGTGAGGTTACCAAGCGATGAGATGGCTTGGGGGATGGGGAGGGTCTAGTAGATGGTGATGTCCAACAAACTGGAGTGTTAATGTGGACTTCTGGCCTTCGGGAGTCTTCTCTGCTTGCCTAGGATTGTGGCATCATTGGGTGGATCCCATGGATTGTCCTCTGAGGCCAAGGTCCGAGGGAGTTATTATACTGAAGGACATGGTGTGTGCAGATTATAATACATTTGTGTATTTAGTACTTTTCCCTGTGTCTGGGTTAAGTTTATGTAATTAATCTATGTATTTATTCACGTATGTATAAATGGAAGCTATTTGTTTTCAACATAATGTTATTAGACTGACATACATCTGCATTATTAGCATAACTGAGCTAATTAATGGACTCGACTCAACATGCCAGTTGTGTTGTGTGTATGTGTGCCAAGAAGGAAAATGCTTATTAAGCAGCTTTGGATAAACCTAGGAGAAGTAACTACTGTCTTTTCCTCACAGTAGATCTTCAGGCTTTTTAATCCTGAAAGTCCTCCTTTGCTCTGGCTGATCATTTTTTTTCCTCCTATTCTACTTTACTCATCTATTTTAGGTTCCATGGCAGTCAGCTCATGCAGTATTTGTGTTTCTGTGCTTGACTTAATTTTAGAAGCATAATGATGCCCAGGTTCAACCCCATTATCAGAACCGGGTTATTTTCCCCCTATTTAATGCCAAAGAATGGTACATTTTATTTGGATATACCATATCTATTTTGCTACCCTGTCTTAGCTTTCTTCAATGAACATAAGTGTGAACATTTCTCGTTATGCTATTGATGTCCTTTCCTGTGGAAGCAATAATAATTTTAAAAAGTAAAACAATAGAGAACATATAGAAAAATACAAAACTCACTGATCTGGAGGGTAAAAACACTTTATAAATAAAACCACACATAAAATTATTCTATTTCCTTATGCTGCTATTAAGTACTTCCCTCCAGGGATGGATAACCATGAATAAATAAATGTAGTTGGAGTCACAGGGAAGATTTTTCAGTTCAAAATGCAATATTTATATAACCTAGAACATGACTCAGAACATTTTATTATTTTTCTGTTTGAAGCTGAAAGGTCAAGAAACGATTTAACATGCAAGTGATTGTGGTTTGAAAACCAGAAGCTGGTTTTATTTTTCTTGAATGCCAAAAGCATGAGGGACCTCAAATTATACCCCTGACTCAAAGCCCCACACCTAAGACAACACCATGGACTTCTAAGGTAGCCAGCAGGACATGAGCCCTGGAATTGTTTAACAATAGCTTTGCAACTGAAATTCTAATATCACTGTTCTTTGTTGCTGTATTTGCCACGGGTGTCCAAAATTCACGACAGACTGGTTTGGGGCATACACTTCCTTTTTGAGGTCCCAGAGCAAAGCGAAAGAGCTTCCCACCACAAATATCAAATCATTTCCTCTTCCTATAACTAAGCAGAGCTACAAAAGTTAGGAAGAAGACTTGGTAGAAATCCTTCTCTATACTGGGCAATAAGATCCTCTCTGCTCATGCTCCTATATCACCTGTATTTCAACAAAGATGTGGAAAAATCAAGCTTTAAATATCCAAATCTCACAAACTTGCAACTTCGGTAAAGTTTCAGAGATTGATAACCACAAATCTGATGGGTTCATGAGTTTGCTATTTCACAAATAGGGCCTTTTTTGTAAACATCTAAATATTCAATCTCTCTCTCTCTCTCTCTCTCTCTCTCTCTCTCTCTCTCTCTCTCACACACACACACACACACACACACACACACACACACAATATGTTGAGTGAATGAACTCATTTAACCTTTCAAAGCTTCTCTGAGGCAGCGATTTTTACTTTCCAGTGAAGTTTTCAGTGGGGAAGCAAAGAAAACCAGCAAAACCAAAACAAAACAAACCCCGTGTCTTCATCTTGGTCTGCTTCCTGGTCTTAGCTTCTTCCAAAAAGGACAAAGTTGAATTACCACAAGAAAGCGTTTGGACCAGCGTCCCATCATCTCAGCCAGGCCTAAACCACAGCCTGCTGGAAACCTCATGGGAAAAACCATCCCGAGAGATCTCCACTCTGAAAGCCTGCCTCCGTCATTTCAGTCAGCAGGTGACTGGACATCACCCATCCCTCATTGCAGCTCTGCTGTTGTTTTCTAGACAGACATCACAAAGTAATCATGAGAAAGCTGTTTCTCCACACATATTGCATCACACAGAACCATTTCTGAAAACACAGGATGCTCTTTAATTTCCTGAACCTTTCCACAACCACAAGTGTCTAGAAACATGTCTTTATTGCATCTCCAAGTTCAACTGGGCCTTTATTGTAATTGGGGAAAAACAGACATTTTATACCCCTGTTTTATACATATCTTAAAACATTCATGAGCAGAACTGAAGGCAAATATGGGTTGTGTGCTGGGAAGGCACCTTGCTGAGGTTCACCAGGGAGGGACCTGGGTCCTGGGTATACTTTCCCGTATTTCTCTGCCTGACATCACTGATTCCCTCATCATTGTCTTTTATGTCCACAGTATTGGTTACGTGACATTGCTATGAGAATACCCTATGATCAAAAGCAGTTTAAGGAAGGGTCCATTTATGCTGGCTTACAGTTCCAGAGCAGAAGTCCATAATGAGGGGGAAGGTAGGACAGCAGGCAGCCAGAGCAGGAAGCTAAATGATCACATCTCAGCCACACACAGAAAGCAGAGAATGAACAGCAAGTGAGCTAGGTTGTAAATCCTCAAATCAATGACCCCACACCTCGTGACAACCTTTCTCCAGCTTCCACCTTGGGAAGGTTCCGTGGCTTCCCACACAATTCTCAGTCTAAATGATTCTTGTGGTCGTAACTCCAGAATCTCAGGGTTTGAGCAATGGCTGGATCTGGAAAGCTAATTTCAATCAGACCCCTTTTTTTGTGTGTGTTTGTTTACAGTGACTTTGTAAACAAACAGCAGAGATCAGTGCATTCTTTCCAGTAAATGATACTCCTCTGGAGCTCCTTGAGATGAAGGACAATGAGAACCAGGGTGCTGGCTCTCGATTGGGGTTGCTCCTCACAAGCAATGGAACAAGAATTTCAGAAAGACTGGAGTTTCTTAAAACACCTGTTCCCATGAAGACCAGATGTGGTGCCTATAAAAATGGGCCACAGTGGCAGAAGAACCAGCAGGGAAAGAAGACACC
Organism: Phyllotis vaccarum; assembly: GCA_033318265.1. Classification (NCBI taxonomy): domain Eukaryota; kingdom Metazoa; phylum Chordata; class Mammalia; order Rodentia; family Cricetidae; genus Phyllotis; species Phyllotis vaccarum. The sequence goes on from JARWLC010000010.1 coordinate 19,849,221, forward strand.
TACTGAGCTGAAAAGCCTGGGACAGAAAGACGCCATCTAAACAGAGATGATTAAAGGTGGCCTTGAGCTGAGAATGTCAAGGGCCTGATACTGTAGATGGACAGGGAGCAATCTTGAAATTAGGAGTGTCTGAGGATATAATTGTAGTGATTTCTGTACGATTCAGTAATAGAAGAAGAAATGAAATGTTTACAATGGGAAAATCTAAGCAATGTAGATCTGACATACCAGAGGGTTGTTACAATCCCATCTAGATGTCAAAGGTTCTGATAAATGCCCAGTGAATGACTCTGTAATTAAGTCTGGTAGTTGATAATAGTTAACACATAACAAGAAAGAAGCATATTAATATGTGCATGTATTTATATACTCATGTGACGCCTATAAATTAATTCTGTAATGGCTGCTTTTGGTTGTCAGGTTGACCTGCCTGGAAAGAGAGAACCTCAACTGTAGAATTACGTCTATCAATTGAGCATGCCAGTGAGGCATTGTCCTGATTGCTTATTGAAACAGGGAAGCCTTGGCCATTGTGAGCAGTGCCATCTCTAGGCAGATTGGCCTGGGCTGTATGAAAAGGTATTGGAGCATGAGCCTGCCTCGGTGTCAGCCAGAAAGCATTGTTCTTCTGTGGTTTCTGCTTTATCTCATTTGAGTCCCTGCTCTGATTTCACTTGATGAGGGACTGTACCAAGGAAGATGTAATAATATCCTTCTTTCCCCAAATTATATGTGATTGGTGTTTTATAGTAGCAACAGAAAGCAAGCTAGAACATACTTTTAACATGAAAAGATACACTATTGCTGCAGGTAATGCCTCTACACCTGTGACTGTGATCGTGTGTGTATTATATGTACAGTGTGATGAACACCCACTACCTCAGGAAATGTCTTACTGTGAAAGAAGCAACAAATGTGATTACATGGTGTTTTATACCTAGTCATATATTAGAGAGTGAAGCTCCTCTTACAGCAGCAGATTCTGGGGAAAGACCTTTCCACGTTTACTGTCCTGAAGCTCGGTGATTATTGAAGAGGCATGACTGTAGCCTGGAACAGTGAAGTGACCAAAAGACTGCTCAAATTTGATGGTCTGCTGCAGATGCAGCACACACGCCTTCAGCTAAGCTCCACTGCTCCGTGTCACAGGAATGTAGCCAGGAACACAGAGCAATTATTTCTTAGAATAATGAGAAACAGCATCAGGGGTAACAGTCTGATGCTATTTACACAGCAGAAAGAGAGTGAGAAGAAACCTTGGAGACCTACAGATGCACTTAACAGAGCAGACATTCTAGAGGGCTCTTCCGAGTCGGGACATTCAGGCTGTGACTTGAAACACTTCTCGTGAGTAGAGTTTGCTTTGTCCAACTGATATTTAAATTTGAACTTTCACTGAAAAGGTCAAATCACATTTTCATTACATTCTAGAAACTATTGAGAATCTTTTCACTTCCTTTCAGAAGAATCGGTTGAACCAAATTCTCTGGTTTCAGCTCCTGGATGTTACATATTTGTTCTGAGTAGATCTGGGTAAGGCTGCAGGTACAGTACAGAAGCTGAAGGATGCTAAAGCAAAGGTCCGTGGAGAGACCTGAGCCCCGAAAACAGATGGCCATGTTCCTGTCCTCAGCAGCCTCTCCTGTGAGATCACTACAGTTGGAACAGACTTTTCATCTCTTACTGCAAGATGCAATTAAAATAACATTACTCATCGAGAACAAGGTTAATGAACAGAAGTTTGTTAGGTTTATTTTTAGAAAGCCAGCAGGCTGAATGAGTGAAGAAAAACCACCTGCATGCTATCTGCACACTGAGGCCTTTGAAATGGGTCCCCTGGTTAGAATTCCCCCAATCAAACTTGGAGCGCAGGTCAGTCATGGGCAGAGCTTAGTCAGCAGTGATGGACTGTCCCAGGTATTACAATGTGCTCTCTCATACAGACCCCAAGGCTACATACCAAAATAAACTAACTGGCAATTTGCTCTCCAAAGTGTTTACATTTCTGCTAAAAGTGCTTCTGAGGTTCTTGGCCTGGGTTCCTCTGGATGAAAGGAAAGGGGAAGTGTAAAATAATGAAGTTGCAAAGAGCAGCTCTAGTAGTTTAAGTAATTTGACTCCTCTAAAAATGTATGCGTGGGATGCAGAGCTTGGAATGGCTATAGAAAATCTGCATAGCAACATCTTTTTATCAAAATTTACTAAAGAAGCATCTACTTGGGTATCCTTGAAGTCATTTCTTGTGTTGGGTGTTTTAATACCCACATCTAATTGGTTGGATTTACCTTTTAGAATTCTCATGATATAAAACCACACCAAGCCAGCAAAGAAATTCTCTAACATGTGTAGATAAATGCACTAGCCAGACATGATTCAAGAGACACACAATAAACAATCCTCTAAAATGTCTGAGTTCTAAAAATTCTTAAATTAACAGCATATAGAATCTATGTTTCCTCCTGTCTTCACATTTTTATGAAATCCTTTAGATCCAATAATACTCATTTTGATAAATCCATTAAGTTCACAGGTCCTTGTTTTGATGCGGTCCTGCACGGACACACTTAGGCTATCAGCTCTTCCTTATTGCACACCTGTCCTAATCATTTCTCAGCTGCTGACCTGGGGACCTAGGAAGCATTTGGCATAGGTCTCCATTTTTCCTAGTGCCCATGCCCATGTCATGTTCTATCCAGAGCTGAAGCTTTCATGGGAGAGCTGATTGGTGAAGTCGACACATGGCAAGAAGGGTTTGCATTTCCCGTTTCAGCAGGCCTTCACCTACATTTTAGTTTGAGGGTTTATTTTGAGTCAGCTTTACCTCCACAGGCAAAATGCAGGCTGAAATGTAGTGATTCTGTTGAGTAACTGGTGCTGATTTAGCAGAGGCATGCACACCTCTCTCTCTCTTTCTCTCTCTCTCTCTCTCTCTCTCTGTGAGTTTGCAGGAGTGTACCACCTGACAATGTTTTAAAATCTATTTTTTAATTAAAAGATAACATGCAGTATTTTATTCAAATTTACTCAGTGATTGACTTTGTATCACATGACAATTTTGAAAGTTATTAACAGTAGGATGACGATTTCTTTAATTAATACCGCATGAAATCTTTTTTTCAGAATCCAGCATTTATTTGCTGCTGAGCCACAGAGCGACATAGAAACTTGCCTCCATGGTCTTTCAAATGCTCAAACCTTCAGCCTGCCACTCTTATACTTTATATGCATGTCTGTGGTCTGTGTGGAGGTATATCCAGTCAAGTGCAGGTACCCAGAGGCCAGAAGAGGACATCAGAGCCCCTGAAGATGGAGCTACAAGGTGTTGACATCTTTAAGGAAACATAAGCTACTTTAAAAATTAAATTAGAAATTAAATTTCTATTTATAGTGGCATCTTCTATCTTTGGGTTTCTGTTGTTGAAATGGAACACTGTGACCCAAAAGCAAGTTTGGGAGGAAAGAATTTATTTGGCCTAGACTCTCCTTTCACTAGTCATCCTGGAAGGGTATCAGGACAGGAATTTAAGCAGGGCTGGAACCTGGAAGCAGGAGCTGATGCAGAGGCCATGGAGGGGTATTTCTTACTGGCTTGTTCCCATGGTTTACACAGACTGCTATCTTTTAGAATCCAGGACCACCAGCCCAGGAATTCCCACAAGGGCTGAGCCTTCTCACACCATTCATTTATTAAGAAAATGCCTTACACATCTGCCTGCAACCTGAGATTGTGGAGATATTTTTTAAATTGAGGTTCCCTCCTCTCAGATGTCTTTAGTTGCATCAAGTTGCCATAAAACCACCCAGCACAACTGACCCCTTGTGAGCTTGACCCCCAAACACATGACCTTTACCATTAAGCCATTAAGCCACAGCATTTCCTTTCTCCTTCATTCCCAAGACTTTCCAATTAAAAAATTCAAATAATCAAAAATCCACAATCTATAAATTCACACACATTATAAGCTCAGTCTCTTAAAATATCCAGCCTCTTTTAAAATCCCAGGCCTTCTAAAATTCAGTTTCTAGTCTGTGAGATCCTGTAAAATCAAAACTAAACGCTTTCTTCTGACTTCAATTTCAAACCAAAGTATGAAAGAATAGATGGCTCATTGTCCAGTATCTGGGATTCACTCAGTGTTCTCTGCGTGGGCTCTACTCACTGAAGCTTACACAGCTCATCTTCTAAGCTGGCTCCACTTCACTGCTACTGCTGTTCTTGCTGGTCAACGCATAGCACTGATATCACTAGAATACTGGGGTCTTCTGAAACTGGGCTACGCTGTCACCATAGGCTCTCTTCATGGTGCCGATCCTCAGTTTGTCAGCAAAATCCCCTCAATCCCGGGCCTTCAACTGAACTGCCCCTGAGGCTTTGTCTTATCCAATGGTCTCTTCTGGCCTCACACAGTGCCAAGCCTCAACAGCTTTCCATGACCCCTTTCTGTCTTCAGAACCAGTATGACCTTGGTGAGTACCAAGTTTGGCTGTCAGCAACAGGAACAGCCTTGGCCGCATCTGGAAAAGGCATCTCTGTGCTCTCAGAAAAAAGTCCCAGAAGATTTCACTCCAGTGATGATACTAGTCTCTTCTTAATGGTAGCTAATTTCTGAGCTCCAGATGACCAGCATCTAACATCCCAGCAATGATTTCACATTAGTAGCTTTGATCTCTAGTTAATTGCAGGTGATTCTTCAGCCCCAGCTAACCAGAACCACAAAATTTTAATTCAAAGTAACAAATGGCCCTGCATTGCCCTCAATTATATTTTAATCTTCCAAGCTCCTATGGAGTAGTTCTTCAATCACGAAATAAATTTTTTTTTCCACAAAGTTCTAAAGTCCTTCCATAGTCCCCCCTAAAACAACATGGTCAGGTCTGTCACAGTAATGCCCCACTATCCTGGTACCAACTTATCTCAATTAGGAATTCTATTACTGTCATGAAACACCATGACCAAAAAGTAATTTAGGGAAGAAACAGTTTATTTGACTTATATTTCCCTATCACTGGTCATCACTGAAGGAAATCAGGACAGGAACTTGGAGACAGGAGCGGATGCAGAGGCCATGGACAAATGCTACTTACTAGCTTGTTCCCATGGCTTGCTCAGCCTGCTTTCTTACAGGTACCAGGACTATCAGCCCAGTGATGACACCGCCCACAATGAGTGGGACCTTCCCCCATCAATTACTAATTAAGAACATGCCTTACATGCCTGCCTATGACCTGAGCTAATGGAAGAATAGGGGTTCTCTGCTCTCAGATGACTTTAGCTTGCATACTTTGATGCAAAGCCATCCAGAGCATTTTCAAGGTAGAAAATTTTCTTCATGTAGACGTTGCTGTTATCTTCCTTAAATTTCTCATGAAATTAACACTGAGATGAAAAGGATTTGATTGAGGGTCTAGAGAGATGACTCAGTTGTTAATAGCACAACCGGCTCTTACAAAGGCAACAAGTTGGACTCTAGCACCCGTGTTAAGAAGCTTGCAACCACCCGGATCTCCAGCTGCAGGAGCTCTGACTCCCTCCTTTGGACTCCATGGGCACCTGCACTTTAGTGCACATACCTTTTTCCCATTTACACATTCACAAAAATTAAAAACAAAATCACCGTTTTTCTCTTTCTCTTTCTTTCCTTCTTCTGTTTTGTTTGTTTGGGCAGCTTGTAGAAACGTTATCTTCCTTTCTTCGTTTCCCCCTTTGTTCAGGTGTCTGCAGAGGAGCTCAGTACCACTCAGTAGTAGCTCTAATTAATTTGACGGCCCTTCATCATGGAGTTGCTGATCAGTCCTCAGTGGCTGGCTGGTTGGGCATTTCAGTCATCAGTAGGGAACTGCTGGGTGGGTACAGATGGCACCTTCACACTCTCAGATCACTGCGAGCACTGACCTCAGGAACTAGGAATGTCCATTCACCCTAACATTTCTCCTTGGACACAGCCTGCCCTCCTCAGTCATCTCTAGATCTCTGTAGAAGTGAAGAACAGGCATAACCTCTCACAGGCGCTCATGGGAGTTAGGGTCTTGAGAATTTCCTGGGCCAGCATTCAGCACATCAGACCCACTGTTGTTGCATAGGATGACAATGTCCATGTAGTGCAGGGGAGAGAGAGTCTGTGTTACACAGAGCAATAGTGGGCAGGTTGATATAAGATGCCTCCGAGAGGCTTGTGGTCATCCCCAGGATCCATTACCATTAGCAGCTGTGGATCCCTGATGGCTGTTTGGATCTGGTCAATGAGGGTCCCTGGCATGAAGGGGCCAGCAATTGGAGCAGCTCCAGAGGTGGGAGCAAATTTCAGCACTGCTCACTGGCTGGTGTTCTGAAGGAGATGATGCTGACATCAGCAAGGTTCTCAATGGCAAGAATAGCCAGGGCTGCAAGCAACAGATTCTCCCAGGTCCTGTTCAGTTTGATAATGTTGATACCATCACTTTTCCTTTTGTAGGTCAAGGTTGGTGCCATCTAAATGGGTTCCTCTCAAAATGAATTTGAGGACAGCCTCCTTCTTATCAGAAGGTCATCAAGGGCTCTGGAGCTTGTGTAAGTTTCCCTTTTAGTCACAATGGGAATGAAGAACAATGCCATATGAACCTGTCCCAGGGCAGCATGGGAAAAGCTCACCATTTCTTATTAACCCTTTGAATGTACTAGTAAATGCTGTAACTTTTGGGTCATACAAGTTACACTCATGTTGGGATTGTAATGGAGTGTTTAGTTTGCCAGTTGATGGAGTTGATGGCAGGTAGAGGGAAAGAAAGTGTTACTATTGTTGATTATCTCACAGAAGCCGCACTGTAGTCATTTTACCCAATTCCACAAAAACTTGGCTTGATATTCTATGAGGAAACATGTCAAGTATAAAATGAAGCAGGAAAGAATAAAATTCTAAAATGCCTTTTAATAGAATTACAAGTGACTAAAAACAGAACTTCTCACTGTGAATCCAATAGGACAAATTGAAAATGAAACACTTTTAAAAATAGGATGCCTAATTGTCCTTCTTAGATAGACTATATCATGTACTAGAATCACAAAAGCCCACTTAAGTTCTTCAAGACATTATTATGCATTAACACGTGTTGGAAATTCTGATACAAAACTAACCAGGCAATTTTGGGTTATATATTTTTACCTTGTTTTGTTTTGTGTATTAATTTCCTCTCAAATATCCCTGTTTGGGTATCAGAAATGCAGAATCTAAAAAGGTAACTGGGATGATAATGTATTTCTTGGAAATGTGATCAGAAGAAATAGGTGAGGAAATCCAGGCAGTAACACAAAGATATAAAAGCCAATGAAGAGTCTGTTATTACAGTCACTTTAAAATGCTCTATTATGGTATTTGTAGTAATTCTTTGAGAACCTCATACATGTACATACACACACATGTATATTATGTAGAAAGAGTTTTCTGGCCTGCACTAGCCCCACAGTTTGGACATACCCAATGCTGCTTATCTGGACCAGCAATCCCCAAAGAAACACACAGATGCTTGTATTAATTTCATGCTCTTTGCACTAATGCTCAGGCATATTGCTAGTTAGCTCCTGCATCTTAATTCAACCCATTTTCATTTGTCTGTCCTGCCACATATCCCATCTTGCTTCTTGGTTGACTGGATAGCTTCTTTCTCTGACTCTGTTCTCCTTCCCCTATCTATGTTCCAATTTTCCCACCTACTTCTAAGATGCTTGACATAGGTATAAACAGTCTCTTTATTAAACAGTGATCTCACATCACATATATAATTTCCAAGTCCATTTGGTGATGCCTGACAGTGAAGAAATCCTCTACTGAAATCTGGTTGACCTATCAGGGGTTACACCCTTAAAGAAAACTGAATATATCTTCCGTTTTTGGAAGCAATCAACTGTCAAAGTATCCTCATCCAGAAGTGGGAGCTCATGCCTCACCTGAGTCAATGCCTGGGTGCACTCTGGGTTGATCTTGAGGAGGTCTTGTGCAGACAACAACAGCTAGCTGCTATGAGTTCATGAAAGCAGCAGTCCTACCATGTTCAGAGGACATTATTTTGCTCAGGTCCTCCATGCCCTTCTATTTTGTGATGGCCCCAATGGAAGAGAAGACTCTTTTATAGGCAAAACAACACACAACAGATTTGACCTGGCAGAAACCTCCAAGAAGAATAAAAAAATATTTCCATGGCACCTCATCCTAAGATGGGAATACTTATCGTTGTTCCTGAATCTATAGCCTGGATCAGTGGTGTGAACTCCCCCTCCACACTGCCTTTTCGAATTGTAGCCACTAAAATAAGGCAGGAGTTTTATCCTTAGAGAAAGCCAAGTGGCTGCAGGTCTGGGGCTTGGGCTGCTGTTGTGAGTAGTTGCTAGCTCACTGAGAACTATCTCCTCCAGCTGAAGCTCAGGATAAAGTGTGAGAGGTAGATACAGACAAATATATCTATCTTACTGTTAATCCATAGCTAAATGAAACATCAAAATATTGACCCATTACAATTACCTCTGTGATAGATAAGTAGATTTGCATTGTTTTGACTTAGCCATTTATTAAATATGAAGTCTATGGGGAACTCCAATTAAAATAACCAGGTATTTCTCTCGGCAGAGGTCTTATATCAAATTGCTGGTTTAAAAAAATCAATTTGTTGTGAAATACATGCAAATATTTTGTGATGATAATTTAATGGAAAGAATAAAGTAAGCTTAGCACTTTGTGAACACATCTTTCAAACATTCCACGAAGGCTCAGTGGAAATTTACCCTCTTCAGTTCATATCTTTTATTCTTTTCTCTCAAATGGAACAATGTCAGAAATACATCAACAAGTACTGATTCTAGGCAGACCCTGATTTAAATATTGCTGCATTAATGCTACATATCTGTGACTGTACAGTCAATGAATGTAGAAAACAGATCTTGCAAAACTGTGTGGCCTGTATCCATGTCACACATGGTCAAAGACTCATTCTTCTTAGGCCCTTTTCCTGGCAAAGGAAACCCATTCAACATGGTGTGGGAACTGTGCATGTATGTGGCGGTGCTGACCCTGACAGGAAGAGGCTCACATCTGTTTACCCTCTTGTCTGTGTGCCATGACAGTGCAGCTGGAGGCTTGACTTTGTTTACTTTGAAGCTTGAGAGGAAGAGAGAATCTAGACAAAGAAATGGCTTGTCAGCTTCTTGGCATTCTAAGAGGATGGACTTCATACCTTTCCAGGTGTGTGGTGCTCTTCAAAGAAATATAAGTTGTGAATATCATAGATCCAGCACATTCATTCCATAAGAAAGACAGACATTCAGTCCAGAAATGTAAAAGCAAAGGCCACTCATAGTTTTAAATATCTGAAAATGAAAACAGAGTTCTTTATTTCCTTCATGTGCTGGCATTGATGAAAATTGTAGATGAGTCCAATAAAAATACAAAACATATGGACCTGTGCCATGCTAGTCTCCAAATCCCCACAAGATAGATCATATACAACAACTGGCTTGCGTACCCGGGAGATAAGAAACTGCTGAGCACTCCATCTGCATGACTCCCACTCACTCTTTCCCCAAACCCTTCTTTGCTCTCCTCTTCTTTAATTGTCACACATACATGCACACACACACACACACACACACATGCACACATACATACATACACATGCACACATATACATACCTACACACACATACACACATGCACACAAACACATACATACACTCGCACAAACACATACATACACACACGCACACACACATGCACACATGCATACACACATACACATGCGCACACACATGCACACGCACACACATGCACACACATACACACACACACACATACACACAGCCTTCTGAGTCCATAGTTATTATTGTTTAAGTGGTTTCATCTTTTTTTTTTTTTATTTCTAACTCTGACTCCATAAGAGTTTACTTCTTAGCCTTTGAAAAGCACAAGTTTTCTTCATGGAGTTAGAATGTTACTTAATATGCTCTAATAGTTATCTAAATAAAGGATGTGGGACCTGCAAGATACTTGGCATCCAGGTAGGTAAATTACTGTCAAAACTGGTACCCTGAGTTTAATATCCAGAACCTGCCTCGTAGAAAGATTAAATTGGCCTTTCAGGTCTTCCTCCAACTCTACGCACTCACACTATTCTACACGCAAGGGCACATACACACAGGAAGTAAATGTTAAACATAGTATTATAAAATATAAATTCTCAGTAAGCGTTTTCTTATAAAAAACATTGATCGTGGAAAATTCTAAGATATTACCCAATTGGCACAATTGAAAGGGAGCCAAGATTTGTTTTATGTCATGGTTTCAGAGAATTTAGTCATGGTCAGTAGGATGTAATGCTTTTGGTCTCAGAGGAGGGAAAGCATCATGTTGATAGGAGGCTGAGGCAGAGGCTACTCATTACTCTCTGAGCATCCAGGAAGCAGAGGCAGAGACAACAAGGGCTTGGGAACACTGTATAACTTCCCAGGAAATGCCCCATGACCACTGCCCCCACATGTCATCATATTATTAATCAATCAAGGATCACCCACTGCTTAGGTCAGAAACTCCTTGATAGCACATCTTTCTATGAGTGGATCTATGAGCTGAGGTGAAGCTTCCAAATGGGACTTCATTGCAGGTCCTTTTGCATCCAAAACATGGAAATAATTAAACTGTTTATCTTGATGTTCACATTCTGTCAGTGACATGTTAATTTTTCCTCGTTATTTTGGTTAGTTAATCGCTTACTATTTATTTTGGGGTTTTTAAAAAGACCGGGTCTTGCTATATAACTGAGGCTGGCCTGGAACTCACAGACCCAATTGTTCTTGAACCCACCTTGTTCCTTTCACGCATGCCTCTGAGTGCCAAGTGACAATTGTGTCCTCTCACACCTCAAAGATGGCCTGTTTGTCTTATGTATTGGGAACATGTTTCCCTAAGCAACCTACAGAGATTTATCCAATGGTGCCTAGATCTATGATAGGTACATCCTGCATATATGTCTTGGGGACTGAAGCATGTTCACAGTGACGTCCTAAGCATTAATGATTCTAGGGTAACTACACACTCTTTATATCACAGTGGCTCAAAATGTATAAAGTACATTAGTTGGAGGCTGCTGGGGCACTTCACTTTGGAACAAGGGGACATATGGCATTCAGTGGGTTCAGAAATATGTGGTACCATCCTATCTTGCTAAGAAGAAACACTGTGCACTGTTATATTATGTTTCTGGCCCAGACTTTCCAGCCTACCCTGGTGACCAAAACTTTCAGACCCGCAGTTCCATAGTCCCACTGAAACACACAAACACTTTATTAATTGTATGCTGATTGATCTGGGGGCCAAGCATATAACTTGCTAGCTCTTTCTCTTAATCTAATCCATGATTTTTATCCTGTTCAGCCATGCGGCTCAGTACCTTTTCTCAGAGCAGCATCTTCTGGATTCTCGCTGCCATCTCTGCCCTGTTCTTCCTGTTTATAGAGTTTTCTTAGTCTGATAACCATGCCCTTCCTGTCTGCCTTTGGCCAATCAGCATTTTTATTAAACTAGTAGGCGGGACAATTATTTACAATGTAACAACATAATATCCCTACATATCCCCCTTTCTCTTTTTAAAACAAGATCCCCAAATCTAATTTTCTTCATATAAATTTTTTCACTATTATCTATAACAACTTGTAAACAACACTGTAAACAAAGACAGACATACATAGTTCATTTTTAGTGGGGGGGGGATGTGGATATCATTCCCTAGGCTACTTCATGCTGAGTGGGGGCACTGGCAATCCCATAGGCACACAAAGAAAAATTTAGGATTATGAACAAGTGGAATAGTCTCTAAGGCTGGGTTTTCTCAGCCAGTCTCCTTGAAGTAGTTTTGGATACAGAGTTCAGGAAACTTCAACTGAAGTGCCCCCTGAAATGCTGGATCATCTGGGTGGTCCATTTCCATTGGAGACTCCTCAGAGGGTCTTCCTCTATCAAATTTTATTTTCTTTAACCAGGAATAAATCCACAACATCTCATTTTCTGTGAAATAAAAAGAAATCCTCTTTTTCAAGTAGCATATCTTTTCAATTTTAAAGTCAACTCGTTTATAAAATATATAAGTTGGATTAATGCAGGAGCATTTGTAATCAAATGACTTAGCAACTTTGACTACTTCATTTTCAGTCAAAAAACTTAAAGACAGGACAATAGCATACAGTATTTAGACACTCTTTGTAATTTCTATCTTTACCTGGCTTTTTTTTTTTTTACTCTATTTCTTTTTAAAGATTTTCTCTACCCTTTTTCTTTTCTCTCTCAAGCCAAAGTAATTTTTTAACACACTCTAAACCATTTAGACTTTTTTTTGAAACTGTTTTTACTGCATATCTCTTATTTCATATCTTTTTTTCTGTTTCTGACCACACCTTTGCTTGGCTAGCTTGACTGACTTCACCCAGCTCCCTTTATTTCTTTCTGTTTCTGACCACACCTTTAATCTGTCAAGGTTTGGCTAAGGATTATAGGGTTGGCTTGGGAAGCTGACCTCACCCAGCTCTTTCTTTCTGTTTCTGACCACACCTTTAATCTGCCAAGGTGTGGCTAAGGATTAAAGACTTCGAGGGTGACCGACTGGCTCCACCCAGCTCCTAGTCTAGTTTCATAGGATTTATCTTTTTTACCCAGGTAGGACCCACAATTACCGTTGTTCTGGGGATTTTTAGGGTCCATATCACCATCAAGTAAAGCACTGCCATCTGCTGCTCATTAACTCCATTTAGTGTTTGGAAGCAGGGCCTCTTAAAAGACTCACAAGTGTTTTGCCTCTAAGGCTGAATCAGAAAGGCTCTCTTAAAGAAGCCACGCCTCTGCTTGTCCCAGAAAACAGAGCTTACCCAAGAAAATATCACTACTAAGAAGCCATCTTTGATTCTGTTTCCTTTTTGTCCTTATTAGTAGAAACTTTAAATCCACCATATACAGCTCCTAGCTTACATCTAGGCTCAGGAACTGGCCCTGTTCAGCTTAAGTTGTAAGCAGCAAACACACCATTTTTTTAATTTAATCTAATACACCACTCAGTCTCTACCACAGCACACTTGAGAGACACAACTCAGACACTGCTTTTGGCTCTGTTTTTGTGCTCTAGACTCTTTTTAAGCTTTCTCCAGCTTTATTTGAGTGTATATGACCCACATTGGGCTGTCATTTATTTTATGTGGTTTCTGGCCCTGACTTTGCAGCCTAGCCTGGACTTTCCAGTCTAGCCTGGTGGCCCAGACTTTCATATCCACAGTCTCCCAGTCCCATAGAGATGCGCAGATGCTTACATTAATTTTACACTGATTGACCTGTGGCCCAGGCATATAACTTGCTAACTCTTCCTCTTAAACTAACCCATGATTCACTTCCTGTTCAGCCATGTGGCTTGGTACCATTTCTCAGAGCAGCATAGTTGTCCTCTGCATCTTCTGGCTCTCTGTGGCATTTCTGCTCTGTTTTTCCTCTTTCCAGAGTTTTCTTAGTCTGGTAGCCCCGCCTACACTTCCTGTCTGTCTTTGGCCAATCAGCATTTTTATTAAACTTGTAGGCAGGACAATTATTTACAATATAACAACATAATCCACCTATAGTGCACTTATGTGCATAAAATTCTGACTAGGGATGTCTGTTATACCTGAGTTTTTATGTTAGGGTTACTCAAAACATCAGGAATGATTTTACTTTCATTCAGACAGCCCAGTGAAGACAGAGATTTGAAACTGTTGTTATAACTTTGTTCACATCAAATCTTCAGGACTCTAGTGAGTTCCAAGATCAGTGTTACCTCATGGTCACAGAAGGGGTGCTGTAGCAAGACAGCATGGCAGTATTGCAACCAACAGGAAGGATAAAGAAATTCATAACAAATGCAATAAAACATATGCAAACTCTCCTCTGTAAGGGAGACTTCTTGAGCTACAAACTAGCCCATCTCTTTATAATCTACCACCATGGCGAAAACATTTCTCTCTCACTCTCCTTTGATTGTCTTCCTACATCACCAAAGTGGAAAGTATATAAATAAGAGAAATTTTGAGCTCCATGAACCTCTGTGGATAGTCAATGAATCTAGATTCCTTTGTGAGGTCTATAGAACACCCAGTTTTATTTTGCAAGCCCCACAGGAGCCTTCCCTTCCTCACTGGGCCAGTCAAATCAGCTGTATGTTTTGTTCCTGTGTGTTTCCTTACACACTTTTATTCTGCCCCCTAATATTTTTTTCCTACTCAGAACTTCTCAATATGCAGAGTCAACAGTTTCTCTGCACCACAATGGCCTGTTTGTCTTAAATATTAGGAACATAGCTCCTAAAGCAATTTATAAAACTTAGCTAACATTACCTAGACCTGTGGTAGGAAAGTCCAATATGCATATGGTTTTGAAATTTCATCCTGTATCAACATGTGTACTGGCAACACTGCCTTCTGCAAACAAATTATTGCAAGCAAGTTATACTGGTGTGTGTGTGTGTGTGTGTGTGTGTGTGTGTGTGTGTGTGTGTGTGTGTGATGTTGAGGTCAAAGGTTGATGCTAACTTTCTTTTTTGAGATAGAGTCTCTCAGGTGATAGGCCAGGAAATTCAGGGATCTTCCTGTCAGATTTCTTAATTTGGTTTTTATTCTCCCTCTCTCCCCTTCACTTTCTATTTTTCCAGTGGTCTCTTAATACTTTCTTGAACTTTACTTATTTTATAAAGCCACCAGTTTTCTCTTGTTTATATCTTAAATATTCATTTATTTATTTTTGAAAAGGTTGCATATGCCAATAATGAAGCATCATATCTACTTCCCATTTCCCCTTCCAGCTACCTTCTAACTTTCTCAGCAGGGCCTCTTCCAACTCCAAACTTGATGTCCTGGATCTGTTATTTCTGATTGCCCACTAATCCAATTATCACTGCCCATGTGTGGCTGGGATCAGTCAGTTATGAGTGACAATTTCCCATATTTGAGGTGAAGGGTAAAAAGCAATGCATATTTTCACTTTGTCCCCACTCTGTTTAGTGAGTAATATCAGTCACATCCAGCAGTTCTGTGCAGACCACTTCAGTGAATGGGAGGCTGATCTATAGAGTAGGGCATCTCCACTTCATCCTTCCCTGTCTTTATGTAACCATAAATGGTTATGTTTCTAAACTCAGCATTTCATAAATAAACACTTGTTCATGAACTTACCATTTTGAGAAGCACACTCTAAGTAAGTGAGTCATTGGATCACTGTGAACTCCCAATGTTGTGTTTGTTGTGAAATGTATCTTTCCCTCTCTTTATATAGTCAAAGCATTGACCCATTGCAGCCTGTTTTGTGGAGCCCACATCAACCAACCACTCAGCATTTGAGTTGGGGAGAATCGTTACTTTTGTGTCTCTTCACTGCTGGCAGCTTCATCTCCAAGCTCTTATCTTTACCTTATTTTGTTCTATGTCTCTGCCTCTGATAATTGACCTTCCCATAAAACTTTCCCATTCTCTCCAATATAATCCAGTCTTCTCTCCTAAAGATCTTTGTAATTGTACCACCCATCTCTTGATAGCATAATCATTGTCATCATCATCATTACCTCAGATTATGTATAGGTGAGGGTGAGGGTGAGTGTCTATGTGTTAATACCATCATTTAGAGTCTATCTTAATGCTAGTGAATGTGTTTTGAAACATGCTGCACAAGTTGAGCTCAAATACTTGCTAGATAGCCAAGGGTAACCCTGACTTCCTGATCATCCCAGATCTGTAGTCAAAGTGCTGATATTACCAACGGATGTGCGACTACACCCAGTTCATGCAGGGTCAGGAAGTAAACACAGGACTTTCTGCTCATTTCATAAATGTTCTACCAACATAGCTACGTTCCCGTGTGTAATTACACATTATTATAGCATAGAAACACTTTCACATTTATATATCTTGATAACTAACAGATTATAAATACTTAGTGAATAAAATTCTAAGTATTTCAATTTTTCTGCTTCTCAAATATTTGCCTTCATTAAAATCTTATCATTGGCTCAAATAAAAACTCTATTTCCTATCAGTTTTTCATTACATGGAATGTGTTGCCTGTGTAAGTTTCTCTTTTAAGACCACCCCAGCTGAATCAGTTTGAACCCCCTTCCTGGCTATTTCATCATATTACCCAACTACCTATATTCAAATGAGATCTCTGCACTTACTTTTTGCAATTTGATATGATGTGAATATATTAGTAAATTCAGTGATAAAATTAACAGCACCAAAGGACTCAGTCACCTAAAGGAGACACCAGGAACAAAGGAATTAACTACTCACTGCAAAATCAAGGAGGCTATTAGTAACAAGATCATTGGAATCTGAGAGAATGACTCAAGGCTGGGATGCCTCCTTCGTATGCCTTCCCAGGGAACCAAAAAGACATAGAAGGAAGCTAAAAGAAGCTTTTGATGAAGTCACAGTCCAGCAGGACAGTATGCCTTGCAAGAAGAAGAGAAAGGGAGAGTTTTATAGAGTCAGGCTGCCATACAGAGAAGGTATGACTATGGGAGATTTTCCTGTTTACTTTAGAGTAGGTGGACTCATCCACTTTGGGCGTCACCATTCCTTAGGAAGGGGATCCTGAACTGTGTAAGAGTGAAGAACGTGAGCTGAGTACAGGCATACATGTGTATTCATCCTCTCTCCTCTTGACCGTGGTTGTGACCAGTTGCTTCAGCCATTTCCTTGACACTGGCTTGTTTTCTTCCTAAGGTGCTTTAGTCAGGCTTTGTTATCATGGTAACAGAAGGTAAAATTAAGAGAAGTTTTTACTAAAGGAAACGTAAATAAATCATTTATAGGTGAAATGAAGCTCATCCCTTCTATGTAGACAACTGTCTATGTGAACAAGACTAAGCACACTAATCCCTGTCCCCTACTCTCTGGCAGAGATGCTATATGATACCCTTAGTTATTCTGTTCAGTGAAAACTTGAAACTAATGCATAAATTGCTAACCTCCTGATCTATTTAGTGTTTCAAGGTGGATATTTTAAAGTCCTTCATACATACTTTATTGGTCACCTAATTGTATTTATCTAAGACTATCTGACCAGGATGATCTGAAGTGCCCTGGGATCCACACAGGAATATGTTTTCAAATGATTTACATAAAATCCATATACTCTGCCTTGTAGATATGTGTTTGGCATTTAGTGCTCTTTAACATGAGTCTTTAGACTGAATCAGGAACAGATTATTAATAGGCCAAATAATAGTTCTATTGAAATCAAATAACAGTTCTATTTAGAATTGTCTACAGATTATTCTAACATAGGTTTACCACATTAATTAATATTTGAATTATACTTTCCCCATTGTTGTGTTAAAGCAAGAATTGAAAACCTAACAGCATGCTTAAAACCTAAAACCCTGACAAACTTTTCTAATGTATTTGTAAACTTTTCTTTGTTGTCCAAACTTCCACATTCTAGGTAATGATTCCCTAAAGGAAGGAACTACTTTGTGGCATTTGTGGACATGTGGGCCAGTGGAGGGTTGTAAGTGTCCTAAATTGATGCTCATTATTACATAAGTTCGTGGTTCCCAGCCTTCACTCACACTCCTATGATTCATGGAGGTAACTAAAGCAGTTTGTTCTGTCTGTCACCCTCCCAGCTTAGCATCCCGGAAACCCCCCAGAGGCTTAAAGGAATGGGCCTGTCTTTTTCTTTTCTTGGTCCAGAACTTAAAAAATTATGAGCTAAACAAAATATTCTTCTTTGTAAGTTAATGAGTCTTTAGCTGTAGTAGTGGAATGAGTATTAGCAGCATGTCATTATGTCTGTATATTTATCTGTCTGTGTGTCTAGAAGGGGAAAGGTAGATTACAAAAGAGAGGTGATCTTTTCTACATCAGATTAATTGTAGCTATTTCTTCAATCTATCTGACAGAATGGCAGCACACATATTTTAATGATATTTGTTTCTGATAATTGCAATATGCCTCTATCTGAAACAGAAGCCAAAATGACAGATGTGCACACACACAGATACACACACACACACACACACACACACACACACACGACCACCCAGATCATTTAGTTTTTCCATTTGACTATTTTGTTTCAGAGAGACTTGTTTTATCTGTCATAGGAATCAAAATCATTTTCAGTTATACGAGAAAGCAATTAAAATAGTTTCTAAATATTTTCTTCTATCCACTACCTTGTACCACACAGTGAGGTTTGGGGAAGGGTCTCCAGTGAAGATACCCACATAAAATTCTTACATTCTCTACAGGATCAGCATCCTGGTCCACTTGAGAAACCAATATCCCCATCATGCTTAACCCAGAAACTCTTCTTCCTGATTTTATTAGGAATTAACTTTTCATTAGAAATATCCATAATATTTTCCCACTAGTCCTGAATATGTTAATATTTTGAAGATCTGACAGAGCTGCCTAGTGTTTTGAGAATTTGCCATGTTATTGTCGAAGATTCATTGTTTAAGTGGACGAAGTGTGGTACAGAGATAATGACATTTTGAAGAGGAGCTTTAGACTAATTACATTTTTGTGTAGTGTTAACAATGCTGAGTGGTTTTAATTGCTGGGTGTATTACTGCAGAAATGCTAATAAACACTTGGTGCAGAAATTTGTTACAGTAGAAAATATTTCAAAATAATTTGTATTTTACATTGTGCCATGGCTCACCGACTGCTCTCAGATTCCAAATAAAACATGTAATTTCAACTTAACTTCAATTTAAATCTTAAAAACATTTAATTAAGAATTGATGTAATATTGAATTTGAAGAAAATATACATATAAAGCATTTGTTGGCCAGTATCTGAACGAGGTACTTTATAACCTTTTAAAGCAAAGTGTATATAATAATTTAAAATGGCTAACACCTCTTGTAAATCCTGCTGGACAAGCTTATGGATTGTGTTTTGGTAGAGGCTGTCTACATTTTTGTTACGTACAAACTACTTTCCCACTGAACCTGGTGGTCCAAGACTCCCTAAACTGCAGAACCTTATTTCTATAGGAAAATGGCACAAATGAGGCTCAGATTTGCCTGCTTAAACTGGACACCAGGTTCAATCAATTTGATTTCATACCTTGAGATTAAATTTATCTTGGTCATTTTCTTAAAAAAAAGATTTGTTTTCATTTTTAAATTATATCTTTTAAAATTATTTTTAAAATGCAACTATGTAAAAATGGAGGCTTGGGGGTGACTCTGCTACTGAAATTTAAGGAGCACGTCATGAAAAACCTTTAATGCTCTAAGATTTACAAAGATGGAGTCTAACAGATACCAAGGCAGTCAGAGTTCCTCCTGCTTCTAGAGGAGCCTGAGTTCAGTCTCCAGAATCCTCTAAGGATGGCTCACAGTCATCTGTATTTCCAACTCCAGAGCCTCTAATTTTCTTTTCTGGCCTCCAAAGTACCTACACACACACACACACACACACACACACACACACACACACACACACACACACACACACACACCACAAACAAATGCACTTCCACATAGAGAGGAAGAGGAAGGAAAGAAAAGAATGGGAAAGGAGAGAGAAAAAGAGAGAAATATTGTTTTATTTGTGAAGTTAGAAATTAATTTGCTTTATTCTTTTTCAAATTACCCTTATCATGGGAAATTTTACATGAATCCCCACTTTAGTTGTACAATTTCAGTCATTCTGATCAACGTCTACCATGAAGTTCCACCACGGTGTCATCTCAATCTGTCTTCTCTTAGTCCCAGCCAGGAAAATCCACTGCCCTGGACTCTGTCCTATAGCTTTGTGTTCCCTAAAATGTTATTTACATGGAGCCAGAGCTCAGGGAACCTTCAGTGTCCGACGTTTTCTGCTTAGTGAGATGATAATTCTGATAATGCTTCGCAAAGTCTTCCTCGATGTTTTTCTGCCTTAGTTTTCTGAAATGGGGTCTCTCCCTGGTGCTTGCTCTTTTATTAGCTTGGCTGTTCTGCCTGCACCCCAACATTGTGATGATAGGTGATATCACCACACGTAGCCTTTTTTGAGTGCTGGGGATCTGAACTCGAGTCCTTAGGCTTTCACAGTAACACTTTACCCACCAAGCCATCTCTTGGCCCCTGTTTTGATGATCTCTAGAATTAAATGAGAATTTGCTGATTCTGTTTGTTCACTGCCACAAGCAATGCTGATTGTATGCTGACCATTCCCCTTCCATTGTACATCTCTCCCTTAGTTTCCCCACCTACTCCCTCTGCTTGTTTTTTTCCCAGTGAGAAATTGTGATTAAAACATTATATTTGCTATCCTCACAGACACTGTCTCATATGTACAGGTGAAGAAAAAGGGAACTTGAACATCACAGATGAACTTGCCATTTGGTCCTAATTTCCTAGAAAGAAGGTACAGTTCCAGAACATACTGTTAGTCTATTTCTAAATGCCTCACCCAATCTGCACCGCTACAACAAAAGACCACAGTCTGGGTTGTTCGTGACAAATAGAAATTTCTTTTTTCACAGTTCTGGAGTGTCAAAAGGCAGGATGGAAGTGCCAACCGCTTCAGTGTCTGGTGAGGGCTCAGTGACTGGTTCACAGAGAAGCATCAGTAGGAAGATCTCTCTAGGCTGTCAGTGCTTCCAAAGACCTTTGCAGCACGGGTGTATAGAGATCAGGACTGGACATGTGAACTGGTGTATGTATGTGTGACATAAGTTCAGCTCTGGCACTCAGACACACACACACACACCTCATACACCTCATACACATACACTCCAGTGTTTGCTTGAATGATGATTAATTTCTATTTATAGAGAGCAACTTATGATTTATATGTGCAAAACACTTTCATTTGCATCAGCATAACTGTTCCTTTCAGGACTTACAGAAAGTCCTCTACTGATTTATTGCTAGTGACTATTTATCATGAATAACAAGTGACATGAAAAAACCATACCAGATGCAGAAAATCTGGCAGGGAAAAAAGTTCCATATAACACAGGACATCCAACAGAAGATACCTTAAAGGAGTCCATAGAATATTATTTTATAGTGTTAGTAATGAGATGTAAACTATAAATGGAACGTTCAGCTTGGGAATGGATGAACACATATGGGTATGATTTAACTTAGAAGGAAACCAAGCCGAGGTGGTCCTCAATGGAAGGTAACAATTTGAGAAAATACTTGCAAGAGTTACAGGTAAAGTAAGAGTTTAAGAGATATACTGGGCATTCGGACAGGTGAGAGCATATTGTGAAGACAGAGACAGGTGCTGCCCTGGCGTGAGGAGAGGGAACACCTGAGGCAGCTGCTCCAAAAAACTACCTCACAGAAGCAAGCAAGGTTGGTTACAAGGGAAGCACAGACACATCCTGCAGGAACTATAAACTCTCCAATGTTCTTTTGCCTTAATTCAACAAGGGCTTTTTGTATTTGATGGTAGTGACATTTTGGCCTTAATTGAATGACCATATGAACATTCTGGAGTGTTATACCCAGGTGGTTTTGAGGAAATACCGAATGTGATGAGGCTAAAAGTAAGTAGGCCTCATGAGGAGCTGTTAATGTAATCTAGTCAATGAGCTATGGTGTCCTGGACCAGGAAGTCTGCAGAGCAGTCAACTTTTCTATCAAAAGTCCAGTGATAAAACTCATGTTTTTTTAAAATACATATTTCATTTTTAATTTCACTTTAACTGGGAATTTTTGCTGTGTTTTATGATTGACAAATTTAAATTCTAAAAAAAAAGCAAAGATGTTACTGTTTATTTTAATTATTTATATATCCATTCAACAACCTTCAAGAAGCATTTGTAGAGAATGGATATTAAAAAGACAGCCGTGAGCAATGAGTTAAAAACATATTAGAATTATTGTATAAGCATTTTAAAGCAGCCATTAGGAAATTGCCTCAGAAAGTATTTACATATAGTCTTAAGACCGATAAGAGTGAGAATTTTTTTTAAAGAAATTACAGATGTGAAAGAGCTAGTGAGACTTTTGCAACTGATGAAACATTAAGTGGGACAAAGCACACTGCCTGGCTGCTGAGCAGATTATAGGGACTGGAAAGAACTCAGAAGACAGCCAGAGACAGGATCTTTTTATTTGCTCACATTGAACTGTGAAGAGGGCTTGTGAGATGGCAGATGGCATAAAGATGCTTGCTTGCCACCATGACTGACAACCCAAGTTAGATTCCCTGGGTCCACAGGATAGAGGGAGAAAACCCATGCCTACAAATTAACCTCTGACCTCCACAGCTCTCCATGGCATATGAATATCTGTTCACCTAAATAAAGGACGGTACTCACAAAGAAAACTCTACATGGAAATGTTAAAGACTTGAGACCCATAGAACTATAATATTGATTTCACTATCATTTTATCAGAGTCTTCGAAGAAGAGAAGAATGCAGAATAAAAAAAAAAAGTACTTAAGAACGAATGTTCTCAAGTATACTGAGATGTAAGATGAATATTCATTCTGAATGAATGGAAAACTGGACACACCCAGGTGTTCCATGCCAATGAGTATCACAGTCTGACTTGGATGGCCAAAGACAAATAAATTACTGGGAAAGAAGAAATAGAAAAAAAAATATTTCAATAAGGAGAAAAATACATGACAACAGCTGTTACCAGAAACCGTGAAACCAGACACAAATGGCAGCTTTCAAGTGCTGTAAGAGAGCTGTCAACCCAGAAGCCATATGGCATGAAAATATCCCCCAGCTTCAAGGGTGCAAGGAGTCCTGCAAAGTGAATAAAAGCCATCAGAACAGTTTAAATGCCGTGGCACTACACAGTGGAGGAATGAGTGAAGGAATTTTATAAATTGAAAGATAAAAGCTTGATGGAATTAGGGAACATAGGAAGCAAAAAGAGAGGTGACCAAAGTAACAGTTCCTTAGTCTGTGGCATTTCCAGAGTCACCTTTCAGACAAAATTCCAACACTGTCTCTGTATATTCTAATGAACATAAATAACATACTTAAGAAAATGAAGGTAAAAATAGGAAGTGATAAAGGGATGTGAAGGAGATAAGACATTGTGTGACCAAGGCAGACAATTGCATTGTGTACTTATGTAAACAAATTTATAAAGCAACCACTAGAAGCCTATGCAAAGGTATACAAAGAAGGCAAGTCAAACATACCGGAAGAAAATGACTTCAAATGTCCAGCTACAAACATGACATTGGTAAAGATAAATGAATACAAAGTGGCTAGTCTTGATCTTTGGCTAGGGTCAGAGATGATTAGAAAATCAATAATAAACACATCTGTGTGTAGTACGAGGCTGTGTTCAGGGATAATCAACAGGAAAGTCAGTTAGATAAAAGAGAAAGTGAACAAAGTTCACTAGGACCTGGGTGGGAGAGGGACATTTCTATGCAAGCACATTCAACTCTTCTGAAGTAGGTACAGTTTGTTCTTATTGACATCAGATGCCAGCATTGCCAGCCTTTGAACCTAGACTTTTTTTGTGGTTCTTCAGCAGGACTTCAGCATTCATCATCTTTTTTGTGCACAGCCCCCTAGGCTCTCCTAAGCAGCCTCTGGTTTCCCAGGCTGTCTAGCTCACAGACACAGCCGTTGTTGGCCTATTTAGCCTCAGATTCTGCAAGCCACTTAGTACATGTCCCCTATTTCAGTTACATATACCTTGTCTTGTGTTATAGAACTCCAACCAAATTTACAACAAAGAGAAGAAAGATACACACAATGGTGGACTAACCTCTCAGAATCTTAATAACTACATTAAATATAAATGCTCAAAAGGACAAGATAATTTTATTGTATCAAAAATAACTCAAAATGACAGTGATATGTTGTCAACATATACATGCTTAAATATAAGTACTGAAGAACTTACTGAAATTACAAGAATAGACAACATTTATCTTGCAAGTAATCTAGAGAAAGTATAATGCCAGGTGCTGACATTAGATGAAGAAAGAGTGTCTTAGGGTGAAAATAGCAGACATGGGATGTGATAGAAGATCACTCACCAAAATGTAGAGATCTTAAGTGTAAATCTAGGAAACCATAGGGCTGTGGAATATATGAAATAAAATTAACATATTAGAAAGGAAGCACAAATCCATAATTCTAATTGGAGAATGTAAAATTATTTCAAAAATAATGAAGCAAATGAGGCATAAAACCAAGAAGCATATTAAGAATACATCATCACAAATTCTAATTTTAGTTCTTGTTACTCCATCTAAGAACATATCCAGGCTTTAAAAATAAAAAAAAAACTAAATAACCCAATTAAAAAATGGGATGTAGAGCTAAAAAGGAAATTCTCAACAGAAGAATTACAAATGGCTGAAAGGGACTTAAAAAAAATGCTCAATATCTTTAGCCATCAGAGAACGGCAAATTAAAACAACTTTGAAATACCACCTTATACCTGTCAGAACAGCTAAGATCAAAAACACAGATGACAGCCTATACTGGAGGGGATGTGGAACAAGGGGAACACTCCTCCATTTTTGATGGTAGTGTAAACTTGTACAGCCACTCTGGAATGCAGTATGACAGTTGCTCAGAAAACTGGGACTCAATCTCACCAAGGATCCAGCAATACCACTATTGGGCATATAACCAAAGGATGCACATTCATACCCCAATGGCATCAGCTCTACTATGTTCATAGCAGCATTATTCATAATAACAAGAACCTGGAAACAATCTAGAGTCCCTTCAACTGAAGAATGGATTAACAAACTGTGGTACATCTATACAATGGAGTACTATTCAGCCGTTAAGAAATTGATATCCTAAAAATTTTCAGGCAAATGGATAGATAGATTTGGAGAATATCCTCCTGAGCAAGGTATCACAAGCCTAGAAAGATAGGCATGGGATGTATCCACTCGTAAGTGGATTGTAGACAAAAAGCAAAGAATACCCAAGCTGCAAACCATAACCCCTGAACAGCTTGAGATCAGAAAGAACTTAAGAGAGACATCCAGACATTTCCTTAAGAAAAGAAAATAGAGAAAATCACCTTAGCAAATTGGAGTCATAAGAGGTTGCAACCAAGAA
The DNA here is from genome assembly GCA_033318265.1 of Phyllotis vaccarum. Taxonomy (NCBI): domain Eukaryota; kingdom Metazoa; phylum Chordata; class Mammalia; order Rodentia; family Cricetidae; genus Phyllotis; species Phyllotis vaccarum. The sequence continues at coordinate 19,874,269 of JARWLC010000010.1, forward strand.
GAGTTGGGAACAAATCTTGAAAGAAGGAGATGGTTGAGTGAGAGGAGCAAAGAGGGAGATAGAAAGAGATGGATATCTGATAGAGGAAGCTAATGTGGTGTTGGAACAAGACTGGGTGCTAGGGAGACCTCCAAGAACTCACAGAATGTCCCTGGCTAAGTCTCTAAACAATAGTGGAGGGGGTGCCTAAGTGAGATTTCCCCTATAATCAAATGAATAAACACCCTGAGTGTCATCACAGAACCTACATCCAACAAAGAATAGAGGTAGATAAGGTGGGAATGTCTTTCTGTATGCTGTGAATATCAATCTTTAAATAAAGGAGCTGTTTTGGCCCTTGGTGAACACTATAGTAGAAGTAGGTGGAGAATCAGATTAGGTAGGAAAAGGGCAGAGTCAAGACAGATCAAGCCAGATGTCCAAAGGAGAAACATGTAAGGAGCACAAGTGAGCCACGGTCCACATGGCAGATAGATTAATGAAAATGGGTTGAGTTAAGATGCAGGAGCTAGCTAGCAGTGTGCCTGAGACATAGGCCAAGCAGTGTGAAATTTGTATAATCATCTGAGTCATTTTGGGGAGCCTAAGCAGTGGTAAGCAGCTAAGCAGTCTGGGACTACAGCTCAGTGGCTCTGGGACCTCTGGCTAGAAGGGGCCAGAAAACCTCATTGTAATAGGTAGTGGCGGAGATTCATGGCTAAGCACTGGGCAGAGCTCCTGGTCCAGCTGAGAACAGGGAAGGAGAATCTGTATGAGCAAGGAGATGGGGATTATGATGAAACTTCCCACAGTGATGGCTAGCTGGAGCTCTGGGGAGCTCACAGACTCAAGAACAGCCACTGGGGAATCATCAGGAAAAGGAGCTAGGCCCTCCAAGGGTAGGCAACTGTTGACTGGCATGAGCAGTATGTGGAGCCTCCTCTAGGGGTGGGATCAGACTGTGTTCCTGTTCATGGAGCACCTTGGAGCCCATTCCCTGCAAAGGAACACCCAGCCCAGCCTTGACTTTGGAATGAGGAAATTGGACTTGCCTGGAGTGGATGTGCCATGCTGAGCTGACCCACTTTGGGACTTCTTGCCCTTTGCGGGGAGGGGATGGGTGGATGGGAAGGAGCGATGGTAAGGGCAGACTGGGAGGAATTGGAAGGAGGGAAGGGAGGGGAAGCAGGGGGATACATAGATGAAAATAACATTTTTATAAAAAAATTGTTGTCACTTATAAATATAATGGGACGATATAAATCAGCTTCAAAATGGCAAAGGGAAAGAAAATAAAGATTTGAAAAGGAATCTTCATATATTCACATTTCTAAGAGAGTGTCTAAGAGAGTCTCAGCAGAAATGAGTGTCATTGCATTGCTTAATAATTAAATCAAGAAACCTCAATGTTTGTAGGGACTATGTAGAATGTTTCTTAGAAAGAAAATAGGTATGTTACATGCCAGACAATCTCAATAGAAGCAGCTAACTTCCTCTTTCAGAAATGCAAAGGGTAGTAAGAAACTGAGCCAAGAGCAATTGAGCAGAAGGAAGGTCAGAGGTCACACACAGAGAGAATTGAGAAAGAAAAAGCCAGAAGGTGTTTTGGCCAAAATTGCTAGTTGAAGGAAGTGACTCCTGATAGGATTGTTTGTGAGTAGATTCTGCATGTGAACAACTGAATTTCTAATATGACATGTATGTAGCGAGACAAAAGCATTCTGAATTCATAAAAAAATGAAGAGTCAGGCTGGCTAAAAATGATTGACAAAGGAACAAAGGAAAAAAAAAAACGGAAGAACAAGGTTGCTCAATTTAAAGATTCACACTTTCAATAACTCAGAGCCGAGGTGAAAAACGGCTCAATGGTTAGTAGCAGGTTCTGAACGGTCCCAAATTTGGTTCCTAGAACTCTATTTCCAGAAGAACACAGAAGAACAAGGCATCAGATGGCCTCTTCTGGTCTTCACAGGCACCTGAATTCATAATTCATATAATAAACACAAACACGCACACACACACAAACATGCACACACATGCACCTAAATGTAAAAACTCTTTAAAAAAATCTAGACAAGGTAGTATTTCTGAAGTCCAGCTATACATATCAATATCCACATGATTTTGATAACTCCAATAAAGTAATTAAGTGTCCAAGAGATTGCTCATTAAGTAAATAAGCTTAAATAAATTATAACCACAATAAGATAGAAATACAAATTAACAGAATAGCTAATTTAAAAGTGGTAGCAACTCTAAATTCTTGTGAGAAGGCAGAGAATATATTTTAATAGTGTGCTGTTGATGTATTTTATTATTCTTTAAAGAATGTCATACATGAATATTCTATATACATTACATTTACTTCTCCATTTCCAACCTCTAACTTCTCCTGTATCCTTCTCCCAAATTTATGATCTCTTCTTCCATTACTATTGCTTTACACACACACACACACACACACATACACACATACACATACACACACACACAAACACACACACACACATACACACACATACACACACATACACACACACACACACACACACACACACACACACACATACACACACACACACACCATATAGAGTCCGCTTAGAATTGCTTGGATGTCCATGTGTCCAGATTAGACAATCTATGTAGGAGCTGGTCACTGCAAGAGACAAATTCTCCCTCTGTCATCAGCCATTGATCTCCTAAAGTTTGTCTTCTGTCTGCTCTTCTTTGATGTTCCTCAAGACTTTGGGGTTGAGCTGCTGGTAGATATTATCAGTTGGGGATGGACACACAATAGTCACTTATCCTGTGCATTTTGACCACTTATGGGTCTCTCTAGTAGCACCTATCTTAGGCATTTCTCCATCCAATAAAACTAATAATTGAAATAATCACACACAAAAAAAATAGCCCTCAGAATGGTTTGGTTATTCAAGGCACTTACAGCCAAGCCTGATGACCTGAGTTTGGTTTCTGGATTGGGGAGATGATAGGAAAGAACAGATTACTATGGACTGCCCTCTGACTTCCATTTGGGCCCTATGGTGTATGGTTCCACACATGTATACACAGGTATGCACACACAAAAATAAATAAATAAAATGTTTACAATCATGAGCACCATGAAATTTTATCATTTTATGTAAAAGTTATACATTTTTTGCTTATTTATTTCATTTAAATATAAATGATCTATGAAACACATGATAATCATAGACATATTTAGTGCCAAATAATGACATTTTAAAATAGAAGGAATTAAGAAACAAAGACCGATGGTCATTAAGCACTAGAGCTCAGTGCCTTATTGATTGCAGAGACTATCTATCTCTCTTGAGATGTTGCTGACCTGGGCAGTTCATTCAGTACTCTGCGCTAGTGGGCTTGTCTCTCCAGTTCCCCATAGTTCACTCCCTTTAATTCATTCTCCAAAGGTGAGCCAGCATTGGTCACATCCCATATGCCAAAAGCAAGTGATGATGGCTTATAACTGCCACACCTTCACGGAGGCTCATGAATGAAATTGGATGTACAAGTAGATGTTGAATCAGAAAGGCATATCGGTGTGTAGGAAGGGAGAGTGACAAGCTGCTGCCTCTGATGCTTACTTCCCTGTACTCTCTGTCACACCTCAGTCTCAGGCACCATCCAGATGGATGGATTCTTTCACCAGCTCAAAACTTTCTGATTCCTAATGGGCATCTATCATATTTCCTCTAGGAAGACTGTATTCCCAGCTGCACTTTTTAAAACAGACCAAGGAGGCTCTGCATAACTGCCATTTATTTGCATGCAAAAGTGTAGGAGGAGAATTGTCACCATGGCAACAATGGGAGATTAAATTATATTTATTAGTTCTTCAAAGAAAAAAATTAACATCATGGGAGAGAATGTTATTAAGACACAAGGTAGGAAATGCAACACAAAAATCCATAGAGGTTTGTGCACATCATTCTAAGCCTAAAACTTTAGGCTTAAAAATATAACTACTTTTCTATGAATTTGTATTCTTAAAGACCATTTAGCCTGAAACTTTTCCAGAATTACAGACCTTCTTATTCTGTATCTGGGAGTTATAAGAAATATTCATTTATTTATTCATAAGTTTGTGAATGAACAAATTTTCTACATAAAAATGTTCACTTTTAAATTGTTTAGGGGTACAGGGACACTAATATTTAAAACAATATAACTCAAACATGCAATAAATGTTAAAAATTACAATAAAATAAACACAAAGCCTTGATTTAGGGTTTTTAATTTTAAACAAATTTGATCTTTCTCCATCTCTTTATATGATAAAATAATAATCCAAGTTTGCATAATAAGAACAGAAGAAAAGTAATAATTAGGATAAATATAAATATAACAATAATTATTGGGGCATGTGTGGTCTGTGGGCATATGTGGGTGCAGACCTGTATATCCATGCAAATGCGTGGAGGGAAGTGGAGCTGATAGATAGTGTTCCCTATTTTTCTCCAACTTACACCCTTGAGACAGTGTCTTTCACTGCAATGCATGCAGCTCTGCTTTACTCAGCTGGCTGCCCAGCAAGTCTCATGGATGGTCCTGTCTGACTCTTGCTGTGTAGAAATTACGGGCATTATAGGGCCATACCATACTTTCCACTTCGGTGCTAGAAATCCAAACTCAGATCCTCATGTTCAGGCAGCAGATGCACTTACCCACTGAGCCACATTAAGATCCCTGTACACATTAAACTTTTACATATGTGACATTTCAAATTCTGATACCAAAGAGTCAAAAATAGTTGATAGTAGGAGAAACCAGGATGCCCCTGAATATCAGACACTAGGCACAATAACTTGGTCTATCTGTCTTTCAATGATCCAAAGCAGTTATGGGGCTCAGTAAGGTGGTGAGAATGTAGTCATGGCTGGAGACTGAATGAAAGGAAGCAGCAGCCGTGGGGTGCAGGGCCAACTCTGCTGAAAGGGCTTGACTTAACAAATTTCTTTTAATAACAGTCTGAATATGAGGACCTGAGTTTTGATGCCCTGGGGCTGTAAACACAGATAGCTGTGAGTAACTAGGTATTAACTAGAAATCAAATATGAGTCCTCTTGAAGGAAGCCACTCATGGGGACTGTGGGATGTCCAGGTCATTAAGATAATGGAGGGAGGTTTGGATTCACTAGTGGGAAATTTTGAGGGAAGAATAGAGAGTGCTTGATGTTCCTTGAGGTTGAGAAAAGAAAGATTCAGTGCTGCCACAGGGAAGAGAGGCTTAGTTCAGGTCTCTCCAGTGGCAGATGTGAGCACCACTGGAAAGAGCGTGTCCTTAGGAATCAGTACAGACACTGCTCAGTAAGTTCCTCTCCCCATTCTGCTAATGCAGAATCACCATGATACTACCCATGTCTCATAGGGTATGTTTCCAGAACGAGAAAGTCAAGTTTAGGAAGAAGCATCAGGATATCACACAGAATTTTACATAGAGATGTTTATCTCTAAATTGCTTCTGTTACAAAAATGTCACTGGTATTGGCTCTCTCTTTTGGGTCCATACAATTTACATAAGTTTTAATGTAATCTGTTACCTTCAAAGTTTTAATGACCAAAATATTTGACTGATCATCTCATGGAACTGACCTCCTTCCCCCAAAGGAGAAAAGCAGCTTTAATAAGTTTATGTTTTAATCTTCTTCCTTATAGCCTAGAATTTCATGTGCTCAGCTCATTAACCTTATTTAAATTGTTTGAAATATATTTCTTTCATTCTGAAAAACTGAGTGATATGTATCACTACAGTCCCTCTTACTTCATGCTTCTAGATCCTTCTATTTACATCTGGACTAGACCTAATTTGCACATCACAAGAACCCTCATGGGATCTGTTGATGTTTTACAGGAAAATAAATTTTTGTACCCACTATCTGAGAACTATTAGAGTTTGAACAGTAACAGTTCTGTCACTATAGACATGCATTTGTCCCTTATATTAGTAAAAGTCTTGGAGAATTACTGAAATATTAACCAGTCTGTGTTTGACATTATAGTTACATAGATAGGCACTGCATTCACTGAAAACATGGGTTTAAAATTCCATATATTTCTATATCATTGCCTTTTTTATGATATCATGAATTTTATTTTATTAAATTAAAACATTATTCTGTGACATTCCTGTGTGGTAGTTGTACAATTCTCTTATTGAGACATAGATCTTATCACATCCATAATGGGTAGAAGTTCAGGTTCATTCAAGAGAGTTCTCTTCCCTAATGTCAATCACTATAAGAATTAATTACTCATGGAACTGAAAATATAAATCATGTAAACAGAAGATCAAAGTTTCACTCAATGGGTTCTGTCAACAACAGTCTAAATTATGAGAGATATAGACACTGTGAGTCTCATGCTCTAACAACCTATCTCCACAAATGCCTATTTCCCAATTAACTGGGAGACAGTAAGAAGATGTCAATCTCTTTTGCAAAATTTAGGTAATTAGAAGATAAAAATAGATGTAGTTATCATTTTACATGTTATCACATTAAACATAAATGTAACCAAGACATATCTACTTGTTTGTTTTTGAGTCAGGGTCCTACCCAGTAGGCAAGGTTCACATGGAAATAACAGCATAGCCCTGACTTTCTTAAATTCAGTAGAGTCTACTCACGTCAACCATACCAAGAGCTAAAATTACAAATATGGGTTACCATGCCTGACTCAAAAATCTACATTAAGTTTATAACCTAAAAGTAGTAGTATAACTTTAAAGCTGCAGTTATGTCTTGGAATATAGTTTGATGGTAGAGAGCTTACAGAATGGGTAAAAGTCTCTGAGTTTAATTTCTATAACTATAAAACAGAGAAGATAAGAAAATTGCAAATTTAGTGAGAGTGTGGAGCCTTGCTAAGTGTGTGTAACAATAGTTGATGTGTGCAGAAGCAGACACGTTTTCTTTTACTACATAGATCAGCCATGGCTCAGAGTGACCAAAACCTCCGCGCTTGTTCCTTTACTACAAGGGAACATGCTCTCTCAGACTAATAAGTACGGCTTTCATTCATTGCATATGCAGTACATACCATGTAGGGATGGATCTTTAGATAGATATAATTCAAACTTTAAAATATAAAAAGAAATAGAAATCCTAATAGAGCCTAATAGTAATAGAGTCTAAACTTGGTGCACACTTTCTTTCTGTTGCTTTTATATTTATTTTTTTTAAGTTATGCATTGTAGCAGAGGTAAGCGGGTCTTCTTGAATTCAAGGCCAGTTGATCTCTAAAGTGGGACAACAGAGAAACCATGTCTCTAAAAACCAACTATTATTTACATGCACATACACAAACATATATACATACATATGTATATGTAACCCCTATAAATCCCCCATATATATATGTATGTACACACACATATAAGTGTGTATATATACACACATATGTACATATCTACACATATATACACATATATTTATATGAACCCTCCATATATATATGTACACATGTATGTACTCACACACGCACATATATATACATATATACATACATGTATACACACACACACACACACACACACACACACACATACAGAGAGATACTGTGAGCTGCCAAGCATGTGTACTAGGAATTAAACTGTGGTCTTCTGTGTAATCAGCACATGCTGTTAGCCTCTGAGCCATCTCTCCAGCTACTTGATGCTTCGTTTCTTTATCACACAGTTAACATAGGATACCTTTGAACCTTCTTGAAGGCTGTTCTGAATTCACGCTGTGCTCTGTTATCAGAAAATCACACTCCTGTGTTTAAGCCACACACAGTACAGGGAGCAGTAGGCAGGTTGCTGTATGGTAACTGTCGAGAAACAGATGACACCCTCTCCCATGTGGATATTAACACCATACCAGCAACCAGAAAATCCAATAGACTTAGCAAGAAGCCCCCCAGCCCATCACCAGGAAAGAACATGACCTATTGCACAAATTATAGTTAGTATATAATGAAAACGCAGAGCCAGATATTGGAGAAAAGCTAGAATATCAGAGAGGAAACAGACCACAGTCAGTGCTCACTCAGCCAACTTCTCAGGCTTAACAGGGTAAATGCTCTCTTCAAGAGTCTTCTGCCTGCCTGCCTGGTTATTCCTACAGAAGCCTGAATCTATGCTTCTTCTGCCTTAAATATCTTCTCTGCTGAGTTGCTTCAATTCTAGGTTTAACTATACATCATAATCCTAGAGTTAGGGTGTCAGCTATTTACTGTTTGGTTTTAGGCTTTGAAATCACAAAAAAATGCAGAAAGATCTCTGTCTCCTGAGTGATGGGAATAAAGGCACTTTGTCATCCCTGTTCTGGGATTAAAGGTGTGAGTCACTACTCTCTGACCCTCCTGGCTTGAGTGTGAGTGATTATGTTCTCTGATATTCCAGGCTGATTTCATTAGATATAAAATATATCACCACAATGACCTCTCTGTGTTAAGAGATTTGGCAGGGTAGGAGGGAATGGGAACCCAGAAAAATCTAATGAAGGTGTTCAGTGGAACACGATCAGCTTGATACACTGCCTCTTTTACAAGTGTGCTTGGGCCTGTTAGGGGCGTGTGACATCCGTTCCCATCATTCCAGTTCAGACACATTTTACTCTTCCCTTAAATGCTTCCCTCATCCTTCCCTTCCCCCAAAATTTATTCTATTCCCACAGAGGATTAGAGCTTCATTCTGAGTTTATCACTGTCCCACCACTGTAATCCCAAGGTTTACCTGCCATTTCTAATAAGGCTGGAGAAGGAAGGTACCCTGCGAGCCAGTTGGCTACATTTTGTATCCTTAAGAAAAACTACATCTGCGTTTTGGATTAAACTGCACTTATAAAACCATGCCTATTTAGTTGACAAGGAGGGGAAAGCATAATTTACTTGGTTTAGTTATTTTTGCTTTCCGAGACTTCAGAACCTTAATTCGTTCTACATTTACCCTTGGAAAAATTACTGAGAATTTGAAGCTAAGAGTTGCTTGCCAACTGTTTTCTCTTAGATTGGCCAAGTGACATTTACCAGCCTTGTAGCTCCTCTTAGAGCCCCTGTGGGTACCCTTCATGTTGACCCTCTGATGTGAAATTCATTGCAAGAAACACCCATCAGGACTGTGAGTTGATTTAGAAAGACTTTGTAGGAATGTTTTTTTTTTTGTTGGTTTTTTTTTTTTTTTTTTTTTTTTTCTGTGAATTGTTTGGTGCTGATAATACGATAATTTTACTGGATAAATTTCATAAATCCAAAAGTTCTTTAATGACTTTACAAAACTAGATCAAAATAAAAGTGAGTTTCCACATTTAAAAAAGATTCATAATATTTCCCTTTACTCCCATTGTCCTACATTTTTTTCTTTTCTGATAAAAAAAAAAAAAAAAAAAAAAAAAAGGAAAATCTGAATGAAACTGGAATGGTCATTTTTAAAATGGTGTGCAGTTTTAAGATTTTAAAATGTTATTTTTCTTGCTTTTGTTTAGATGTATGTACAGGTGCATGTCTGTCTGTAATTGTGTGTATACAGGCCACATGTGTGGGTGACATTAGAGGCCAGAAGAAGACATTGGGTTTCCAAAGCTGGTATTATAGGCACTTGTGAGCCTCCTGACCTGGGAGCTCGGAGCTGTACTCAGGACCCCAGTAAGATCAGCCAGGGCTCTTACATTGAGTGATTGCTCCAGTCTAGCAGCAAGTGTAGTTTCTGGGTTTGGGTTACAACAAGCAGACCCTTGAGCTACCATTTTACTTTTGTACAAACATTCCTAACTTAGAGTAACAGGGTATCTCTTTGGCATGGAGAACCCTCTGTTCTTTTGATTCTGGAACTCATAATTAAAAAAAAAAAAAAAAAAAGATATTTAGAGACAGTGAGGGCTTTGTATCCTCAGAACCCAAGAACCTAAAGCACTTGAAATGAAACTTTCATGAGCTCCAGCTTTAAATATTTACCATGTAAACAGGAACTGTTACTTGGAGTTTTTCTGGTAACGGAAATCTAACTGTTTTGCCTATTAAAGGGAACCATTTTGTAAAATTTTAAACACTTTCTAAATTATTAAATGACTGTATATTAAGTCACATCATTAGAAGTAATGAGATTCCTTCTTTACTGCAGTAGTTTGTCATAGCCATGAATTATTTTCTAATTTACAGAAGCCACTCTTCTGGCTGAGAGACGGCTGTGTGAGCAGAGGCCATAGCTCCAGTTCTCATCACTCAACCACTTGTAAGTTCAGCTCCAAGGGATCCTGTGCCCTCTTCTGGCCTTTAGGACAATGCATCATCAGTGCATTCCCCTCCCAACACACACACATGAACACACACACACACACACACACACACACACACACACACACACACACACACAACTAAAAATAAAAAGAACAGAAAAAAAGGACGCATTGCAAGACATTACACCACTGTGGTACACTCTCACTTTGGAATGTTAGTGATATTCTTCTCTGTGTTTTTAAACACAGGTACCCAGGTATTGTTCAATAATTATGCAAATGTTTTACAAGATTCCTCATTGGCTGTCTCTGTCTCCCACAATAGATCCTTAGAGCCAGTGACTGAATGCTAAAATTCTTCATATTGCTTTAAACATTGTAGCACCTACTTTTTTTTTTCCTGTGATGCAGCTGCAGGCTCCTTTGGGTTATAGGTCATATACTGAAACTATTCATATTTTGTCATACTATCAGGGAAGTTTTGCATTAGATAGTTAGTTTGGTATTAGATGTGCAATACTTCAGAGTGGAAATAAATCTAAAATAATCTCACTTCCAAAAGTAACAAAAATTGTTCAGTGTGTTGACAAGAACATTATCTTAGCCTCATGGAGCCATAACAGGAGGATCACTGTGACTCGGGCCCTGAAACAATAGCAGCCTAATATTTACAGGGCACATATTAAGTTTGAGAAACAGCAGGATGCTTCAGAAATTAGATATATAATCAATCATCTCTTTAAAATAGAAAGTAAACATATCAAGAAGAAAAGCAAAAAGAAATAAAAAGTACAAAAAAAAATTTAAAAAGCATGAAGGTATTCTTAATTCCAATATAACAAAGATAACATTCTTGCTAAGCCCTGGGAGCAATGTCTTCTATGGACAGAGTTTCCTTAAATACCTTTGCTAATAATGGAGTCAAACTAGAAGCTACGTGACCTGAAACCTGTGGACGCGTAGTAGGAGGCTGAGATTTTCCTTTCACATTGAAACTTTCTTCCTTCTGTAAGTCCATGCTTCTGCTAGAAACACCTCACACCTCCTGCTGGTTGCCACAGTAATTTTCTTAGAGACATTTGTTAAATGATTTTTGATTTAGTAATTAATGTGTCGGGGGCAGGGTCAGAGGAGAGAAACAGAAAAAGATGGGCAAATGGAAAGAAAAAAGTACCACATACATGTCAGAAGTTCTCAAAACACAAATATAAATAAAAATCAGAATAAATAGAAATTTCTGAAAAGATTATTTGTGGAAGAAAATTTGAGTGAAATCTCTGGCTCCTTTTTAATGTGGCAGTACATACGTGATATTTATTTCTGAGAGTACATAGAAAGTCTGTTCTGTTAACACACATGACATTGTGTTAGTGATCTTTAAAATGGGCTTGTGTTTTGCATTAAAATAATAAACTGTTTCTCTTTCCCTGCGATAAATTTATGTTGCAGCGGTGCATTGTGGGTACTGTTCCTTTCATGGCTCATTGTTGCAAATGAATTGTTAGGACAGTTTTATGACTGGAAATTTCACTACAAATCATATGGATTTGGAAGTGAAATTCCAGGTCTTAAGATTTTTGAAATTTGAATTCCCATGCAGTTATCTGCTGGTCTGTTTGTTTTTTTAAGCACCAGAGATACAATGATAAATGTGGTTTCCCTGTATTCAAAGGCCCAAGGTCCCATAAGGAAGACAGCCAAATAAACAGATTATTAACATAAAATGTTATGTATATGAAACATAGTGTGCAGAGCCCAAAAATAATGAAGAGTTCAATATATGTGGATTGGATAATTAATTTTATTTTTGGAGCTGGGGGTGGGCAAACCATCAAATACTAAGTCATTTAATGCAAGCTGGGCACCGAAGCTACAGCTGAAATTAATAAGCTCCTCTATTAAAGTGTGGAGAAGCTTTGCGTGTACTGTGTTGGTTTGGTTTAACAGCAAGGCTCCTCCTCCAGGAAGCTCAAAACTTCACTTTGTAAGGAGCACTGGCAGGCTAAGTCTCACACATATGAGGGAGGCAGGAACAGTAACCCTCAGTTCCCTCGGCTTGGGCAGGCTTCACTAAACAAATGTGAGATAGGTCATTTTTGGAAGATAGCTGAATAACTGTTAGTGAAATGGAAGGCTAACACCACAGAAAGAAAAGATTTTACATGTGGCTACACATTAGTAGGAGATACAATTCTAGCGAAATAATGAGATGAAAATAATTTTAAAATCGGTCTCATAATATGGATTTTGTGCTCTTTGGAGTTTGAACCCACTGTGGTTGGGATGAATGGGTTCAGGGACTCAATAGCATTTGTGGTAGAGTGAGAATCGACAGTATAGTCAGCAGAGATAATCTGGGAATCCCGGGATTGAAAAATGTGTATTGTCTCAGATGTGTGCTGTGTTAGATACAGCTTATTTCCATCTCGGAAAGCAGTAGGAAAAGGAAAAAAAACCCTAATTTTGTGTAATACCAGTAGTCCTGGTCACCCCAAGGCAGCTTGGCTCCCATGCTCTGTGTTAAAAGCATGCAATCCATGAACCTTCCCACAAGATGTCTCTGATGAGAGCACTTCAGATTTTCTGTAATGAGTTTTCTGGAAAAACTTTTCCCACCCCAATATAAAGCAAGTGCTGCTCATTAAATTTGTATGCTTTGCCACAAAATTTATAGCAAAACTCTTATACATGTTGATAGATAATCATATTTTTATGTGGAATTAAAAAAAATTGTCTGTGAAAAAATACTAAGCCAGTTGTCCTGTTTGATTCACGACCAGCAACGCATCCTCTGGGAAGAGGCTTAGCCGGGGAGAGAGGGTGAGATCCAAGCCTTCTGTCTTCGGCGAATGATGGCTGCTTGAATGTCCATAGGGCCTGTCTGTTAAGAACTTTCTCAGAATGAACCCACAAGTCTGAATGGCTGAAGGCAAGGATGTCAGGCAGAGCTGTCATTGGACTCAAGGCAAAGCAACACCTTTGCAGGCCTTCTTGGACACTGGCCTACGTTTAATTCCTCCTAAGAAGAGACCCATTTCTCACTCAGGACTGGACAGTCTTTCATTTCCGACACCCGTATCCTTGGAATTACAGATCTAGTCAGCTTCCTTTGTTTCTTTCTCTGCCTATCCCTTTTCTAACACCCTCTATTATTCCTCTCCCAGAATCCCCTTCTCTTTTCTCTTCCCTCCATTTCCTTTCTCATTTTTTTCCACACCCAGAGCGCTTCAGATTATGAAGAAGAAAAGATAAGATTATCTTTTGAGTCTTTATAGTAAGGTTGGGCCAGCAAGATGTTTCAGGATCCAAAAAGGGCCCGAGGACTTGATTCAATCTCTGGAACCTACAAGTCCAAATGAGAGAATATACAACCCTAAGTTGTCCTTTGGCCTCCACTTGCAAGCACATGCACACACACACACACACACACACACACACACACACACACACACACACACACACACACACATACATCTTACAACAGGAAACCAGATGACTGCTTTATATTGCAGTGTTCTGAATTTTAGTATTCTTTTCTTTTTCTGAGTTTCTTTTATATTCTTGTGCCCAAGTTCTATGAGCCAGAAAGTGTTGACTTTTTCTTTCATTATTTTTATAACAGCAAGTGGCATTGATACCCTTGAATAATATGTGATACCTTGTTAGCAACTGAAGCATTCTTTCTATAATATAAGACAATTCTGTGAGTTACTCAGGGAGGGTATTATGTTGTAAACTCACATACTTATAGGATTGAATCTCAAAAACTTCTAAAATCCAAGAATTTTGGGGATGTTCATATAAATATCTTACAAATATTAACTATCTCTGAATCCCAGGACACAAAAGGATATTATTTAAGATTGCCTGTTTTTCAGATATTTTATACAGATTGAGTTTTTAACTCTCCACAATCATTTTCTATGTCTCATAATGCTAATCATGGACAAAAACAAATAGTGTATAAAATATACAAATTTTATTTCATACTTAATTCTACCTAGATATAAATGACAGCACAGGCTTGTATTCAGCAAGAAGCTTGTGAATGTCTGCTGAAAGTTCAACTCCAGCTGCCCTCTTCTCTCAATCTGGTGTCAACACTGACAGGCACAGCTAAGACGCCACACAATGTTTTCAAGGACCTTCAGCAAGCAAGGATAAAAATTAAAAGGACTATCATATTATGCTTCAGAGTTTTACCACTTTCCTGATAGCTTGGAGGAAAATGTACCCTGTAATAAAAAACTTGGTAGGTTAGTTATGTTTTATGGCTGTTTTACAATGCTTTCCAATGGTGTCTTTACAAACAAAATAATAAAGTAAAACACCCTCTATGTATTGTCTACAGCCAACTGCCATTGAAACACTTCAATTTTCCAGCAATAGAATTGAACTTTAGTGCGTATTTCTATATATTTTATAAGACACATGGAATGGATCTTGGTGTATAGGACAATATCTCCATTTCAATATGTTTTGTAAAGTTTACAGGTAAAATCAAATTTTTATCCTTTGTCTCTAGGCAGTGATAGACACCTACAGAACATTAACAAAGAGAAGAATTGGATGCAGTCTTCCAGACAAAAATGGAGTGTAGCTGCAGTTATGATTCTGATATCTTCAGTGACCACAGTTTATTCAGAAATATTTAATAAATAAATGAAAACAGCTGCTTATGAATAGACATGTGGGCTCACTTCACACCTCCAGAGAGCTGGGTCTTTTATAAAAAAAAAAAAAAGGAATAAAGATATATAATACAGTCTGTATGAGGGACGGTGGACTTTGGGGTTCATGATAATGGGTTGAGAAAAAATGCCTTATTTTTCTTGTAAATTAAATGTGCATAGGTACACACACATGTGCAAATACACACATAGTATGTATGGAAGAGCTTCCATAGATGAATGCTAATCTGAGGACATTATGTACCAATACCATCAGTACAACAGTGGACAAAATATAATTCTTAGAGTTAGGTTATGTTACAGAACTGTTTACTGGCAGGCAGCAATGAGTTCCCAAGTGTTTATGAACAGTGAGAAGGGGGTGGGGCTCTGAAGATGGGAGACAAAGGCTGCTTCTTTGTCTTACAACAGTAGCAGTAACCGCTCCTGAAAGTCCTAAAGAAGTTATCTTCTCTTAATGTAGAGAAAAATGGCTTACCAATTCTCCTTGCAAACGTTCATTCAGGGATTTTGGTTCACTGGATAGATGAAAAGGGCCATGGGAAATGTTGGAGGGAAGAAGAACTGCTCAGAACACCAGGATCCACTCCAGTTCCTGGGATGCTTTGTCAGAGAGACCTGCAAGGCTGGGAAGAGTGATACTTATTTGAAGCACTTGGTCAGAAAACACTGATGTTAGGCCGTTAAGATGGCTCAGAGGGTAATGAGTTGGGATCCTCTTCCCTGAGGAAGACCATTTGCTTGCTCTTAACAATCCCCTTGCTTCCTGTACACCTTTGTTTAGGGCCCAGACCTTGAGAGATTTCCCCTTTACCTGTTGGTGCTCATATTGTGTCATCCTTGTTCAAGACTTGATGGGTGGAGCTTCACACATTTCTAGGATACAGAATCTCATGGCAAACTTGCTTCTCTGGCTCTTATAGGCTCACTGCCCCGCTTCCTAAGTGACCCTTGAGTCTAAGGAGCAGGGCTTGTGTTGCATATGGAACTGGGCACCACAGGATCTTCTGTTCTCTTCATTTGATTGTTGGAGTTTTAGGTCATAGGTCTCCATCTGTTGCAAAGAAAAAGTTTCACTGGTGATGGGTGAGAAATTACACTGTGGGTGTAATGGACATTTTAGCATGCAATCAGGAATTAGACTGCTTTTCTAAAGTGATGGTTTTATATTCTTCTCCAATATCCTTGGCTTTGCTACTCATAAACAGTTGCCAAGATTTCCAGTACCAGGAATAGATTTCCTCTCTTTGAGCAGGTCTCCACGTCAATTAGAGAGCAATTGGTTACCACTAACGTAGCCATGCCACTATTGCACCCTTAGGACTACTGCTCCTTGATGGTTGCTGTTGTCCTCCAATGGTATCATAGATAGGTGACTTCTGATTATTTTCACTCCTTACAAGTTGTCAGCCCTGAGGTCATATACATATAGATAACATTATATGGACTAAGCAGATTGTATTTAAGAATAAATGCATACATATATGTGATATCAAATAAAGAAAAGGAGACCATTAATTTAAGAGTGTTCAAAGTGGATGCATACAAAGAGTTGAAGAGAGAAAGGGGTAGGAAGAATGATAAAATTATACTGTAATTTTAAAATTAAAAAATTATTTGGTGTGGGATGCGTTTCTGCACACTATGAATATGCTTTATTACCAATTGGTTAATAAATAAACTGTTTTGGCTTATGGCAAAGCAGCTTAGAGGCAGGCAGGAAATCCAACCATAGACAAAGAAGAGGGGAAAAGTCAAGACAGACCCTGCAGGCTGCCACCCAGAAATAAAGATGTAATTGAACACAGGAAAGCCACAGAACACATGACAATACATAGATTAATAGAAAGTGGCTGAATTAAGTTATAAGAGCTAATTGGTATAAGCCTAAGACATAGGCCAAATAGTTTGTAATTAATTTAAATCTCTGAGTGATCATTTTATAAATGACTGTGGGATCACAGGTAGGAGAGAGTTCTCTAGACTGCAGGCCTGGACAGGACAAATTTATGGCTACAATTATTATTTAAAAAAATATGACTCAGAGGGTGAAGGTGTTTTTTACCAAGACTGAAAATTTGAATTTAATCCCTGGTATGCACATGATGAGAGGCAAGTACCAACTCCTAAAAGTTGACTTTGACTTCACATGTTCACAGGAACAGTGCTTGTACACACATATGCACAAACATGCACACACAAAAATGAGTAAATAAAGAAATAAAATGTGTTAATTTTAAAAAGAAATGTGGTCTTGTTCTGTAGTGGGATTCAGGTGTTAGCTGATAAGATTGGAAGGCACGTATCCAGGATCCCAGGAGCCTGAAAGGGGTGTGGCCAGCTCCATTCAAAAGGGGCTGCTGGGATCTTGAGTGGCCCGTTTCGTTCCTGCCTGCTTGAGAGATTGGACCAGCATCCATTGTCTGGACCATCTTATCACTCAAGTATCTTCCTAAGGTGTAACCTGTGATCATGAGTGATAAATTGCTTTCTAATAAATATTAATCCTATATTTGGTATATTGCAAGTGAGACTTATTGCGATATTGCTCTCAGTCAAATAAGTAAGAAAAACAGATAGATGATCCTGTGTGCAGTTTTAATCATTTAATCTCACTACATACTCACACACAGCAGTGTTTCCAACACAGGTAGTTAATGTGGGACTCTCAGACCTCATAGCATGAGGGAACACACCGGGTTTTGTCTGTTTGTGGCTGTACATGGCTATGAATGAGTGAGCAGGGCTATACAGGGCTATGCATCCATATTCAGGCTATTTTTGTGTGTGTGGTGCTAAGCATAGAATCCAGAGACTTGTGAGTACCAGGTGAGCATTATACATGTGAGCCACAAGCCATTCTTTGTTGGGCTCTATCTATGCAGTGTTGTCGCATGTAGGTTTGCATTACTGCTCTCATATAGTACGCAAAATGCTGTGACCTCAAAGATGCTTCCTCATTCCCTTCACAGCCACCTCTGACATCATACGGCTGCAACTAAACTGTGACTATTGCTATAATCTTGTTAACTTCAAGGAGCCTACTGAAAGAGCCCAACATAATGAATCCTAAAAAGATGGTCTTTTTCACTCAGTACAGTTTATCCAGACCCATCCACACTGTTCTGGGTTGAATGGTTCTTTTCTTTTCATTGCTTAGTACTACTATACGTCTAGGTCTCACTGCTAATGGATATCGGGGTATCAAATAAGGTATCAACTGAAGAAGTTCTGGACTGGAAGCTTCTCTGTAAAGACTTTTGTGTAAACATAAACTTTCATTTTGGGGGGATACGTATTGAGAGTGGAATTTCTTTGCCGTGTGTAGTTGCAGATTACTTTGCAAGAACCTCAGGGTGGCTCAGCTTTCTTACATCCCACCCACAACTCTGAGGGATTAGTTTCTTCTGGATCCTCACCAGTATTTTTGTGTTTGTCTCACATTCTGCATTAGCCATTTCACGGTGGTTTGAATAGCTATTTCCCTAGCAGCTAAAGATGTCATGCATACCTATATCCATGTTTTGTCATCCTGTGGCTTTCTCCATTTTATATTTATTGTGGCTTACCTTGATTTTTCTCCATATGTTGCAGGTAGACCCCATGTGTTAGATACATTTTGTTCTAGCCCACATTGTGTTGATTCAATGAAACACTGATCAAAGCAACTTGGGAAAGAAAGGTTTACTTACCTTACAGTCTTTTTTCCCCGCTTGAGACAGTGTTTTACTATATAGCTTTGGATGCTGGAACTCACTATGTAGACCAGACTGTCTTGTGGCTGAAATCTGCCTGCCTTTGTTTCCCAAGTACTGGGATAACAGCAGTGGGCTCTAACACCCAGCTTCACAATCCATTCTTACGAGAGGAATCTGTTGGCAGTGACCATAGAGAAGAGCTGCTTGCCATCTGGATCTCTGCTTTGCTGACTGTGCTCAATTAGTTAGTTCCAATGTAGTGCAGGACTAACTTTCCAGAGAATGATACTGCCCACAGTGGACTGTACATGCTTACATTGATTACTGTCAATCCGGTCAATCCATCACATACATGCGTACAGATAAGCCTACTAAAGGCAGTTATTTCATTGTAACTCCTCTTCCAAGAAGCTTTATAGTATGTGCAGCTGACAGTTTATGCTAAGATACATGATTATAATGTTTCAGACAGTAGCTTAGACCTGCACCTTCATGTGTATGGTAACTTTTTAATTTTGATGAATTCTAATATTCCAGTAGATTTCTTTCTCAAATCTAAGAACTCTTTGTTGAATCTGTAGTTTCTCCAAGATTTTTTCCACTATTGTTTTAAAAATGTTGATATATTTTGCATTTATACTGTTAGTATCTGGAGTTCATGTGGAACTTATTTTGTATAAGTTGCAAAACTTGGATCCATCTTTTACCTTTTCTTTGTGTTGTGTAAATGCATGTACCTGAGTGTTGCAAAAGTCACCTATAGTTTCTCACTCACACCTGGAATTAGCAGAGTAGGCCAAGTGAATTGTCCTTCTGAGTTGCCTTTCTGTCTCCATCTCTCTAAGGTTGGATTTTCAAGCCTCTGCCTCCAAGCCTGGCTTTTAAAGTGGGTTCTGAGCATGAATTTAGATCCTTATGTACACACCTTACCAAGAGAGGTTTCCGTTAGGCTCATAATTGCTCTATCAATCTCCTGTATACCATCTATCTTCTATCTATCTATCTATCTATCTATCTATCTATCTATCTATCTATCTATCTATCTATCTATCTATCATCTATCTATGAATTCATCTATCCTTTATCATCTTCCTATCTGTTTTTAACTTCTTTTGCTTATAGATTATAATAGGTTAGAGAATTAATTGAAGAAAAACCTGTATATCCTCGAATAAGTGGTCACTACAGTTTTCCTTAATCATCCAGGAGCATTATTAGTGAGGTCTTTGGGGTTCTCTATCATAGTCTGTGGACTGTGTGTGTCTTTGCTGTGTTGAGTGCTTTCTCTACAGACTAGGTATTACCATTTGGCTTAGTCATCTTCCCCCTGAGACTTCATGAAAATTTTGGGTGTTCTATGGCCTATGACTTTCTATATCATTTTATTATAATTTTTGAAAGTGTTATTTTCCATAAACTTTCTTTCCATTTTGCTGTTGTAAAACCAGCAAAGTCCTCAGTTGCTAATCTTATGCATTCATCAATTAAGGAGTATGTTCTATTGGCAAGCCATTTCTGATCATCTGGTACTTCATCCTTTTCTCTGGAGCTGCTGAGCAGACACACAGTGTAGTCAGGAGTTTTCTGATCCATCTGAACCAATGGTCTGAAGGAATATCTCCTACTTGTGGCCCCACCACCAATAATGCAAAATAATAAAATAATTACGCAGCTTATATTAATTACAGACTGTTTGGCCTATGGCTCAGGCTCATTACCACCTAATAACCCAGTTCTATTAATCTATGTCTTTCCATGTGTTTTATGGCTTTGCTTTTATGTTGTATGAAATTTCTCACCCAGCCTAGCTCTGTAGTCCAAATGAGGTTCTCATGCCCACAGGCTGACCTAGCCTGAGGTTCAGATCTGAAACCCCACTTGATCCCAAACAATCACACAAAGGCTTATATTAATTATATGCTGTCCAATCTATGACTCAGGCTTATTGCTAGCTAACTCTCACATCTTACCTCAACCCATTTCTATGAATCTGTCTTGTCATATGGCTTGTCACTTACCTGCACTCAATTACATATTATGTCTTGAGCAGCTGGATTGTGTGTCTCCTAACTCTGCTCTCCTTCCCCTGTCCCTATGCTTGGATTTCCTACCTGCTTCTAAGCTGCTCTGTCATAAACCAAAACAATTTCTTTACTGTCCTTCGGTATTCACAGCAAACAAAGACATCCCATATCACCCATGTTTTATTACATTTTGCTTTCTGGGCATCAGCCTGCAGTGTCTCCTTAACTACACCCTTCTTTATCTTTGATTGGATTTCCTGCCTGCCTCTAAGCTGCCTTGCCATAGGCTAAAATAGCTTCTTTATTAACAAAACAGTAATAACACATATTCACAGTGTACAGAAAGACATCTCGCATCAACAGAGGGCATTGCCACCCTGTAGAGCAACCTATGATCAGAGGCAGATCATCAGTGGATTCAGCAACTGGAGCTGCTCCTCATTTGCCTTAAATTCCTCTTTGGTCACAGCTGTTTCAATAATGAACACCACTGCTTACCCTGCCCTTGGGCATCTCTATGGAACTAGAGATCAGGTATGACCTCTTATGCATGTCTGTAGAACATGTTCCATGTTCACAAGGATAGCACCTGCCATGCTGGACCTGCTAAATGAGTCATTCATTCTCGTGGTATCAATGCCTATGTGGCACAGAAGAAAATTTGTGTCACTCAGGGCAATGATAGGGAAGTGATGCCTTAGTGAAAGATTAACTGCCACACCATCACCACCACCACTATCATCATCATCAACAATAATAATAACTCAAAACTGAAGCTCTAATCTAAGAGGTGTCCAAGATATGGTCAGTGAAAGATCTAGAGGAAAATGCCAAGTCATGAGGATGGCTCCACAAACTGGAACCCTGAAAGACAGGTGCTGACCTCAGCAGAGGTTCATGGGGTCATGGACAGCCAGGAGCAGCAGCTCCAAGGTTCCTTTCCATCTACGATGTAAATGATACTACTCTTCCTTTGTAGCTCTGCTGTTATCTACAAATCAATAATAATACCATATGATTGAGTTTGCACAAGAAGGAAATTCAAGGTAGCCCTGACTTCCCTTGCAGCACATCATCATGGCATGGGCAGTGCATTATGCCATGGGAAGTGCATGTTGGCATGGGCAGAGCATCATGGCATGGGAAGTACATCATGGCATGGGAAGTGCATGTTGGCATGGGCAGAGCATCATGGCGTGGGAAGTACATCATAGCATGGGAAGTACATCATAGCATGGGAAGTACATCATTGCATGAACAGTGCATCCAGGCATTGGCAGTGCATCATGGCATGAGAAGTGCATCATTGCATGGGCAGTGCATCATGGCCTGGTAAGGCCATTATTGCATGGGCAAATACCGCCAAGTGATGAGCTCCACAACAGTATCCATGGATAGTGGAAAGGCCATAAAATTCTAGAGTCAGCTCCTTGTTTAGAAAGTGTATTGATTCTACATTCAGACTGAGGGAGCTGATATCTGTGCTATATTGAGTCCTCAGATCATATCTTCTTGTTTAATGATTCATGTTGCAGCCATATAAACCACTAAGTTTGTGAATTGACCTTGTATCTGGAGACTTTTCTACACATGCTTCATAGCAGTAAGAATTTGTTTCATTATTTATTGATTTTTTCGGGGGGATTTCCTATATAGATAATAATAATATAAATAGTGTTATTTCTTCCTTTTTAATTTATCATTTATTTCTTAATAATTTATTATAAATATAAATAACCACATGAAAGAACGAGCTTTGTCTGAGGTTTAGAAAATGTTATGGCTTGGTTCTAAAATATCTCCTAAAAGATTCATGTGTTGAAGGCTCAAGTTTTCAAAGAAATATTTGGAAGCTGGGCTTTGGAGATGACTGATTGGTTGATATAATTCATAATTTGATTGCATTATCTGAAGTTGGTGGAAACTTAAAGGTAAGAATTGTTGGAGGACTAGATAAGTTAAGACATAGTTTAAAAAGATGTACTTGTAAGCTCACCCAGTCCTTCCTCTTCTCTCCATTTTTTTATCCTGTCTTTCATCTCCTCTTTTCCTCAGAACCTCTTCCCACACACTCTGATTCCTGGCCACCAAGCATCTTTGTTCAGTGTAACATAGCTCATCATGAATACCACCTCACCATGGCCTAGGAACAATATAGACAAGTTACCACAGAATGAAATCTCCAGAATCATGAACTATAATTAATATATCTCTTTGTAAGTGAGAATATATCCCCTATCCCAGATATTACACAACAGGGCATAAAAGTGCCCCATAGAAAAGTGGTATTGAGTGGTGTTTTTGGACTATGTGGTTCAAAAGCATTTGGTCTGGCTTTGTGGGGATAATTAGGCTAGAAGAAGTTTTGAGTTCTATCCATTGAGCTTGAAGATACTGTAGGTAGGAGACTAGAAGTGCAGAGGCATGAGGCCAGTAGAGACCACCCATGCACCTGAAGTTTCCTAAGAGAGAAAACCTCCTGGGGGAATTGATGCAGAGGCCATCCATGATTTATTCAGATGAAACACTTCCCTAGACTGAGTCAGTTCTGAGATTTGTGGTTGAATTTCTTCCTGGATGAGTTTCAGTAGCTTTCTCTCCTTTTACTTCCTTTCTAGAGTTTTGCTACTTTATTCAAGATAAAATTTTGTTGTTGTTGCTATTGCAGTGATGATTTCTCTTTCCCTAACTTAAGATTGTATCTGGGGCATTAGCTCCTGGTTTATTCCTACTTGTTGTATAGCTTTGTATTTATTTTGTCTTTGAAGGTTGTTTCAGTTTATTATCTTTCACATCTTGCAACTATTTTTGAGTTTTCTTGGGAAACACTGAAATGTAAAGTGATAGCATTATGAAAACACTATAGGTGAAAATAATTAATGTGTTGAGGATATTAATGAGAACAAAGAGTGAATGAGGAAGGCATTAAGGAACCCATGACTACTTTGTAAGCTAACTTAAAAACATAATTTTAAAGGAGCTTGCAACACAGGTGTCCTACATGGGTGTGTAATAGAATTTTCAGAGTCATGAACTTTAAAATGAAAATCCCAGTGACGGATGTGAGAACTTCTATCTGAGTTGTTGATCAGTTGTTCTTTGGATTTGCAAATAATTCATCTGCAGTTGAAAGCTTCCTGGTCAGTGCTACCTTAAAATTTTTAATTCCTGTGACCAAGCTGCGTGGTATCTTTGGCATTATGATCTTACCATCAATTCTGGTGGACAACCAAGGCTGCTCTCAATTAGCCCATCTAGAGACACATTTCATAAAAGAGTTTGGAAGAAATGGGAGATCTGAGAGATAGGGAAGAATGGAATGAAAGACTGCCTTCTGGACAGAACATGGAAACTTATTTACCACAGTAAAAAAACAAAACAAACAAACAAACAAAAAAACAAAACAAAAAACCAGAGTTACTGTCTAGAACTTTACAAAATCGGACCCCTCAGCGTTCATTATGGACAACAGGTGCCAATGAGACACCATTCCTCTGTAAATATCTCTTTGGGTAGGGCATGATAGTTTCTCTAGTGAGGTATCACTGTGAAGCTGCCCATGTTGTACCTGTGCTGATGAGTACAACTTTGACTGAACTTGGTAGATTAAAAAATACACTCATGATACTGTGAAACTAGGATGGGGCCAGAAGACTATGGTGCTCAGAGGGAAATGGAGGAAATAACAGGGTAAGGTAATAATATATACATATATATCATTATATACATATAATATATACACATATATAATAATATACATATAATATAATAACATATATATTAATATATAACATATATTTATATATAATATATACATATATATACAATGTTGTGATATAAGTGCATATGAAACTGCCAAATGTTAAAGGAAGATAGTATACAATAAATACAATAAATCTATAGATATTTGTGAAAGTTTGAGTATGTGCAACTCTCATTCAGGAATTAACCAAAGAGGTAATATATTAAGAGACAGTCAAGAAGACACTGGAGTAGTTGAGGGGAAAGTGTAGGTGGAAATAAAATACATATAATACTCATGTATAAAATTCTCTAAGAATGATTAAAATAAATGTCAAGAAAGAATAAAAACTTCCTTGACTAGATAATTTCTTTAAAAGCAGGCCATGACAGATCAACACGAAGTAACAGACTGCTTGACTCATGGCAGAGTATTTCCTTAAGAAGAAATAGTCCTAAAAATATCTAAAATTGCAGATGATAAAATGTGAAATGAGCCCATTATGAACAATACATAGTGACCATGGTCAGTTTTATGTTTTCTGGTTTTAATAGAATTTATTTACCTCCGATTTATTGAGACAAGGTCATTATGTATAGCCAAGGCTAGCCTAGAGTATAGTTTGTGCTCTGATCTAGCCCCAAGCTTCTTCTTTTCAGAAGGCTCAGCGCTTAGATTACAGGTGCAATTACTTTGCCAGACTAGAAGGATTTTGTACATTGTATGTACTCTAAATGAAGCAAGAGAATCATCTGAAAATATGAGTTACAGTCAGTCACATCCGTCCGCTTACAGAAATCTACCTACCTTTTCAATGTACCAGGCTGTTTTGGAAAAATCTGAATAGCAGTGAAAAAGTAGCAATCCTAAGTGATCATTGCCGTGAGTGTAGAGGGAAGAAGCATGGAGAGATCAGGCCAAGGGAGGTGATGGCCAGGATGGCACTCAGCAGGACTCTTATCACTCAGAGGGATCAGGATGGTGACAAAGATGGAGTTGTCTTTCTGCTGCGGCAGCAGCCCATTACCCAGTGCTGGTGAGGAACCCATGCTATCAAATCAACTCACTTTTAGTTTGTTAGAAAAATGGATTTTCATAGACACATTCAAATATTTAAATGTTGATAGGGTTAGTTAATTCTGAATCATCTCATTCACTCACTAAATTGGGACAAACAAGACATTTACCAATTCTCTTTGAACACTGGAGTCTCACTCTTGCCACAGATCACTTTTCTACATTTTTTAAAACATACAAAATATTCATTTTATTTGAATGCAAACTTTTAAACTCTTTTGCCAAATGAAAATTTACTCCCATAATCCATCAGTCCACCATCTCTGTTGTAGACCATTAAAATGCACTCAGCTACCACTCTTATGAAGTCCATTTTTATTCATTGAAGAAGTGGGGATTCTGAAATTCCAGAGGCCCAAGATTATTTACTGCCTGGTGACTTAGATGGCTCTTCTGTGTAGATTTATGGGCTCACTTGTTATGGTGCATGATAAATATGCTTTGTCTGAGCTGCAATTCCAAGATAACCATCGGGCTGGGAGCCCCCAGAACAATTAAATCACTTCTCATATATTTTAATGACTGTGGGGAACTCATTATATCTGATTTTACTGAAAGCGTGTAAATAGATACGAGACTCACATTCCAACTTTATCTTTCATACGAGCTTGAACAATGTCTATGCTGAGTCGTTCTGCTTTTAACCACGATTTTAAAATGCTCTAACACAAGGTCTGAATTACTGGATTTGCTTATTTCATTGGTCTGACTGTGGCGTTAAAGGATCAAGGACAAAGTGGCAATTCAAAACTAAAGCTTTTCCATATTAAAATTTACAAGAATCCACAAAATATAATCATTCTATCCTGAAATTCTGAAGGCAAACACAGACTATGTTTTATTATTAAATAAGGCATGAGTATTTAATGAGTAACCTCACAGCATGACAATTTCAAAATACTTTACAGATCTTAAGGCTGTGTTTGACCTGCCTTCTCTGCATAGGAGTTAGGAGACTGAATTTTGTATGAAAGCAGGCAACCATACTGTTTACCCCTGAATAAATATATACTCAAATTCTTTATTTTTCAATGGAAAAAGTTTTCCCTACGATATACAATATGCTTTCTGAATCTATAGTGGTCTTTTGATAATAACAAATGTTGGAGTGCTCTGGGATTTGGCAAAGGGCACAGGAGTCACAGCAGATGAACATTCTCATCAATAATAATCTTGTGTTTTCCCCGATACAGAAATCCACCCCATGTAACAATCTACAAACAATAAAAGAACAAATAAATCAAGGTAAGAAGAAAATGTTATTTTTCTCAATTTGTCTTCCCGCAACAAAATGCTGCCTGATGTAAATTTCAAACTCCACTCAATGGTTTGTTTCCTTAAGGAGAGAAAGAACATGAGGCTGAATGTGTAGGGAGGTGGGGAGGAACAGGAAAACTGGGAGGAGAGGATGATATAATCAAAATGAAATGAATAAATTTCTCAAGGAATAAATAAAAAATTACTAAAATTCAGAATGAAGGTTCTTACATAAACATTGACGTCCTTGGAAAACTAAAAATCTTAAAAATATTTTTAAAATAGCATCAGGGTTTTGTTGCTGATATAAATCTGATGACAGTAGCATTCATGACATTGCCATCTGCGCACGTATTTTCCAACACTCTCTTGCAGTCTCTTGCTTCCTCTGGAAAATGAATGGATGCTGTTACATCGAATTCAGCCATTCATATATCAAAAACAATACTGACTTAAATGCATTTGAAGTATATTTTGCTTCTTAGTGAAATGTCAAAAAAGCAAACAATATGTGGATCTGCATAAAAATCTAAAACAATCTGTGATGGACTTAACATGTACATAATAACCTATAACTATGCTACATGTTGCATTTGAGAACAGGATTGCTAAAATTATACTATTAAAATAAACCTATTAAAGAAATTATCTAAATGTAAAGCTTGCTGTAAGTTATCTAAGTGTAAACTTTGTTAGTTGTTGTTTTTATAAATTAGATATTCCTATTCTGGCAATAATGGTTAAGAAATGTATACGTAGAAACCTTTAGGGCTGAAAATGTATCCTTTTCCTCCTTGGCTGAAATATTAAGAACATAGACAACTATTGATTGCTTTAGATTCTGTATTAGCCAATTCCATCTGGAGCTTTTCCAGTAAATTTTAATGAAGTTCCTTTTCTATAGAGTCATCAAAAAATAAAACAAGGAAACCTGTATTTGCAGTGTAAAAACAATAGGCTTGGCTTATTGTAACTAATGTGTGTCCATGAGTTTCTGGCTGCATCTGGTTATTGGTAAGGATTCTGTTAGAAATGTGGTTGCTAATACATGCTTACTTCTAATACACTAAACCTGAAGGAGCAAATAATTCTAATGTGTCCTTGATCCTATGTAACAATTAAATATTTAAATTCTGTTTTCTAAGAAAATGAACAAGTCAATGAGCCATTTCTGATTTATTCACAATCTTTCCATCATTTTATGTATGTCTTTTTATCAGCATCAGAGTTGGAAATTTCTGTTGTATTTTCTTCTTGCAAAGAAACACACATTTTCAAGACTGACTGTATTCAATGGCATATTAATGAGTAAGAATGTTACTCACAGTAGCAGAAACAGTTCACAGAGATTCTTACTCTTCCTGGAGGAAGCAAATTGGAAAAAGTAGATAAATACTAAAATAGCCATAAAATATAAAAATTATTACCTATAAACACACTCATTCTACCGTCACTGAAAACTTAAGAGAATATACATTTTCTCCAAAGATATCAGCCATCAAATCATTAGTGGAAAATTCAAAGGAAAAAAAAAATAAGACCCCCCAAAACCAAAAATAAAATCCAAACAAAAATCCAAGTTATAGTAAGGACATGTGTGGATGGGACTCCTAAGATTTTCCAATTTAATTTTACCATTCAAAAATAAAATGCTTTATTTTGGAAAAAAGTTGCATTTGTGAAACAGTGCTACAGTGTTTCTCTCACAAAAGAAAAAAAAATCATGAAAATAAAGAAGGGAGACAATTTGAAAAGTACTATCATTTATAAAAGCTGAAGAAATTTATTTTGGCAATACAAAGTAAGAGCATGTTTATGTATGTCCTGTTTCTATGTGTCCTGTATGTATGTTTAGGTCTGGAGGTGAGCTTTGTGTTAAAAGATTAAAACTTCTTTCAAAAATTTTATTAATCTTAGCTTAAATGAGGGTTCAGTTTAGGCATAAACCCTTTTGTAATTTGAGCTAATAGTTCTTTCAATTGACAAAGGTATTAGATTCAATTGACAATTGCTGGGTATTAGATTTCAACACAACCCAGACAGTGCCATTGTTCAATGGGTGCATGGCCTTTGAGCATAGATAATTGATCATAAATCTTTAGGTAGCCCAGCTGGTTTCCCATATGACTATAGAAAAGGACCATCTGGTCCTCACTGCTTCCAAGGGCCCCCAGAACCCACAGGTTAGAGATGGAAAACTTGTCAGAGCATTAGGCCATTCTCCAACTAGTGGCAGATGAATGATCCCCTCACATGAAGTGAAGCAGGATCTGAACTCGAAGTGGATTCTACAGTTCTTGCTCTTTATGATCATACCTGTAATGTAAGGAACCCAGCAACTCAGGAGGTTATAGTTTAAGATTCCTATGCCTTAAAAAATATTCACTGTTTAGCCTGGATCAATCCTAAGTCTAGCAGAGCCGTGAGATACACTGCTTCTGTTGCAGCCTCTCTCAATACTGGGATTGTTTTATTGGATTTTGTCAGTATGGTTACAGATAATGACTATTTTTCCTTTGTAATATCATACTATCATAGTGTGGCTTAACACTTCCCTAGATTTAGTATAAGGACTCATGTGGCAGCGTGAAAAAAAAAAAGCACAGAGAAAAGAAAACCATTTTTTATAATAAAGATTCTAAAAAGAATGAAAAAAATCCCCACAGTATGTAAGGTAAAGATTCACAGAAAGAATATTCTGGAAAAATTGTGTGTGTGTGTGTGTGTGTGTGTGTGTGTATGTGTGTCCTTAAAAGGTACCATGTACTAGGGAATATTCTTTAGATAAAGTCCATAAAATTTGGATGCCAAGACACTACACTTTCCCTTCAAGACTGTCTATCTATCAGGTATCCAGGACCTTAGAAACCCTTGTTCAGATGTCCCTGGACCACATTACTGTTCTTTTACTCTGTTTATGCCAGGGAAGAAGACGCTGATGTGTACAAATTTCTAAGATAAGAACTGATAAAGGCAAGATCGCAGTGGAGGTTGTTTCTGTGCATCTAAAAGTGAGAGCCTGTGTGCTCCTGAGACCTGTGGGCATTGGCTGAGAACAGAAAGGTGAGGGCAGCCTGTGGCCTGGGATATTGGGGTGAGACACTGAAACACAGACATCCATGGAGCATGAGAACGCTAAATTCTAACTTCCTTTCCTTTGCAAAACTAAAACAAAACAGTAATTTAATCTTGTAGTCATTAGTTTGTTTGAAAAAATTAAACCTTAAGACTTATTTTACTTGTATTTTGATGCACAAAACAAACCTCTTTTTAATATATGAAAACTAACTTAATTCCTTGTTTCCTTCATCTTATTAAAAGGTTCAAATGTCTATAATTCAAGTGTTTTAAGAGTCTCATTATAGTGATGAGTAAATTGTCTAACACAGATTAACAGACCTAAAAGCACACAAGTTGGGTTGGATATAAGTATATGAACATCGAGACAGATGTGAAAACAACTTTTAATAAAATACACCATTGTAAAAGTTTTAAAAGCACTGAAGAAGCCATCAACAGAAGAAGGATATGTTAACACAAAAAGCTATCTATGGAAAAGAAGGACCCAACATTATAATAAGTGAGGGAAAGGGAACCTGTGAAAGTGAGTCCCTTATATCAAAACAAAACATGGTGTCCAGTCTTACTAATGTAGTGCAGAACTCTTAAACTAAGTAATTAATAGATAAATAAACACTCAATAAGTTCATATGATACAATCAGTAGGCAGGCAGTGAAATTTCATGGAATGTACAGTCCATAAAAAGAGAGAATATATCCAGCATCTCTAGCCATCATAGAAGTATAAAACAAAGTGTTCTGAAACCTCCCTAGCCCCTGTCAGAGCAACGTCTATCAAAAACTACAAATGCTGAGAGCGTTGTAGGGAAAAGAAACCCCACAATGCTAAGTAGAAATTGTTGTGGATCTCCAGCTAGGGGCCCCCATTCACACTCTCTTCTGACCCATCCCATTCCAAACCCTGTCCCTAAGAAAGCTGACCAAAGCCAGCTTTCCAGGGGCTGCTCAAAACTCACCCCATAGATCTGCCATGTGTGGTCTCGTGTTTTGTCTTCTGCCTTTCTGAGAGCTATTCGGGAGTGCTTTGCTTTGCACTGGCCTATTCATTAAATCTAGATTTCTTAATTGATTTTATTTGCCATATTGCACCAGTGGCAGAGGAACCCAGCAACCTGGGATCAAATACTTATCAGAAATTAGAGCAATTCTTTTTTTTTTTTTTTTTAATTTGTGTAGTGGTTCCACTAGCAAAAGATTACCATGCAACACAACTATATCACCCTTTGTACATATCCTTAGGAATGAAGGTCAGCATGTGGTAGAGATACCTGTGTATCCCTGTTCATTTGTGGCCATCTTCACATTAGTTAAGTCATGGAACGGACATGAATGTCCACCAGCATCAGAGAACCAATAAAGAATGCACCATACAAACACATATGGATGAGTATCCAGCAATAAAGATGAAAGAAATGTCATTTAAATGGAAATGAAGGGGAGCAAAGACACTCATTTCTGTAAAATAAGTAAGATTCAGAAAGACAGGTGCTGTGGTTGCTTGAACATGTAAGACCTGGGCTATCTTTTAATGGGGAAGGGCTTAAGGAAGAAGCTGGGAGAGGAATGGGAAACGCTGGTCAAGACTGAGAATGCAGGCTGAATGTGATCGAAGGGGTTCATACATGCACAAAGATGTCATGATGAGACCCATGGTGCTTCATAACCAATATGCACTGTGGAAGTTAATTATGATTATCCATCTTACTGGACTAAGGAATAGCTAGACCATAACTGGGACACGTCTTAGAAGTGTTTGTGATGCTTTTCCCAGAGAGGTTTAGCTGAGCAGCAACATTCTTCACGTGTCAAAAACATAGTATATATAAGCTAATGCTTAGTAACTTTCTTTACAAGAAAAAGCATTGATGTTGAATAACGATGATCTTGTATGATTACTGAAATAAAACATATTTATATCTGAAGACATACACACATGACACAGATGAGGACACATACAAACATACACACAAAAGCATTTATAAATACAACACACACACACACACACACACACACACACACACACACACACACACACACACACAAACTATGAGCCTTCAGAAGAAAGACAAGTGCCGAGAGTGAGCTTTTCTGTGACCCATCACTCTGTGAATGTGGATTTTCAAAAATGTAAGTCTTCTATGGAATGTTAAATAAAAATACCGTGGCTTTTCCAAGATTGATACTATTTTCAGTGAGCATGACCTAATGGTGTCACTGATTTATGAGCCTGTGTCCAGGCTGAACCTTAGTGCCAGAGGTATTATCAGCTACAATATCCAGGAAGCTGATTTTCATGTCTCCTTTTTGTTCTGTACTTTTTGTTTGTCCCAGGGCCTCACATTCAGTGCAAGATCTTGGGCTTTCCCCACACTCCACATAGAGATGCAGAAGCCTAATGCAACTGTCACCAGTGTGACATGTAGTGCCATGCTTGATCCTTTTTCCAAAGGACAAGGACTCTCCACACTCCACTTCTAAAAGCATTGAGGTAGTGAGATTGATTATTTAGCAACAGGGAGAGTTAGTTATTGATCTTCAAGGTTTTAGAGTGACTAAATGAGCATTTTTCTCTTCTGCCATACTTTTGATAAAGTAATTTAAAGGTATTTTCTGGGAAACAGAAAATGAAGACATTGACTGAGATTTAACGAATGAGTCCCTTTAAATATAAACGCAACTGAATAAAATAGATCATAATTGTCATCACATAAAAATATACAGTGCTGGAAACGTTCTGATATCTATAAGAGAACACAGTGTAACTCATTGATGGAGCATGATGGGGCATGATGGAGCATGAAGGGGCATGATGGGGGAGTACATACAAGTACCAAAGAACACTCTAGTAACTCCCTAAAACTCTACTACTGAGCTCAAAGGGGCAGTGTGGACATGATCAACCAGCCCCTAGTCAGTATGCAGGGATAGAAACAGAGAATGTTCACATCATGGCTACACATTGCCATACCTTGCACATGTCCATAGGGTCTAGCATCTTCCAGATGACTTGGGCTCTCAATTTTTCAGTTATGGTGGCTAAAAAATCACACTTTCCTGACTTCCCCAAACTTGTGATTCTGGACAGGTACAGCATTTGGCTCACAGCTCAATGGAATACCAAGCTTAAACTTAAATATACAGACAGTCTATTCTACCTACGTTCCTCTGAGAAATGAACCATTGTGTGAAACACAAAGTGGAAAATCACAACTGACCTTGATGGGAAGCTGAGGCATCACAACCCATATGCACATGAAAAACACACCTTTTGCACCTAACCACCTGTAGATATTTTTATTGAAAATAATGGCTAATTTTATGAACAACAAAAATGAGTATTAAATGAACAGGAAAGACTGTGGGTCATCAAACCCACTATAAATAATCCACACAATAAAGTAATTTGAAAGTAAGTAAAACTTACTGTAACTTTAACGTGTAATTTAAGTGTATAAGAGTATAGCTATGGTAATAAAATAGAGCATATTTAATAATAAGTATCTATTTATTATTAAAAACCATAGAAAATGTGGTCATCCATAAAACTAATTCCAGGAAATTACTTATTAAATATAGAAATATAGCTTAATACAAATGAATAATAATTTGAGTAATGCCATATTCTTCTACAATGTAATTTCGGTAATATGCTTGAAAGATACCACATGAAGAATTACAAAGGTTTAATTTTTAGACCATAGAGTTGTTTCTTGTGGACGTTCTGGCCAGAGTACAGTATCAGGTTTTCTACCTATTCTTAGTTCTAAATTATAAAATTTAAATAATCATTTTGATGTGGATGTGAAAACCTTCACCCAACCTCTTACTCATCATGTATCCAAACATTAATATTGTGATACTTTTAAATGAGAAAAATGGACATAAATGTATAAAAGAGTTTAATAAATTATAGCAATTTTCACATAATGGTATTTCATTAAAGATATTGATCACTAAAAAAAATGATCACAGGTGCTCATTTCAAAGTCAGTCAATTATCTTGATTGTGAGTTGGGGTCATGCCTGCAAATGTACACATACTCAGTGGCACAGATAAATTTTACCTATGATGAGCATGAATCTAATTCTCTGTTTTCGCTTCCTTGTCTCAATTTTTAAAATGTTCATGATGATATCCTATCATCTTTAACCTTAATTAGGCAAAGTGAGTTATCCCAATCATAGATTAAGGAGATAGTTGTGTATTAAATGATAGAAATATTGTGAGCATAGTGCTTTATATAGAAAAGGTGGCCTCAAGAGGTCTGTGTGAAATTGCCCACACAGATCCTCTACTTTACAAACTCATAGGAAGACTTGCTGTGTGTGCTGAAGTTAATTATGAAGAGTAGGGCTAAGGATTTTGAGGTTATGGTGTCTGGAAGCTCCAAGGCAGGAGTGCCAAGACTATGAAGTTTTTGAATGGTCTAATGGTGACAGTAAAGACAGTTAATGATTATATAGATACTGTTATGTGCCATGAGCTGTTGAGCATCAAAGGGAAGATCATGTTGCTTTTGGGCTCAAGTGGTAAGATTGACTCTCATCTGCTTGACCACATAAGCATCACGGAACCTTAAGATAAAATTCTGCTCACCACTCTTATCTCAGAACAAAAGTGTGGGGATTCAGAGGCACCTGCCATGTACAGCATAACAGAATGTTGGCAACTGCATCTGGAGACTGGATGCTGTCTTGCAAGGACATTTAACAAAATCTTTCACAAAGACATATGGGCTGACTAGACAGTGTCCTGTGTTCATCTTACTAAGTTATGTTGGCCTAAAGAGGAGGTTTATTAACATATTTGGTTAAGATGGAGTGCTTGAACAGAGCTGACCAGCGAAGTCTTAGGTCAGTGAAGCTAGTGGCTACAGAGCAGCACCATGACCCCATGTTCAACTGTGTAGAGTTAAAAGAACAGTTTTGTTTCGATGCTCATGACAGGCCTCAAGTACTTGTACATAGTAAGCATACAGCATACACTGTATTGCATTGTATTGTTGAACTATGTCCCCAGCATGGATGGCTACATGTTTGAATTTTTCTTACTTGTAATAAATCTTTGGTAAAACAGTATGATGGCTCAATGGGTAAAGATGCTTTTTACAAAAGCTTGTGCACATGGTATGGTACACACTCAGCCCTAAACATAAACAGTAAATAAACTGGCAACTATGTTTGCTATGCTGTGCTAAGTTTTAGTATCAGCATCCTTAAAACAAAAAAAGAATATCTAATGGCAATGATCTTAAAGTTCAGAAGTTTATTAATTATAATGTTGTCAATAGAGTTCATATCTCCAAGTCCTATATTTAGTGATTATGTTTTGGGAAATATGAAAAATTCAGAAACAATCAATAGCTTATTTGTCACAATGTCTTGAAAGCATTTGCTATTGATGCATATTTTTCGAAAATTAAAGTTGGCTTGGAAATTCTAAGCAATAATAAAATAAAAATAAAAGATATCAAATGTGTTTTGCTATGCTTATGAACACAAGATGATGACTATGGTTGGAAACCATTCTCTAATATTGAATACACTTGACCTTCATAATTTGGAACATCTGAATGAGTATGTTCATAGTGTATATGACTACAGAAGGTGTTGTGTAGCCAACTCAGTTATTAGTTACTTTCTCACTGTAATAATGGAATGCCTAACAGTAAATGAAAAAATGTATTTATTTTGATTTATGTCCGTCCTTGTGGAGAGGGCACAATGGCATCTGATCACAGTGTACTGTCATGAAGAAGCAGAGCTCATATGAATTTTCTGTTATATATAAGATAGCTGGGTGAGATTTGACTGTGGTGTTTCCTCTCTTTGATATTTAAGCCTTTCCCTGATATCTGGCTCTGAGTTTTCTTTAATACAACAAGAATTTGATACACTTAGCACTCAAAGGAGATATTGGACCAATGAATGCAATTCAACATGTAACAGACAAGGTAACTTTCTGCCTTTGGGAAATACCCTAAGTGGGCTTTCAAAAGCCCTCATATCAAATCCAGTTCAATCTTACCCTGCCACTGTGGAGGAAACACTTTTCCAGAATAATTAAAGA
This sequence comes from Phyllotis vaccarum, assembly GCA_033318265.1. Classification (NCBI taxonomy): domain Eukaryota; kingdom Metazoa; phylum Chordata; class Mammalia; order Rodentia; family Cricetidae; genus Phyllotis; species Phyllotis vaccarum. The sequence goes on from JARWLC010000010.1 coordinate 19,910,126, forward strand.
AATTAGAACCCATTTTAAAAAGACATACTACACTGAATGATAGAAAATCTATAGACAAAGAAAAAAACTCAGGAAAAAAATTATAAAGTGAATATTGGTAAGCTTCTATCAATGAACAAAGGCCAAAACTAAAAGTACAAATAAATGATGATATTATTGAAGGTTTATTGGACACTGGGGCAGATGTATCAATAATTTTACCAGAGTCATGGCATCCAAATTGGCCCCTTCAGGAGGTAAATGTTCAGGTTTTGAGAATTGGGTATTTATCCTAGGTAAAACAGAATGCAACATGCCTTGAGTGTATAAGACCAGAAGGACAGAGAAAAATATTAAAGCCATATGTGCCTTACATTGCTATAAATTTATGGGGATGAGACTTACTACAACAATGAAACACACAGATTAATATTCCTCCAAACACAGAAATAAACCATAAACTAGCACATGTTTCCAGAAAAAAAAATTAGAAGGTATTATAAGAAATAGTCACAGATGATTCAGATTATACAGTATAGCTGCTGATCTTTTAAAGACACCCACAGCTGTAGTATGAGGTTTCTGGCCCGGACTTTGGAGTCTAACCTCAAGGTCGAGGCCCACAGACCCCACAGACCCACAATCCCAAAGTTTCACAGAGACACACATATGCTTTCAATAGTTTTAGGCTGTTCAGCCTATGGCCCAGGCATATCACTTGCTAGCTCTCTACCCTGAAACTAACCCATGTCTCTTATTTTGTTCAGCTGTGGGGCTTGGTACCTTTTCTTAGAGAAGCATAGTTGTCCTCTGCTTCTTCTGGCAGTCTCTATGGCATTCTGCTCTGTGCTTCCTGTTCTCAGAGTTTTTCTTAAAGGTATCCCCGCCTATACTTCCTGCCTGCCTTTGGCCAATCAGCACATTTTATTAAACCAGTGGGTGGGACAATTATTTACCATGAAACAACATAATACCCTACATATCCCCTTTTATCTTTTTAAAACAAAAATAGCTCCAAATCTAATATTCTTTTCCCCCCTTATATATAACAGCTTATAAACAATACTTTAAATAAACACAAACATCCATAATCCATGTTTAGGGAATGTGGGAGTCATTCTCTAGGCTACTTCCTGCTGAATGGGGATGCCGACAATCTCATGGGAATCCAAAGAAAATGGCAGGATTATACACAAATCTTTAGTAGAGTAGTTTGTAAGGCTAAGTCATCTCAGCCAGTCTCTTTGAAATTGTTCTGAATACAGAGCTCAGGAAACTTCAACAGAGGTGCTCTGAAATGCTGAATCATCTGGGCCATCCACTTCCATTGGAGATTTTTCAGGGGGTCTTCCTCTATCAAACTTTATGTTCTTTATCCAGAAATAAATCCACAGTCTTTCATTTTCTGTGAAAATAAAAGAAAAACCTCTTCTCCAAAGTAGCATATCTTTGCATTTCAATTTTAAAGTAAACTCATTTAGAAAATATATAGGTTGAATTACTCCAACAACATTTATAATCAAATGTCTTTTAGCAGCTTTTATTAAGTCATTTTGGCCAAGAAGCTTAAAGATAAGACAATAATATACAGTATCCAGACATTCTTTGTATTTTCCATCTTTACGTGGCTGGCTTATTCATTTATTCACTCATTTATTTATTTATTTATTTATTTATTTATTTATTTATTTATTTATTTATTTATTTAATTCTATTTCTTTTTAAAGAGCTTTCTCTACCATTTTTTCTCTAAGCCTATGTATCTATATTTTCAACACACTCTAAACTACTTAAACTTTTTTTTAAAAAAACTATCTTTACTGTATATTTATTTTTTAACTTTTTATGTCTCTGACCACACCATTGATTGCCTAGGGCGATTGACTCCACCCAGATTCTTCTATTTCTTTCTGTTTCTGAACACAGCTTTAATCTGCCAAGGTTCAAGGTTGGTAGGATGGGTGGATGGCTCCACCCTGCTCCTAGTCTAATTTCATAGAATTTATCTTTTTAGCCCAGGTACTCTGGGGAATTTTAGGGTCCATATAATTACCAAGTAAAGCTTTGCCATCTGCTTCTCATTAACTCCATTTTAAGTATTTGGCAGCAGGGTCTCTTAAAAGACTCACAAGTGTTTTGCCTCTAAGGTTGAATCAGGAAGCTTCTCTTTAAAAAGCCGAGCCTCTGCTTACCTCCAGCAAACAGAGCTTATCCAAGAAAACATCAACACTAAGAAGACATCTTTAACTTTATTCTCTTTTTGTCCTTATTAACAGAAACCTTAAATCCATAATTTAAAACTTTTTGCTTATATTGAGGGTCCTGTGAGACTTCAGGAACCAGCCATTTTATACCTTAAGCTACACTCCAATAGCCCGCCATTGTAGCTCAAGCCGACAGGCCTTACCAGGATGTCTCTGTACCACGGATCATGTGAGAGACACAACTCAGAAGCTGCTTTGGGCTCTAGACCATTTATATGCTTTCTATGACTTTATGTGGGTATATATCATGTATATGCCCCATGTTGGGCACCATTTGTAGTACAAGGTTTCTGGCCCGGACTTTTGGGCCTAACCTCAAGGTCTAGGCCCACAGACCCCGCAGACCAACAGACCCCACAGACCCTCAGACCTGCATACCCGCAGTCCCACAGTCCCACAGAGACACACAGATGCTTTCAATAGTTTTAGGCTGATCGATCTAAGGCCCAGGCATATAACTTGTTAGCTCTCTACCCTTCATCTAACCCATGACTCTTAACCTGTCCAGCTGTGGGGCTCGGTACCTTTTCTTAGAGCAGCATAGTTGTCCTCTGCTTCTTCCGGCTTCTCTCTGGCAGTCTCTCTGGCATTCTGCTCTGTGCTTCCTGTTCTCAGAGTTTTTCTTTGTCTGGTAGCCCCACCCACACTTCCTGCCTGCCTTTGGCCAATCAGCGCTTTTCATTAAACCAGTGGGTGGGACAATTATTTACCATGAAAGAACACAATCCCCTACACACAGCACTACCTCTAAAATAGCTAACAGAGAAGCCTATATGGGGTCATCAATGACCTTTAACAAAAGATGAATTGCACACCTTAGAACAGCTGGTACAGGAGCAATTAAATGGGTAGCATATTGAATAATCAACAAGCCCTTGGAATTTTCCTGTATTTGTTATTAAAATAAATCTGGAAAGTGGAGAATGGTAACAGACCTAAGAGTCTCATCAGCCAATGGGCTCTCTACAGTCTGGAATTCCTTTGATTTTTCTGTTATCAGCAGAATGACCTATTATAGTTATTGATTTAAGAGACTGTTTCTTTACAATACCTTCACAAGAACAAGACAAAGAAAAATTTGACTTTACACTGCCCACTTAAAATAATTCTCGGCCTGTAAAGAGATATCAGTGGAGGGTCCTGCCTCAAGGAATGCTGAATAGCCTCACATTGGGCGCCATCTGTTGTATGATTTCCAGCCTATCTGGCCCATGGTTTAGACCTTCAGATCCACAGTCCCACAGAAATTTGCATTAATTTTAAGCTGATCAGCCTATGGCTCTGGCATGTTGCTCACTAGCTTTTACTCTTAAACCAACCCATGATTCTTATCCTGCTCAAGCATGTGGCTTGGTAACTTTTCCCCCAGCAGCACAGGTGTTCTCTGCTTCTGCTGGCTTTTCTCACTTCTCTGTGGCATCTCTGCCCTGTTATTCCTGTTTCTAGAGTTTTTCCAGTCTCATAGCCACATCCATACATCCTGTCTGCCATCGGTGAATCAGCATTTTTATTATACTAGTAAGTGGGACAATTATTTACAATGTAACAACATAATATCAGTACAAAGCAGGACATGGAGAGTTTCCATCCACCTCTAGGAGACATTCTCTCCTCAGAAAATCTCTTTAAAGAAAAAAAAAAGAGATCATGTCCACAAGTATGTCTTACCTGTTATTCCAAGTCTATCAAATAAGGAAGTTCAATCACTAAACATGAATAAAAGATATTTAAAGAACACAGAAACATCTTGGGGGTTTACTTGTCGTCTAAGCTTTATTTCCAATATCTTTATTGCCATTGAGCAGTTCTCATATATATTCTCATTTGTATCTCATAGTTCAGGGTCTAAGACACTTTAGATGTTGCCAATTATTGACTTCCAGAATTAGTTAGTGCAGAGCTTGTCAGCTACTAATATGAACAATTTATCATTTCCCTGAAGTAATACAAATAGTGGTTCTTTGAAACCAAAAGTCCTTTGAATAACATTTCATTTGCAATTCTGGTTATGGAAAACATTTTGTAATATTTAATCAGTAGTTGAATCTGCTTATATTTTCACACCTAGGATACTCTTCCTGAATAAAAATTGACAGTGAAACTAAAGGCATGAGAAAAATTCAAAGGCATTTGAGATGACACAGAAATGCTGATGGGCAAATATAGCTCAACAACGTCTCAGCTAGGAACAGCCGAGTTTGAGGAAATCAATCACTCTTCCTTTGCCTCTACAAAGCATCCCATACTAGTCAGAGGTGACATTTTCAAGTTGATCTTGTCATAGCATGATAGGCAATAATCAATATTTTTAAATTATTTTCTTGTGGCTGCTTCAGAGAGAATACACACGAGGTGTTTTATGTTTGTACAGTTTAAGGTAGATTAAGGAAGAGATGTCTACACACTGGAGAGAATAAGAATCAAAGATCACAGTGAGAAAATCATAGTTTTTTATGAAGAACACAAAAACTCAGGTTAGAGTAGTCTTGGTTCAGGTATGCCACAGTCTGTCTCAATACTCTTCTTATTACTGGATTTACTTTCCACTTCATAGGGGATTTTCAAGCCACAGCTGTGTTCCAGGTTTGGACAGGCCACATTTTAAATTTCAGCTTTGCTTTTGGTTGCCATCACAAAGAAAAGACTGTACAGATTAGAATAAGATCACATATTGAACAAAGTTACAAAAGTCATAGAGAGGCCCCTGGATAGCATGGCTGGATCCTTAGAAGTAAGTTTTCCCCTTGATAAAATGAAGGGATGTTTAACCAGAACTTATGACACTTTGCCTCCTGAATTAACTCGGAGTTAAAACTACACAGAAAAGTAGACTATGTTGTATTTTAGTGAATCTGTGCAACTGCTCCATAAAATGCAATGGCTCTGAAGAACCATCCTCCAACTCTGGTTTTTCTGAAAGTAGTATAATCCCTCTAAGTAGCTGCTCTGTTTGGTTTGGGAGGGTTTTCAACACTTCCGTTGTGATGATGTATCTAGATTTTCCACAAAGAATGCCAGATGCCATTCAGGGAAGACTGGGTCCTGATCCTCTGCTATTCCAGAAAGGAAGTGTCCAGAGTCCTGAGTGATGCACCTCATGGCATCAGTCCTGTCTATAACTCAGGGTGGACTTCTCTAATAATGTGACTGGTGCAAACTTGGGCTGAGCTCTGTCCACATTGATATGAGAGTGGGATCTTCAGGTGACAAAAAAAATCTCCACTTTTCTACCTTTTGGAGGTAGTACATTCTATGTGACAACCTCTACCTACAAAAACAAAACAAAAGTTAATAGCAAACATACCAATTTCACATGCCTAAAACAGTAAAGAAGAAACAGACAAAAATTGAAAGATTATTGTATTTGTGGATGTTTAATTGTACTACATATATATATGTTAAATTTTTTAAAAAGTATCATATTTTAATTTAGAAAATTCAAACCTTGTTTAATAATAAATAGCAAGAAAAAGTATACAGCAGAAAATTAAAATGCAAAGTATTTTCATTTGTAGTTTATCATTGGTTATTGAATTTTATAAGTGAAGGTATAGGTACAACAACGTTTGTAAATTATGGAATTAATTAACCTATGAGGAAAAACATAGGGACATATACCAGAGCCCAAACATATTATAGATACAGTCACTGAGACAATATTCTCCCCCACAAACTGAAGTAAAGGTGACATTCTCTATGAAAGGCACAAGACACTGGTTTTCCCAAGTTTTCCTCTAAAGAACTTACAACAAGGTCAAATAAAACTGGGAGACATATTTCAGAACATTTTGGAAATTCAACACTGTATATGTTGAAGCAAAGATGTAAATTTATTGGATATATTTAGACAATTTATAGGAAATCATTTTTAAATGGAATACTTTTTTTAAAAAGGCAACACTAGCTGCCTATTCATCTGAAATCACAGTAGGCATGGTTGGAAAAATACCTGTTGGGTTATCGTGTCCGTTCTGCAGCTTAGGCAGGATAGACTTCCATCCCAGGGGAAAGTAGTTAGCACTCGGTGTTTGCCAAGAGAGCATAATATCCTACAAGGCGCGTAAGCGAATCTCTCCTGGAGCCAAGTCAATATAGTGTTTGACTTCTATCCAATAAACCACTCAAAAATAAATGTGCTTCTGCCATTCCAGTTACACAGATCCTGGCAACTGCATTCTGTTCTTGTTGGTGCATTTGCAAAGTCTTATCAAGAAAACTCTCCAGTAAGAATATATGGCAGTACTATTTATGGGTGAAAATATCTTAACATAAAAAGAGTCAGATGAATATGTTCCTTAAATAATATTTTGCAAAGACAAAAATGTTAAACCACAAATGATACACATTTCTGAGAAAGGCTAACTATCTCCACCATTTACCAGTAGAATTATCAGCAGAGTTTGTGCAGATGGGAACAGAATAAATTCAACTTGACAAAGATGGGCAGGTGGAGAAGGGAGACCTTGAGGCAGTGTGTATAGTGTCAACACTGGCCATTTAATATTTCAGGCCTTTCCAATTACAAGGGTCTCATCCCACAATTTATCACTTCTCGATTGTGGATAAGGAATTCTTGTTTCCTCTGAAGGGCTGCTGTATTTGTTCATGTCTATAAACATCTGGATCCCTGGCTGCCTCTTTTCTCTCACATGATTTCTAAATATTATGAGTCTGGGCAATGTTTTGTTTGGGACTCATATCCTTTTCAATTGTCAGGAGACATGGCTCAGTGGTCAAGAGTGTGTGCTGCTCTTGCAGATAACCAGACTTCTATTTCCAGCACCCATGCGAAATGGTTCAAAACATTCAATAATCACTCCAGGGGATTTGATACCCTGCAGGATCTGCAGACACCTGCCTCACATTCACAAACCTGTCCACATATACTCACACATGTACACATACACTTAAAAAAAGATAAATCTTTAAAAATGTCAATATTTTAAACTATGAATGTCTAGACTTTGAATTTTTCCAGTAAATCTTATAATTAGGGAAATTAGTTGCTGTAAATTAAAATCATTTGTTCAAAGGCACTTTGTTCTGGGACAAACTGACCATCTCTACCTTCTACTTTTGTTCCTGGCTGGTCATCTCAGTGGATACATGCCATCATTTGTGTATCACCGACTTTTTAGCTTTGGCAATACTCTTTGCTGACTGATTGGCTGCTGAAGACACTAGTTTGGAAATTCCATCATCAAGTCTGATTCCTTTCAAAAAAAATTCCACGTTTTCCTATGTCATCTAATTTACATGAGATTTGCAAGGGCTTCCATATCGCCTCTTTTCTGGGGAAATCAATTGTATTCTCTGCTGGTAACCCATGACATTAATTCAGGACATTGTGTGGATTTTGTCAGATTCTGACTCAAATGGACAGGTATAACCTCATCATTTTCTTCTTCCCCTGGGTCCTTCTTTAATAAGCTCTACAAACTTACACAAGTATGTCAGGATTACATGAGCCCAAGGGCTTATTTCAAGTGTGTAAAGAGTATAGGCTGTAGAACTCATAGAACATACCAGCCTGTAAATGTTGCAATTCCCTCACCCCTGAAGAGAAGAATGGGGATGATCCTTGCTAGGCTGCATTCTCATGGCTCTTTGTTTGCACCAAGGGGGCTACAGAAGCAAAACTCCCATCATTTTAGGTTCTCAGCATAGACATTTCCACTGCGGAGGCAGCCTGCTCAAACAGCTTCAACCCACCTCACTTCTGCAGCTTGGATTAACCTCAGAACTCAGCTCAAGCCTGTACCCTTAAGCCTGTACCCTTAAGGCTTAGTCTGCACCTGGAGGAACTCTCTAAAAGAGTTCATTTATGATATTGCCTATCCTCCTACAGAGATACTCTTTTCAACCTTCCAAATCAAGAGGGCTTCTGAATGCTTCCAACTCTGCCCTGACAGCCTCAAATGCGCTGCAGTCATTCTGTGATATACATGAGATGACAGATGATGGAAGACATAAAAATAGTGAGATAGACAGGTGACACATAACTTATAATTACTCTGTGGTGTAAAATAGATGAATGAGGAGTCAAGATTGAAATAAAAGAACCATGTTTAACAACAATCAACTCTGAAGGGAAGTGAGGAATATTTGCAAGGCCAACGTTTGACATGCATCTTCATGCTACACTCTCGATGTTCCTGTTGTTTGGGACTCTTTCCTCTTGCCTCATAAGTCAGTCCTAATTCTCCCTTACAACTTTATTATTATTATGTTCTAAAAGACCACAGAATTACTTTAGTACTAAACTCCTATTCTGACAATCTAATGCCTGTAATTCTCTTGGGACTGTGCACAATTGGTCAGTAAGAGAAAAATCTGGTTTATTGACCATTATTTTTAGCACCTACCTCAACACAAAGAGCACATTGTTCATCCAGTGTTTGCTTTATAAATGAGGATCTATTTAAGAAAATATTTATATTGCAGTATTCAAAAAGCAAGGTAATATTTAAATTAGAATAAATAATATTTCAAAAATATTTTATTTTGTTCAAATCATATAAAAACTCACAACTTAAACTCACTGTTGTAGTGGTCATGAACTGTCAGCTTGAAACATCCTAGAATCATATGAGTAGAACAACATCCCAGAGCAGAATATGATCTGTGGGCCTGTCTATGGTGATTGTCTTTATTGTGTGTTGGAGTGGAAGGGTTCATCCAACTATAGCTGGCTCTATCCCTAGACAGGTCCTAGGCTACTCAAGAAAGCCAGCTGAGAAAGCTCTGTGGTTAAACCAGCATCCCTCCACGGCTCCTGACTGCTGTTCCTGCCCTGAATTCCCTCAGTTATAGGCTTTACTTTGGGCTACAATGTTTTCTTACACTGGTCAATTTAAGAGAACTATCCTCATGGATTTTCACAGAAAATGCCAGAATAAGTTCATGAAGGCACAGACAGCAATGGGAAACACTGGAAATTGTGAGCTTAATCACAGAAGCATGGAAATCCACAGAAATAACTCAGTAAATGTTTCTGTAGATATAAAATGCCTTGATACTATAATACAGCATTAGTCAAACTTACTACCTCTGGATTATTAGTATTTATACAGTTTATTTTACTTAATATTACATTTTTTAATTTATTTTTTAGATGATATGTCATGATACTTTGTGAATTTGGAGTACGACTTACAGGAATTCTTTGGTTCACTCCTACCACAGTGTGGATACCAGGAATAAAAGTAAGTTTGTCAATAGAAGACTGAGGGCAGAAATGGGTATAAGAAATTAATCATCACTTTGGCCATGAACCAGTTCTAGCAGGAATGCATGTCAGCTAATGATAACTGGGCTGCTTTGTTCTTGTGCCCTGACTTCAACAAATTTCTCAATCAACTATGTGCCTTACTAAAACTGTAGATTATCTTCTTGGGCTTTTCACCTCAAAGCTATTTGACAAAAATATCTTAGTCTAACTTTAAGTTATTTTCAAACATTTGTTTCAGCTATAATGCACTCCAAAACCTGTGAACACATCGCTCAACTTTAAGATTCAAAAGATTTAAGCCAGCTGGGCTACTGGAACTCAGTTGTTTTCTTAATCATTGACATATGTCTCCTCAACAGAAGTTCATGTGTTCTAGCTGTGTGGCACTTCCTTGTTTCATTTTATCATAAAATCTCTATTAAAACTAAAATTATTATTATCAATTAGACAGTACGGCTTAGGAAAAAGTAATCTTCATAATAATCCACAGGCTAAAGTACCCTACAGAATGAGATGTTTTCATGAGATAAACACACTACATTACAGGCAGTAGGGAATCACCCACACCCATTCACACCATACTAAATAAAACATGTGAAGACACAGCAGAAGCAAAAGACATTCAGGAGTCTGTGATCTGGGGCCTTCCTTATCTGAGATTAACCCATCAGGATTCACATCCTGGTGGGCTGTCACCCCAAAGTAAACTGTCACTTGTTGCTTATTTGACATGCCTCCAGCAGCATTTCAAAATATACATATATATCCCCAAATAGCATAAAATATTTTTGTTTTGATGCAGTCTTGATATAGAATACTCCAGCACAATTCTTACAGTACACAGATATTTACAGCTCCCTTCATATTTAAAAGGCAAGAGGAACTGAGTAATAAAGTAGTGGATTATAGAACATATAATGAGATAAAAACAATAGTTGGCATACCCTCTGCTGTGATTTGCCATGGAACATATAGCATAGCATTTTGCCTCTTTCTTCATAAGGAAAATCATATTATAATGTTTATGTGGCTTTCACTAAACTTTATTTCAATCGTTTATAAGGAAAATCCTATAGTGTAAGAACAGAATCTTAGGTAGGGAGACTGTGACATATATAAAGTGCTGATGTGGAAATGTCTCTCTGTATGCTGTGAATATCAATCTTTAAATAAAGGAGCTGTTTTGGCCCATGACAGGCACCATAGAAAAAGTAGGTGGGAAATCACAACATAGGTAGGAAAGGAAGGGCAGAGTCCGAGACAGACCAAGCCAGCCACCCAAAAAGAAGCATAAAAGGAACACAGGTGAGCCACGGGCCACGTGGCAGACAGTTTAATGGAAATGGATTGAGTTAAGATGTAAGAGCTAGCTAGGGATGTGCCTGAGCCAAAGGCCAAACAGCACAAAGTTAATATAAGCATCTGGGTCATTTCTGGGGGCCTGATAAGCTGCAGGCGGCTAAGGGGTCTGGGGCTGCAGGTCTGTGGGTCTGGACCTCTGTTCACCCATGGCCAAGAAACTTCACTGTTGCAAAGTGCTTGACACACAAGTGGAGGAGCTGAGCTCATATTGACAGAACTGTACACGGCTAGATACAGCTATGCCCATCTCTAAGTGTAGCGCTTCTGCAGGGAGGGGGGGTGAATACAGGAGAAGCCTGACCACTCACAGGCCAGATAGCCTGATATTCATGGCAAAGAGTCTGTCTCAAATTTAATAAAGGACGACAGACACTTTTGGAGTTTACTCTCTAACTCAGAGGTGGACACACACACATACACACAAACACAGGGAGACAGAGACAGAGTCAGAGAGGGAGGCAGAGACAGAGACACACAGATTTTAAAGGATAATAGGAATTGAAACAGCTCTCAATGACTAAACTAGAATAAGTTGATTAGGAATTATTTTAATCTGTCTAGACACAGTTTTATTTACTGGTGAATTGTTTTTCAAATAGTTAGGGATAAAGTCTCTGATAAAGTGCCTTTAATACTTGAAAAAATGTAGCCAGAAGTCAGAGAAAGCAGAAGTACTTCTGTATCCACTTCATAAAGTTTCTGTTACCCACAATTCCATGCTAGATGAATCTACCATGAAAGATACGTGGCAGCCTAGTATCTTCCATACATGTAAACATGGAAATCAAGAATAAATATTAAATATTGAAATAATTTAAGATCTCATGCACAACGGTCCTGTTACAATTTCAACATACCAAAGAGATGGTGTGCTCAGCATACTAACAGAAAGAGGAGGGAAATGCATCATTTCTTAGCAGGCACAAATACTTGATGGGAATGACATTGGTTAAACTCATGCTGGTTTCTAAGTGAGCAACCCAAGACTAAAACCACACCCATTGTTGAGCAAGAAACCATTCCATTTCCCTTGACTAAAATAAAGTGGCATGACTTTATTTTAAGCCTTAGTTTGAGGTGAGCATATGCGGGTGTGAGGAAAGAGGAGAGCAGGAACACGTGGGGAGCAGAACAAAGAACCAGGTCAGGAGGAGGAAAAGAAATTGTCTTTAGGGTGGAGTGCATGCTTCTTTGATTAAATTATCTGACAAACACATACACACATATTTCCTAAATCTAATAAGTCAGTTTATGGGGTTTGGAAACCAAGAATCCACATGAAAATGATTTGTGCTTCCAAATTCTATCAAAGGATATGACAACAAAGAGGGGAAATAATTTTGTTCATTTCTAGCATAAAAACAATAAAACACTTAGAAGTACATTGGAGAAATGAATGGTAAGATATGCATGGCAAAATATGAAAATATCATAGTGAGAAAGAAGATATGAACAAATGGGAGACAATCTATTTTCATGAATCTGAAGAAATATGTTCAGCTTCAGCATGGCATTTCTTTCAAAATGAGTTTATAAATTCATTGTGAGCCTCATCAAAATTCTAGGAGGGTTATTTTGTAGAAATTAACAATCTGTACTTAGAGTTTACATGGAAACTCAACGGATTTTAAGTAGCCAAAGTTGTATTAAAAATAAGAATCAGATTAGCAAGCTGGTATTACCCATGCTTACTCTGACATTGGCATAATATGAGAACTGAAGGCTATGAAGCACAGATAAGCATTAAGCAACCAGTTCTTAGGCATACTCACATTAAAACCTATCTACAAAATCATAAATAAATGAACAGGAAAAGAGTCATTTCAACAGATGTTGGCGAGACACTGGAAATCCAGCAAAGGAAATGCCACCATCCCTACACACATGCAGAACCCCCAAAAATAGTTAGAGCCAAATATAAGTGAGAAAATTATACCTCCCTCAGGAAAAAAAATATCAGATTAATTTATGGATTTAGTTCACTCAAGTGTTCTTTGATGTGATTCTGAAAGCAAGATCCATAAAAGGAAAACACAATAAGATAGGCTTTTGTATAAATGTATAAAGAATTTGTATAGGAAAAAAGTTAAAATTTTTGAATACACATTAAACAGTTTGTGATAGCTATTCCTGGTTGTCAACTTTATTATATCTGGAATGAACTATAATCCAGAAATTTAGGGCACACTTGTGATCCAGATCTTGAAGCAGAAAGACAGCATGCCTCTGATCTGGATCTTGAGGTTGGATGACACCTGCCTTTAAGCCAGACCTTGAGGCTGGAAGACACACCTTTACTCTGGGCCACATCTTCTTCTGAGTACTATAGAAGGACATTGGATGAAGGAAGCTTCTTCTTCTTCTTCTTCTTCTTCTTCTTCTTCTTCTTCTTCTTCTTCTTCTTCTTCTTCTTCTTCTTCTTCTTCTTCTTCTTCTTCTTCTTCTTCTTCTTCTTGTCCTCACCACTGTCACCACTGTCAGCACATTCCTTCCTTCTTGGAGATGTCAGCAGACCAGCTGAGAGACCCAGACCCCGAGCAGCTCATTCATAACTAGCCATTGTTAGACTGCAGTATATATATTTGGAGACAGATTCATTTCATTTTGTAAGTTCTGTGACTCTAGAGAACCCTGATATTAATGAGAAGCTTGATTAATGTACAGCTTTTATTTTCAAATAGGTCAACTATGAAAGAGAATGTCTACTCAGATACTGACCTAGAGCTATGTCATGGGACACCACAGAAGGGCCTGTAGTGTCTGGCACAGGAACCTGTCACAGTGACAAATATAATACAACCCATGGACAATGTTGAATTCTGGCCAAGGTAAGGTAAAACAAGGACCTCTGTGCATCCATGATGGTGATGAAACCTATCTGGGTAGCTTTTCACAAAGTTAAATGTAACTTTTTTGACCCACTCAAGCCACTCCCACAATCCTAACAGTGGAAATGGGAAAACATGTCACCTCAAATTTGTGGAAATACATGTGTGCAGGTATTAAGTCGGAGGTTAGAAACCAATAACACATCTATCAACTGATGTACAAATCAAACAATCAGTGTGTCATATTCAGGCAACTGTGCTTGTGAGTAAAATATAAAAATGAGGGGCATGCTACCAGATGGATGAATCTCAGAAAAAAAGAGCAAATTCTACTGTTTCTCTGTGAGAGGATGTGTATCTGAAGAGTAACATGAAGCTCCACTTCAAATCAATCCACTTCCTTCCTATAAAAAAATAAGGAGAGACAGAAACTTCTATATAGAAAAGTGGATAAAGGGGTTCTAGCTCTGTAATTAGAATAACTCTGCAAAGATAAATGACAGCATTTAGGATGCTGGAAGTAACAAAGCACTGAATTTTGAGTAAGGGTTATATAATTTATAAAATTTACTAGATAACATTGAGTTACATACTTTTAGATGATACCTTCTTTGGTCTATTATCCTTCAAACTATGCAAAACAAAATGTAGCATGAAGAAAGATTTATGCTATTTTTCTATATACCACAGGTTCAAATGCCATCATATCAACCTCTTGCCATTAGATCAACCTCTTGTCTCCAACGGTCATGGAAAAGTGGCACACATAAGACAGCTGGGGAAGTTTATGGTCCAGATTCTGGAATTCCAGTTAGTCATTCAAGATCAGTAAAAGGAAAGTGCAGGTGCTACATTTGCAAAGAAATGACAAAGAAAATAAATGGCAAGTAAATAGAAAAATTGAAAAAGTTTATCATCATTTCCAATGTAATTTAAATTTTGTATTAAAGAAACTGAATGATTCCTGATAACAACAAAACACCTGTGGTCACTACTTTAATACCAGATGCAATATGTCAGGGAGACATTGGTTTTTGGACATAGCTTAGTTCTTACACTGGGCTTTTACACTTACACTTTAGTCTGCTGAATAAGGAAGGCTTTTCCTTTCTCAGAGAAGATAAAAATTTCCCTCAATTAGGTGAAAAGTAGAGAGTGCAATTCAGACTTACAAATGTCTATAGCTGACCATTCTTAACCCACACTCCTATAGGATACTGTCAGACATTAGGACATTTTAACCCTCTTTGCCTTTCCATTCTCATTGCCTCCTTCCTATTCCCATAGTTCAAAGTTTAAAACCTCAATTGTTGACCTGAAAAAGACCACATTTGTGCCCGTGTGTGTTCCTGTGACTCCTAGCACTTCATGTAACATAACAGAGCTCAGCCCAGGGATGGCAAGTGATGAATAACAAGGCACTTTTGAACTTTTTTAAAAATTAAGATTGAAACCTTGAATCTGAGATCACTCAATAAACTCTTTAGAAACTCAAGTTAGGTTTTTGTTTTTACTTAACTTATAAATAGCATTCCTTCTATGAAAATATAAGAACTTGTAAATATATCTTCTACTATATCTGTAAGTAATATTACAAGAATATTTCCCCCAAATAACCTATTTCCCAAGGTGTAAAATCATGAATTTTGGTTGTTTCACTTCGTGAGATTTGTTACCTCTTGTCAAATCAATATACATTTATTCATTTTTATTTAATTTTAGAAGGTTGAAATTTACTAGGGAAAAATTTTAATACACGTGTAAGCAGGGAGTTAACAGAAGGACAGTAACCTAAGAAAAAGAGATTCACAAAAGCCTGGGGCGGGTACCTAAAACAGAGTTCTTTCATGTATTTTGAGGCAAGCTCTTACATGGCCTAGGCTGGTCTTGAACTTACCATGCAGCCGAGGACGCCTTTGCCCTCTTGATCTGCGTCTATTTTTCCTGAGTGTTGGGGCTGCAGATGTGCGTCATCATGCATGATTATAGTCTATCAATATCATTTTTATACATATTTAAAATATTGTGTTGTTTCCCATCCTACCAAAGCCGCCATTGTAACTGTTTACAGTAAGCATGGTAGGCACGTCACTGTCTCAGGATCAATGATTGCGTGTTATTGTAAGCTAACTCACTACAGTGTCTTCACATTTTTCTTCTTATTACTTGATGTCCCTTCTGGATTTCTGCATGCTATCTAGGTTGTTATGCTACAGCTAAATCTCCATCCTGTCTTGTGTTTGATAAAATTGGTCTTGAAATATATTGCCCAAGTAATATTTAAAATTGTTCTTATTTAGATTTTTCTCATCATTAAGCCCAGGTCTTTGTTTTACAGGAGGAAAGACATAAAATTATGTGTGACTGTGATGTCATATCATGTGGGTAAATTGACCACATGACAGGTTGAGGGAGAGTTTGAAATCTTCCCCACCAGAGTTACCTTTAAATCTTCAGTGAGTGAATTAGTTGCCTTGTATGTTTTTAACTGAAGCTGTTGGAATCCATTCTACCACCTTGTGCATAAGTGTGCCGAGTGGTAGAGGATACATCATTTATCTGGGATTCCTTGGCAGCAACCATTTAATGTCTCAATTTTCCATACTCCAATTGTTTTAGTTTGCCAGTTTATTGTTGTGATAAACACCATGGTGAAAAGCATCCTGGAAAAGGAAGGGTTCATTTGATCTTAAATTTACAGGTAATAGTCTATTACCTATGTAATTGAAGAAAGGTATTTTAATTTAACATTAAAGTCAAGATCTGGGAGCATGACACTTTGCTGTTTTGGGTCTCTGGTTGTTTTGTTGACAAAATAAGGAAGTATATGTGGGAATACCAAACCATTGAATATATATATATTTAAATATATATATAATTTGCATATGTAGTATATATATTTATATTTAAGAGAATATGGGTTCTCATGTCTCCTGGAAGTCTGCAGATCATTTTAGCTTTCTCACTTTGCTTGAACATATGTCCTAGATTATAAAACTGTCTGACATTCTGGCCATTTATTTCCATAGTTTGCTCAATTTTAGTATGCATGTGTATGGAAGTGAACTGTTACTAGTACACCCTTTGGGGGCTTCACTTTATCACCTAGCACTTATGTCCACATAATAAAATTCCTTAGTGTTTTGATCTCAACCTCCACCTATCTCTAAAGGGATTTAAGGCCAGGACTCCTTTCCTCCCCCATCACGACTGCAATTGCTTCCAACATCATGACACAGTAGCTCATCTTCTCACATCACACATTGTTCTCTAGAACTCCCTAATTTCTCACATAATTGTTAAAAAGGCATGTGATGGCTATTCTTGGTTGCCAACTTAATTACATCTGAAATCAACTAAAACCCAAGAGGCTGTGCACAGCTCAGGAAGTTTTTCTTTTTCTTTCTCTCTCTCTCTCTCTCTTTCTCCTTCCTTCCTTCCTTCCTTCCTTCCTTCCTTCCTTCCTTCCTTCCTTCCTTTCTTTTGCTAGAATAATATATTCTTTTTTCAATTATTTTCTAAGTACTTTTTTTTTTAATTTAGAAAGTCTTTTCTCATACCCACCACTGCTACCCATCCCTCCTCTCCTCCCAATTTTCCCTCAGTCTCCCCAAACCCACCCCCATCTATTTTCAGAGAGGGATCCCAATGTGAATCAGTTCCATCTGGTATCTCCAGTTGAGGTAGGTCCAAGTCCCTTCTCTAGTATCAAGGCAGAGTATGGTGTCCCTCTGTAGGAAATGGGGTCTGAGAAGCTAGCTCATGCACCAAGAATAAACTCTGGTCCCACAGGCTCCGCAAACTGCTTATTCCATAGTCTAGATTTGGGAGGTTAGTTCCTTTCCATGAAGTTTCCTCAGCTGTCATTTCAGAGTCAGTGAGCTCCCAATAGGTCAGGTCAGCCATCTCTGTGGGTCTCCTCCTCATGATCCTGATCCCTTTGCTTATATATTCTCTCCTCCCTCTCTCTTCAGCTGGACCAGAAGCTTGACCCACTGTGGGGGATTTTTTTAACTGAATAATTTTAAGGAGGAAATCAAACATTTAATCTGGATCTTTTGAGCTGGTAAAAATCTATGTGTAGTCTGGGCCATACCTTCTAATGGCAGCTTATATAAAGGAATGGAAGAAGGAAGCTATTGCTTTTTTGCCTGCTTGCTGGAAAGTCCATTCTTTCACTGACATTAGAGCCGACCTCTTCAAGATTCTGGTGTGTACTGAAGAAGGAGCAGCTCCCAGATTCTAGATAGATACTCATTGTTGGCATAGCTGACCACAGGCTTTAAGCCATTCTAATAAATCTCCACAGAAAGAGGACACGTAAACATGAAGGAAGAAGGTAGGAGCACTCAAAGAGGAAGTGAGAAGAAAGAAAGAGGAAGTAGGAACAGGAAAATAGGAAGTAGGCGCAAGGAGAAAGGAAGTGAGAACATGTGTGTGTGTGTGTGTGTGTGTGTGTGTGTGTGTGTGTGTGTGTGTGTGTGTTAGTCAGAGTTACTAACTCTTCGTGCTATAGAATTAACTTCATCAGATTATAAATTTCTAATTACTATATAAACTTACAAATCATCAAAAATAATATTGATTTGCTACAGTAGACTTCCAACCTACTGATTGATACTTTTCTCTCTATGATACTATAGACCCTCTTTATAAAAAGAAGGAAAAGAGGAAAGAAGGCCAATGGGCTTCTATTGACATGAGCATTGTCGTAAATGGAAATGAATTCACGGGTACAATGTTTTGGTGAGATAAGAAACAACTAGAGAAGTGTGGAAAGACTCAATGAAAGAGAAAGTGGGAATACTAGGGAGAAAGATTAAACAGTTAAAAACCAAGAGGAGGTGAGAGCACATAAAGAGGAAGCAGGAACACTGAATGAGGAATTGGAACCACTGAAAAAGGAAATGTAAACATGAAGAGAGGAGGTCGCAGCACTGAAAGAGGATGTGAGAACCCTGAGAAGTAAGAAGGAAGAGAAAATAGGTACAGGGGTAGAGGAAGTGAGAATGTCTAAGGAAAACAGAGGATAATGAGGGAGATAGAGAATGCCAATGACATAAAAGAAAGAAAAAAAATTCATAAAGTTTGAATACAGAGGTAGGAACACAGAAAGAGGAAGTAGAACATTGTTGATCTGTCAGTCAAACTGACGTATTAGAGTACTGACATCAGTAATTTATTAAATGTAAAACCTGTTGTGCCAGGCTGGCACAGACTCCAGACTGACTCTACTAATGCTGGTCAAATCTGTTTGGAATTATATTATGTGCCAGGATTAATCCAAGTGAGATTATACATCCATATTATTCTGATAATACTCTTTGGAGGAGACAAAGGCTATACAAATTTGGAGGGTAATTCTTCATGAATTATATATTCAAAAGAACCAGCAAATGTAACAAATTTCATTTTCAATGTTTATAAGATAACTAAGTAGCAATAACAGGGTTAATCTAAGAACAAATGAGGATCTTGAATTAGAGGTATATTCAAATTATTAAACTGTTTAATTTTAGCATTTTTATTTAATTATTTTTCTCATATCCACCCCTGCTCCCCCTTCCTTTCATCCTACCTTCCTCCATCCGACTCCCTACCACCTATCCCTACCCCTATCCATTCCAGGGAGGAAAAGGAATCCCAAGATGAGTCAGTTCCATCTGGCATGTCCAGTTGAAGTAGGTCTGCGTTCCTCCCTCAGTATCAAGGATGAGTTAAGTGTTCTTCTGTAGGAAATGGGCTCCAAGATATCAGTTCATGCACCAGGAAGAAATTCTGGTCCTACTGCAAGAGGCTCCATAGACTGCCCATGATATTCAACTGTCAACTACATTTGGAGGGTTTAGTTCCTTTCCATGAAGGTTCCTCAGCTGCTATTTTAGAGTCAGTGAGCTCCCAATAGCTTGGAACATCTCTGTGGGTCTCCTCCTCATGATTCTGATCCATTTGTTAGACTTGGAGCTTGACATAATGTTTAGCTACGGATCACTGCTTCTGCCTTTATCAGTTACTAGATGAACGTTCTATAATGAAACTTAGGGTTGGTCATTCATTTGATTATAGCGGAGGTCCTGTTTAGACTCCCCCTCCACTATTGTTTAGAGTCCTAGCTGGGGACATCTTATGGGTCCTTGGATATTCCCAAGTACCAGGTTTCTCTCTAACCCCTCAATGACTTCCTCTATCAAGATATCCATTTCTTTGTTCTCCCTTTCTGTTGCTCCTCCCACTCAACCATCTCATTTTGTCATGATTTATTCCCAACTCCCCTGCTTCCTCCACCATATGATCTCAGTTCACTCAGGAGATGTTTTCTATTTCCCCATCCTAGGGGGAATCTATGGATGTCTCTCTTAAGTTCCTCCTGTTACATACCTGTTTGGGTGTTGTGATTTGAAGCCTTGTTATTCTTTGCTTTACATCTAAAATCCACGTATGAGTGAGAGCATACCATATCTATCTTTCTGGTATGCATTACCTCACTCAGGGTGATACTCTCCAGATCCATCCATTTGCCTACAAATTTCAAATTTCAGAATGTCTTTTTTTTTTCTGCTGAGCAGTATGCCATTGTGTAAATGAACCACTTTAGTTGAGGAGCATCTGGGTTGTTTTCAGGTTCTGGCTATTACAAACACAATTCATGCTGCTATAAACATAGTTGAGCTAATGTCCTTAGGGTAAGAATATGCATCCTTTGAGTATATGCACAATTGTGTTCTTGCTGGATCATTAGGTAGATTGATTCCCACTTTTCTGAGGAACTGCAATACTCAGTTTCAGTTTCAAAGGAGCTGTACAAGTTTACTTTCTCACCAGCAATGGAGTATTCCCCTTGCTCCACATCCCTTCCAGCATAGACTGTCATCTGTGTTTTTGATCTTAGCAATTCTGACAGGTGTAAGATGGAATTTCAGAGTTGTTTTGATTTGTATTTCTCTGATGGCTAAGAATGTTGAATAATTCTTTAGGTGTCTTTTTGACACTTGAAGTTATTCTAATGAGAATTGCCTATTTAGCTCTGAACTCCATTTTTAAATGGACTATTTGAGGTTTATGGCCTCTAGTTTCTTGAGTTATTTGTATATTTTAGAGTTCAGACCTCTGTCAGATGTAGGGTTGGAGAAGATTTTTTTCCCATTGTTTTAGGCTGTTGTTTTGTCTTATTGACCATGCCCTTTGCCTTACAGAAACTCCTGAGTTTCAGGAGGTCTCATTCATTAATTGTTGTTATTAGTGTCTATGCTACTGGTGTTATATTTAGGAAAAGGTCTCATGCACCATTCTGTTCAAGGATATTTCCCACTTTATTTTATATTAAGTTCAGTGTAACAGGGTTTATGTCTTTAATCTACTTGGACTTGAGATTTGTGCAGGGTGATAGATATGGATCTATTTGCATTCTTCTACATATCACCATTCAGCTATGACAGCACCATTTGTTGAAGATACTATTTTCTTTCCACTGTATATTTTTGGCTTCGTTATCAACTGTCAGGTGTTCAGAGGTATGTGGATTAATGTCAGGGTCTTCATTTCAATTCCCTTGATCCACATGTTTGTTTTTGTTGTTGTTATTATTGTTGCTTTTTGTTTGTTTGTTTTTTTGGCAAACCAGATTCAAGTTCTATTATTGAACAAGATTTTTGTCATCCTAGGATTTTTGTTTTCTCATATGAAGTTGAATATTTTTCTTTCAAGATCTGTGAAGAATTATGTTGGGATTTTGATGGAGATTGCACTGGATCTGTAGATTGCTTTTGGTAAGATTGCTGTTTTTACTATGTTGATCCTACCTATCCAGGTGCCTTGGAGATCTTTGCATTTTCTGATATCCTCTTCATTTACTTAAAGTTCTTGTCATACAGGTCTTCCACTTCTTTGGTTAGAGTTACTCAGGATACTTGATGTTATTTACAACTATTGTAAAGGGTGATCTTTCTCTGATTTCTTTTTCAGCTCTTTTATCATTTGTATATAGGAGGGCCATTGGTGTTTTTGAGTTGGTCTTGTATTCTGTTACCTTGCTGAAGGTGTTGATCAGCTGTAGGTGTTCCCTGATAGAATTTTGGGGGTCACTTTAAGAGAATCTGGTTTTATCACTTAGAAGAAGAAATAATTGAGTAACTGAGTGAATCACAGAAAAGCTAAAGATACACCTGAGCCCCTCAAAATGTAGATTATAAAGGGCAAAAGACAGCATTGAAGGATAGCCTACCCTTTGTGTTCTTCCTGATTCAACACTGAGAAAACAATTCTAGCCAAAATACTGTCTTTTCAAGGGGCATATGTATCTCTATTTTGAAATTAAACTAAATTTATTTCTTTGTTCATGTATAATGTTAATACTATGCATAGTTTATTGAGCACTTATTTGAGCCAAGCATCATGTTAATCTCATCCTAGACATGACTTCATTAAATGCTTCCAAGGATTTTTGAGAGACTGGCACAGTTATCTCAAGACATTTCAAATCACATCCACCAAGACTGAAGAAGTTTCCACAGTTGCATTTCATGGTCACATAGCACGAAAATTCATCTTCACAACTTAAACCAAGGATTTACTACAAAGCTCGCTACTAAATGCTGCTTTCATGGAGGCATGCATTAAGCCTACTTTTAAAAATGTCACAGTCTCTTAGATTTTATGTACTGCCACAAGGAAAATGAAGTTTCCAAAAAGTCAGAAGGCAAAGGTGTTACCAGCATGTCTTTGGCTCTCCTAAAGTCTGAAACTTCCATGGCCTATGCCAAACATAGAAAAAGTACATGGAACATAATCCACAATAGACACAGGGCATATAATCTTTCTCTGTCTCTGTCTCTCTCTCTCTGTCTGTCTCTGTCTCTCTGTCTCTCTGTCTCTCTCTCTGTATGTTGTCCTTGAACAGTGTGCATGTTGACCTATAATGCTGGTAAGACGTACTCTATCAATATTTTCTATCCTTGAGGATCAAGTTTTTTTACTTTTGAAAAATCGACTAAAGCCGAAATTTCTGCAAAGCAAAACTAAACTTGAAACTTTCAATCCCTAGAGTTCATTTGTGATAAGGGGTGAGAGCAAAGAGACTGAGGAGGTGTGTGTGTGTGTTTAGGATTTCTGATTTATGAACGTGGAGATACATCTTTATATATGAAGAGAATTTGGATAAATTTCTAATCCAAATTATTATTACCATCATGAAATGCATGTGGGTATACTTTGTTAGTGTCAGGAAATTCGATGGGAAGGAAAAATCACAAATACCTTCTTTTTCTGTGACAAAAGTGTCTTGCTTTGTATTCTATTAAATATGATAAATTAATAAAAAGCTGTTGGCAATTGCCTTTTGTAACCCATGGGGTTTTCACAGAGTTGGATTATTCTTCTGTCTGTTACTCATTCAATACCTGGAGACCTCCTAACATACCCATGTTCCACATATACCTAAGCATCCTGACACCATTTACACTGGATTGTGTATGTCCTAAATAATTCTTCTATGCATGTGGTGTTTCTGGATTTCTATTGTAATGTACTGTGATTGTGATACCCCTGTATTACCAATTAGATTTAGCTATAGGACTATGGTACCCAACACACACACACACACACACACACACACACACACACACACACACACACACACCACACACACACATCTTTTCAGGGCATTCCTTTCCCAACTCAAAGATGCTACAGCCACTGTGATATCATTCCCTTTCAAAGGGGTTTCAAGACTTACACATCTGCCTATCTAATACTTGTGCCTCATGTACAGAATATATTAAGGTTGTATTAAGACCAGAGTTCGGTGTGACATCCATTCTTAAAACTTTTCAAATAATGCCATGATGTCTAGGAGGCAGTTAACATCAGTCTGAATTGAACTTCCCTTAGAGCCAGCCTTTAGCCATATCCAGCAGGGTCATGAAGAGCCTCACCAGCTCTTCTTTTTGATAATCTTTCATTTGAGCATCCTCTGAGGCTCTTCCTCCTGTTCCTCTTATAGACTTGTTTATCAAGCTCCCTCCATATGAACCATGCTCTTTCCCCATATGCCGGAGAAAACCATTGTAATCATAGATGAGTTATCTTCCTTTTTAAATTGTCCTTATAACAAACCCTAATATTAAAAGAAATGAAATATTTTTCTACTAAAAAGATATAATCTAAGTGTTATGACAATTATTTCCTTCGTTACGTTCACACCCAGGCCTTGTTAGGTGGGCTCAGTCAGCTGTTGTGTCAAAAGTTTGAAACTTAGTTTAAAGAAGCAGAATGCATAGGACTATTCCAGTGTGGTTGAGAAACAGGAGTGTCTAGAGAGATCACCAATGGTTGTATTTTTGAGGTTTGACACAGGAGAAAGACATTGTCAGTAACTGACCTAGAGGTCTGCAATATAATATTTTAAGCAATAATCTAGATACATTTTGCCCATACCCTGAAGACCTAAGTGAAGCTGAATAAATTCCAATGTAATAAAATTGTTTGCTGGAGAAAGATTGGTGAAAAAACCCTTGCCTCTCAGGGTTACAGTTATGACTCAGGGCCCTAGCCCTGATTTATAGTAGCAGTGAGTGGTCCAATGATAGAAAAATGTGGCTTTTGTCCAGGACAGGAGCATGGGCAAGCTTGAATTTGCAGATTAGGTGCCATGAAAGTAGATATTGAAGAGATGAGACCTTGACTGATGCTTTGCATTGGAAGGTTAGGATGTGAGTCTGAGGGCAAGACCTCACCTATAGTTCATTATAGACAATTACGATCTCTCTAGGGTTGGAAAAGGAGAGATGGGATGCCACTGTGTCTGTGCAGAACTTTCTGTTTTAGCATATGTGGACGTATTTTAAAGAAAGATATTAAGTTGGCCCTGATGGCACAGACTTGCAATCATAGCACTTGAGTCAGAAGCAGGAGTATTGCCATAAGCTCGAGACTAGCTTGTTTCACAAAGTGAATTCCAGGCAGGCTGAAAGACAAAGCAAGGCACTGACTAGGAAAAAGACAACATAAAGATACAACTAATAGAGTTGAGTGGCTGTGAACATGACACAGCCATCAAGCTGTCTCAGGTAAGTGACAGCACCATAGTATAATAGCCATGGCCAAGCTCCTCAGCAAAACTCTCCCCAGAATGAGTTCTTTATACTCATGTGACTCATTGACTCAAAACCAGAGCTTTATCTGTTTCATAGAAATCATTCATGCTGGTGAGATGACTCAGTGGTAATGGTACTTAAAATCCTGAATTTAATTACAGGACCAATCACTCAGAGGGGCATCTACATGCCCAGACACCACAGAAACAATAGACAAATACATGTAACAAAAAGTTTTAGAAATCAGTTTAAGTTTTTTCATCTTGGCCAGTGCACTTATTATTTCCTTCCTTTTGTTTATTTGATGACTATTACAAATATTTCTTCTAAGAGACCTATAGGTCATAGATGATACTGAGTATTTCAGTCATTCAAACACAAAGATAAAGAACGTGCATATTCAATAGATAGTGCTCATTAGGAAAAATGTAAACATTTTAAAATTGCCAATAATTGCCTTAAATTTTTGAAATTCTACAAAGAGAGAATTACAATTTATATTCTCAGAGAATTAGCATGTGTTTTAGGACCCCGGCAGAGAAAGTGTGTGGTGTATGTGGGTTGTATTCTTTCCTACAGAGTGCAAACATCTCTTAAAGGAAATCACATTCTACATGAATTCAATGACA
Organism: Phyllotis vaccarum; assembly: GCA_033318265.1. Lineage (NCBI taxonomy): Eukaryota > Metazoa > Chordata > Mammalia > Rodentia > Cricetidae > Phyllotis > Phyllotis vaccarum. The sequence continues at coordinate 19,935,509 of JARWLC010000010.1, forward strand.
GACCTTTAAAATATCTTCAATAAATTATATTCTAAAACAAAAAAGCATAAAAGAATATTCTAGAAATAACATTTAAATTACCATAAGTAATAAAAATTCAAAGTATATAAAGAGGTGCATATTGAGCATGCTACTTTATAATTTATTAATTTTAAACTGTGTGCCTAGTCACTCTAAGATACCATCCATATTTCTAGTTTTACCTCCAATATTTCATTGCAAAAAATTGTCTTAACAAGAAGAAGCAAATTTTAACTATTCTGAGTTAGTTTTTCTAATAAAGCTCAGCTCTGCTGGTTGGTATACTGTCTGTGCACAGAATAAGCTCTCTCCCTGTATTGGCCTTGTAAATGTAAATTTTAAATGGAAACATTCTTCTGAACAAGCAACTGCTTTATAACCTTATCCTGGCATGAAGTCACATAATAAACTGTGAGAATTTTAATTTAAACCAAAGTTTAAAAGCCACTGTGGTTCGCCAAGATTATCCTTCATAAAAATGTCTTGAATGTTTATTTGTCAACAACTTATGTAATTATCCCAAATTAATCTCAAGCCAAAACTGAACCAAAAGCTCTCAAATACTTTTAGAAAGCAGGACTGGGTATGCTATGGATTAATAACATGGCAGTAATGAATCTGAATTAAATAAGAGGTATGGAGGAGAAGGTAATGAGGAAAAAGCAAGTAGATTGTGTGTATGTTATACGTGTGTGCATATGTATTGTGAGTTTGTTTATGTTAGAGCCAATACAACATTCAATTTAAGTAAACACTTTCTATTATCTTTAAAGAAAATCTTGTTAAACTCAAATTGGTGCTTCTTTGGGAATTTTCAGAATTTTATCCCTTGATGAGAATTTGGGACTGGACCTTACACTCAGGCCCTCTTTGTCTGTGGTCTCACAAATATTAGTTTTTTTTGAAACAATATAGTCACAGAGCAGGAGCCTTTCATGGCCTGGCTGGCCAGCCTGAACCCTTATCCCTACCAGCATGATTGAAGAAGACACTGTAAGCTGTCCTTTGACCTGTGCACATGGCCATGGCAAACACCAGTGCACACATGTGGGAACACATGTGCTCACAGGAATAACTAATGTAGTAATTATAGTTAAACTTGAAAAAAGAAAAATGTAGCCACTTTTTGTAAGTTTGCCAGAAATACAGTCAGCTGAGGGTGACTCAAATAATTTCTCTTCTAATCACAAAATAACATAAGACTTCTTATGAAACTCAGAACTTCTAAATTAAGCATTTCTCTTATTTGTTCATGAAATGTCACCTGCCTTGTAGATCTGGAGGCCCAGCAAGTGTGTCTATCCCAAAGCTCTACAACTAGGGAGACTACACTCTGGCCATGCACTGCCATGGCAACAAGCAAGACAACAGGATGCATCCTGTTCATGGCTCACATGGGAGAGGCAACTTCATCCCCCAAGTGTTTCAAGCATAGTGGGGCAGACTGAACAAAGATGTGCTTGTTATGATTTTCTTTGTATAAAGGGTAGAGAAAGTTGCACACCCAGTGATTCTCATGGCATTTCTTAAGAAAAAATAACTAAACTTGTTGCAAATGTAATGTCTCTGTGTGTGTGAGGGGGGAGAGGAAGGGAGGGAGAGAGAGATTTTTTGGGTTATGCTTGATTTTACTTTTCAGGCACCCGGACTGATAAGTTTCCCCTCAAATTGAGTATTTTCTGGGAAAACTGGGAGCCAACATAGCTGTATATAACATGGTGTAATCCTCAGGAAGCAGAGGCAGGTAGGTGGCTGTGAGTTCAAGGCCAGCCTGGTCTACACAGTGAGTTCCAGTATAGCTAGGCTATGTGAGAGACCTTGTCTCAAACAAAACAGCAATAATAATAACAGAAAAAAACCCAAAACCCAACAACAACCAAACAAAAAGGGTGTAAACTTTTACGTTGTTGGGTGTAACAATGTAACAGTATTAATGTTGGCAACTGATTTTTCTGTAACATCTATGAGATGGGATATGCCCACAGAATTTCAGGGTGCAGAACATGTCTATGATCTGGTTTTCTAAGCTGTGGAAACGTCACATGTGTTATTATATGATTATGTGACATGTGGTACATGCTATGGTTGTCAACACAGATTAAAACAACTTAAAGAGAAACAGAATATCCTAACAGTGTAACATAATGAACCTCTTTCTGGTGATTAAGACAAGACTTCTGTATTCCTATGAAATTACAGCACAGCATGATAATGATGATTTCACAAGCACAGAATTCAGGGAGGAAAATAGCATGTTAATCATGAAACTTTTACCTGGTGGTATCTTAAAAATACCCAAGGTACATCCTTACATACTTTAGTAATTAAGCAAAAGAATGATTCATATATATATATATATATATATGATATATGATATTTAAATGTGACCACTTGTAGCCTTTGTGATGGCATAGGTATTGTGGCTGGAGAAGGTTCCAGAATGCAGGGCAGAAGCAAGGTAGTACTCCGGGTTTACTGAAGTATATCTGGGGAATTCTGATAAATGCTAACTTGCTGTCTGGTTTGGTCCAGTCACCACTGTGACTGGATCTCTGTACCACTAGAATCCTGAAGGTATGACTGTGGAATCTGTGGGAATGAGGACAATTACTGTAATCCCAACATGTGCAGGCTGCCTGCAGCTGTGGCACCTTTGTTATTTGGCATTGGCACCTACGTTTCTGAAATCTTAAAACCATAAAATGTGCAGGGAAAGTTGACATCTTTTGAAGAACATACCTTTGTTCCTAGGTTGTCATACTCAAGGGCATTTGCTCTGATGCCTTAAGTTATGCTGTGGATTTTGCCCTTGAGAAGGGTCCATGATAGGGCATTTTCATCTACTTTGTTGCCATAATTGAAGCAACATCCTGATCAAGGTATACTTGAACAATATTACATTTTAATTTTTACATATTCAGTGGTAGACATGTTTTATTGCTCTACACAGAGCAGTGTATGATATTCCAACATGCCTCACTTCAAGACTCATTCTGAGGATTGAGGAAAGGTAGCCTACAGTAAACATTTCTATAGGCCTGGATGCTCACTGCCGTGGTCCCATGGTCTCTACTTCTAGTCTCTGTGGATACTTTAGCATTTGAAATGTAAATGTTGGGAAAGCCAAGGGCATTTTGAGGTTTTCTTCCCTAATTGTGTGTAGACCTCTGTCTCCTGCAAGCCTAGCACCTCCCTGGACTTCCTTTCCTAGATTCTTGGGTCACACACATTTTCCTCTGAATTGATGCTGAGCTCTGCATTACCTACCTAAAGCCGAGGCAGAAGCTAAAGGAGCAAATCAGAAGTGTTCCACGTTAAAGAGGAGAATAGGAGACACAGAGCAAGAGCCACCATGAGCCTCCAGCTACACAGACACTCTGGAGAGAGGGGAGGAGCGAGATAAGGCCCCACAGCGTCTGCATAACCCACCTCCATCCTCGTGCCATGTCTTGCTTTAAGCTTGCTTTCAGAACCATCTCCGTTGTCTCTAAATCTGTAGTTTCCAGGCCTCATCAGCTCTCACAAGTGAAGGTCCCTTTACATTGGTCGCGCCCTAGAGCCTGGAATGTTCTTTCCCTCAGCCTCGGGAATTAGTCACCTGCAGTGCTCTCCATGGTGTGAAAGCCTGCTCTGCTTGCTTTGGCAGTGAGGCTTCACTGTGAAGCTCTAAACGAGTTTGAAGTTTTATTGTCTTTTTCCCACTAGGTTTTAATTATGGATGTTTAAAGTATTTCATGTCCGAAGGTACTCTCAGAGCTGTTAGAACCAAACAATGAAAGTAAGCAGTGTATTAAAATATAAAAGTAAAACTTTACACACCAGACTGGGCAAGGTTTTAAACACTTTTTCTTTCTTTCATTTTTTTTTCTTTTTAAATTGGGTGTTTCAGAATTTTAGTGATTTGTGTAAAGAAGAATGTATATTATTTACTAATAGGCAAAAAGTAGGTTATTTTCCCAAACTGTGTCTCCATTGCATTTAATGGGATCCAGATGATGCTAATATTTATGGCGATCCTAACCTCAAAACAGAACACGAGAATGGAGAGGCTGGGGTCCCAGTCTCACGGCTCCGTTGAACATTATATGTCCTTAGTTTCAAAGGGGAAATACAGTTTCAGTATAAAATGTGAAAAACAGTGAGAAAAATAAACATCCATTTTATGTCGTGAGAACCCCTCCACACACACACACACACACACACACACACACACACACACACACACACACACACACACTTTGGGATATGATGGTTTTATTCAGGAGATGATTTTTCTCCCTGTATTTATATCATATCTTAAATAAATAAATGAAAACATGTTTCCAAATAAATGAGATATTCAAGCATCTATTTTTATGGGAGTTGCATTTTTAAGTCACAAAAAGGTAACAAATGTCAAAATGTTCGAACATAATATTTGACTTTCAGTTTAAAACTTAAATATATTCCACTTGTTCTTCAGGATGTTTGGCTCCATTTTATTTCTCAGTAAGATTACATTAAGGTCTACATAGCTGCTTCTGCTCAACTGAGTACATAAGTGTGTGAATATAGGTGTGTGTGTGTGTGTGTGTGTGTGTGTGTGTGTGTGTGTGTGTGTATGTGATAGCTTGATGCTATTTTGTAACTTAAATCAAGCAAATATGTTAATAACTAAAATATGAAGAAAGTATAATAGTTTCTTAATGTACTAGTAAAAAATAAAATAATCTGGAATGGAAATGTCTGATTTTCACATTTCATATCCACGTGCCAGAAGAAAATGTTCTAAATCATGTATTTTTTCAGTCAGGAGCTGGATCGCATCGCTTTTGCACAGGAACTAGAAATATCATGAAAATATACTGACCTACCCCTGTGCATTCCGCAGATCAATGTTACTAACACGGGTGTTCTCCTCTGTAAGAGATGATGAAGGAACTGTGAAGGACCAGCTGTACACACAGCACACCTCGGATTCCAAACTTCAATATTTCACCGAGGATGAGACGCATTTCCAGTAATAGGTGCAGAATGTAAATACAGATAGGAATTAATGGATTTTGTTTTTCTTTTTGGGTGAAATGAAGTTTAGAATGAGAAAGTGACATGATCTTCTCAAGAACTAGTAAGAAAGGAGAGTGACTGTTCCTTCCAGAAAAAGAATTCCTAAGGCAAGATTTTAGATCAAAACTGGACAAATGTGATGTGCAAAATGCTGATGACTTTCCATTGTAGATACTGCTGTGAGTGGCAGAGCCACTAGGCCTCAACCACCTGCACCTGTTTATTATTTTATACATCACATGCTGTTGAGTGCCTACTCCGGAACATTCAAACATTCCTCCAGGTTGCTGAGATGCTGTCAGAATTTTGACTTCATGAATTAGTGTCCCAGGGAGAAGAGGTGGATATAAAAAGAATAAGATGGATGATTATGTCCACTTGGTCAGGGCATAAATAGGACCCAGAAAGAGACGCATAGGTAGTTGTTGAGTGGCCTCACTGAAAAAGAACCAATTGAAGATACAGCTTCACTGCATGTTAGGTGGGTGTTGTGAGTCTGAAGGAAGTATTACATCTGATTCATAATACTTCTTGACAGGATTTGGAGGCTTCCAATTATATCTGGTACATATGGAAAACTTCTAAGGAGTCATCTGGGGCAGGCCCATGATAGCCAATACCAGGACCCCCCAGAAGGTCTTCATATTTGGGGATCTCTGGCAGGCACTAACCCAAGTTCAGGAGGGGAGGAAGACAAATATTGCAGTACTTAGGGAGATGAGGATTATGCTGATGTCAGATGAGTCTGTGGTGACAGGGGAGAAAGGTCATTAAATCCAAGTGCACAGCCGAAGTCATCAGAGAAAATTCAAATGATGCATACATAGACAGGAAGCAGAGGCCATATAAAAAGCAGTTTAGGTACCAGAAACTTTGCAAGCAAACACCAGGAAGTCAAATAAACTGTAAGTAGATGTTGTCATTCCCAGTCACATGAAGGTCATAGATTTACATAAGACTAGCATGTCCAGAGGGCAGCACTGTGGAAATCAGAATGTGTGCACAGACAGAGGTCAACCAGCTGCTTTGCTGTACAGGCATAGGTATAGGGTGGTAATTACAGTGTGTGTGTGTGTGTGTGTGTGTGTGTGTGTGTGTGTGTGTGTGTGTGTGTGTGTGTGTGTGTGTATGATCAGTTAAAGGTTAAAAGAGCCCAGGCTCTCAGCTCCTTGAAATAACTGTGAATTTCTAGGTGTTTCATTTAGCACGTAAGTTGTCTGGGAAGCACATTATGTGGAATCCTATATATAAAAGTAGTTTTTTAGTAAGTGGCTAGTACCCTCAAACATATATAAATATCTCATTAAAAAAGGTTTTTGTCAGTGGGTTAAACATATGACTTGTATTTTAAATAGGTACATATTTGTGTTTGTTATTGCATGATCACATTTGTAAGTAGAGTTAATATTAAGAGAAGTTGTAAGCTCATAACAAATTAAGCAGAAAGGACAATAAGATGCTTTGTGGTACAGACCCTTTTACATGGCAGCTTCCACTGTGGTCCTCATTGTGGTGTTGACGACTTTGTAACTAACTCTGTTCAACCCCAAATCTACAGTTCACATGAGGTTCACTCTGCATTATGGATTCATGAGGCCCGATGATGCCTCATGACATCCCTATCAGAATACTAAGCCAAAGAAAATCCTTCCTTGCCAAGTTACTTCTTGGCATGGACTTGGTCACAGCAAGGGAGTGTAGCCGATAAGGACTCCAGCCACAGGTGCTTGGACAGTGTTGTAGAGTTAGAACTCAGGTAACAGGCGACCTAGGATGGTACTGTAGATCTGACCTTTTTCCTTATGGCTTTCCTACCTGCTTCCCTCACCTTCCAGAGATAGATAGATAGAGAGAGAGAGAGAGAGAGAGAGAGAGAGAGAGAGAGAGAGAGAGAGAGAGAGAGAGAGAGAGAGAGAGAGAGACTATTTCCCTGTGTTGTGGAGAATTAACCTATTACTTCCACTTTGTAAGTTTTATTATATTCTTAAAGATGCTTACAAAATAAAATCACACACCAAAATTAATCAGACCCAACAAGCATACAACCCCACTACATAGGGAAATGATACATGCCCTGGGCCCACTTTATACAGAACCAGATGACCTTCTACAGAGGCAGAACTAACCACTGTATCATCAGGTCTCTTTGGCCTCATCCAGTATTAGGTTCACGCTAAGTGTTCCTATATCTTCTCAGAGAATTGATCTCTTTATTGCTGTCCAACCGTCCCCTCAGCAATCCTCTGTTTAATTATGGCCTCAAGCTAAAGGAAGTATCCCATCTGACCTCATTATTATGGTTTTTTTATGTCTGCTATTTTTCTTTACTGGTATTTTCTCATAACTTAAATTATTGAGATTGTCATATTCTCTACTTTTTCTTTTAGGACCCCAGTAAATATGTTAATCATTTGTTAAATTTACATACAAATTGAGTTTCAACATCATTAACAGACTTACCGATGCTGATTCCCCCCACTACTTATTTCTACCTTTTATATTTTCTTGTATTCTTTGCTGAAAGCCAGTCATTAGAAAAAATGAACTGTACTGAGTGACAGAAAGAAAAGGTAAGGAAGGGAAGCCTTGCCTAGTATTTAATCACAAGCAAGGATTCCTCACTGAGGCATGTCATAGGTTGATGACTTCAATCATACACCTTTTAATTCTCCATGTGAAATTCAGAGAAAAAATGCAACTAGAAGGATACTTTTTCTAAAATGTGTAAAGTAAAACTTTGGTAAAACTGTGATGTATTAGAAGACTCTAAAAAAAAATAGCATATCATCTGTAGAGTGACTTAAAAACCAATAAATTCTTTGACAAGCTTTTTAAATACAGTCATTTTCTCCTCTGTCATTTGGAAGTAGATGATTCTTACTCACAGATGTCTTGGGAGTGGCCACGTGGGAATAACACACATAACACACATGGGTGTGTAATCCCAAATTTGTCCCCATTGGTTAGTGGGAACATTTAAGTTCCCTGGCCCAGTGCTGGTGTCCATCAATGATTCCTGGGCTGGAATTTGTATCTCTTTAATTTGAGGAAATCCCCTTCCATTTAGTCTTTTTTTTGAGACTAAAAAGGATTGAGTTCTTCTTTTAATTTTATTTCATCTTTCAATTTTTTCATAAATTTTGTTTTATTGGGGGAGTGTTCGGGAGCATAGAGTGGATGCAAAGGGACAGGGAAATGAATAGAATTCAGATACATGATCTAAAAGACACATATAATATTGATGATGATGATAAAGATAATGATAATGATAATGATAATAATAATAATAATAATAATATATAATTGTCTCTCAGTTTGTTCAGCCTTCATTACTGTGATTGGGACATGTATACAGGAAGTGTATAGCCTGTGTACAAAGCCAGGAAGTGGTACTGGGCTTCGTATTTGATTGGGAAAAAAAAATCCTTAAAATATTTGATAGCAAAGCAGAATCATGGTAACTTTGCAGCAAATACATGTCATAGGAATTCGCCAGATGGTAGTCCAAGAACTAAAATTTATTTGATTTTATTTTGAGATGTTTTACTCATAGACAGAAAACAAATGTTAGATTACTAGGATGATGGAGTTGAGCTTTATATTCAATAGTCAAGAATCGAAATTATAATGTTGTCATCATTGGATACTCATGACTCTAGAAATAACTCTGTTTAGACCCCTGTCTCCTTTTTTATTTTTATATTATGAATTTGTATTGTATAATTAATAAGACACACCTATTAAATTAAACATGGAACTTTACTTTTGAAGTGATGATACAATTCATAGTTAGCTTACATAAAACAGCCTGAAGCCCAGTGTTGTGTCTATCAACCTTATGACCTGTTTATGTTCTTTACCCTTCATCTCCAGAACTTTCCTCAGTAGGACCACTGTGCTTTTATCTCTGCATTCGGCAGCCGCTCCTGTGCCTCTGCTTAGTCTGAGCTTCTGTCATTACTGTGGGAGATTATTTAAATCACTTTGTATATATTTTTGCCCAGATGACTTTATACATATTTATGTTTTGTTGTAAAAATTTATTCCTTACATGTATATCTTTTGGTCAGATGTTAAGAAAACATGCACATACACATTAACTTTTTTAAACACTAAAGTGATTCTTTTTCATTGGCTGGTTAAGAAATGAATTTGGCTAAACAGGGAGCTAAAAGTAAGAGCCAACCTTACCCAGAGTTCAAAGCATTTATAGCATATATGCTCTTAAACAGAGGCTTATGTCACTCATTTTATAAATATTAAATACGTTTGTCATCCTTACATGGCTTCATATAGTTGTGATTTTACTAAAATCTTCCACCAAAGAGAAGACTAGGCTCTTGATGAAGCTGCAAACAATGCCATGGGCTGATACCTTTACTGAGTATATGACCAAAAAGAATACTGAGGAAAATTGCCCTCATTCAACTTATGTTGTTAGAAGGAACCGGGAAACAGCTATGAGGATGCATCATCTTTATGTGAAAATAAAATAAGAAGCAAAACACATCAACTGTCAACTCTGTTGAAAACCACTGTCTCAGAAACTGACTCTGGATCCTCTACTCTTATCTAATCTCTGTGAAAAGAAATACAAGAGGCCTCAGCAGCAGGATACAGGATGATCACAGGACACCTATCTCTACTTTCCTGAGTCTCTTATTAGTCTTTTAGAAAAACACAAACATAAACATTCTGTTCAGAGAAGCTATGATAAATCTTGAATAAATGTGACTGTCTACTAATTTACAGGATGTTTTTTCCTTGAGCTAAAGAAGAGGAAATGAAGGTGAAAATTCATCACAAACTAAAATTTCCAATAAATAAGTAAATAAATAAATAAAGATACTACATCATCTGTTTTCTTTAAATGTATTTTTATTGTATGTTTAAAGTCTTGTGCTTGCCATTCAGTAATTTTATTTAAGGTATTGTTTTACATATTTTGAGATTCTCACACATTTAACACCGCACTAATATAATTTTTGTTCCCTTTCCCCTCCAACTCCTTCCATGACCCCCATTTCTTCCCAAATCCATGACTTCTTTGTTCTTCCCTAATGCATAGAAGTTATAATATAAAGGCCCTAAGGACCACTCCCAAGTTATAATGCTTCCTGATGATGCTGAAAGGACTTTAATGGGGAAGGAGACAAAAGGCCAAGTAGATGGACCTGTAAATAAATAAAATATTGTTTCCCAGTTATACTAAGTTTCTGGCCTGGTCTTTCCAGCCTAGCCTCATGGCCTGAATTTTCCTGCCTAGCCTTGAGGTACAGACCCACAGACCTGCAGACCCACAAACCCGCAGTCCCACAGTCCCACAGATACATACAGACACATTAAGTTTATGCTGATTGGCATAAGGCCAAGGCATATAATTTATTAACTTTTTACTCTTAAACTAACTCATGATTCTTTTTCAGCCATTCAGCTTGGTAACTTTTCTTAGAACAGCATAGTTTTCCTCTGCATCTGTGGCATCTCTGTGACATCCCTTCTCTGTTCTCCTATTCCCAGAGTTTTCTTACTCTGGTAGCCCAGCATAAACTTCCTGTCTGCCTTTGGCCAATCACCATTTTCATTAAAACAGTGGGTGGGATAATTATTTACAATGGAACAACACAATCCCATTACATAACCCCTTATCTCTTTTTAAAACAAGATGAACCCCAAATCTAATATCCTTCCCCCCATTATCTGTAACAACTTATAACCAACACTGTAAACAAACACAAACATCTAAAATCCATTTTGGGGGAATGTGGGTGTTGTTCTTTAGGGTATTTCCTGCTGAATGGGGGTGCTGGCAAACCCATGGGGACCTAAATTAAAATTCAGGATTATATACAAGTCCTTAGTGAAGTAGTCTCTAAGGCTTGGCCAGTTCAACCAATCTCCTTGAAGTTGTTTTGAAGGCAGAGCTCAGGAAAATTCAAGAGAGGTGCTCTGAAATGCTGAATTATCTGAGCCATCCTTTTCCATAGGAAACTTTTTAGGGGGTCTTCCTTGATCAATTCTAATTTTCTTTAGCCAGGAATAAATCCACAGCCTCTCATTTTCTGTAGAAATAAAAAGAAAATCTCTTCTCCAAAGTAGTATAACTTTTGTTTTTAATTTTAATGTCAACTCATTTACAAAATATATAGGTTGAACTAATGCAACAACATTTATATTCAAATGTCTTTTAGTGTGAAGATAGAAAAATCCTGTTTGATTCTTTCCTCTTGACTCCCTTCCAGAGGTCCCTGAAACTAGCCAAGCTTGACAGAGTTTCAGTTCCATTGTAGCAAACACACTAATGGCAGCTTGCTCAGAACAGAGTTTCGGCTCCATTGTATCACTAAATTAGATGGAAGTTTGCTCAGGGCTCAGATTCTCGGAAAAGCTTTGTTCACAGGATTTATTGCAGCTTGCTCAACTGAACACAGGATGTACTTCCTGAGTTCTTGGGACCCAGGTCAGCAGCGTGACCTTCACTCGAGCAGGACCATCCAAGATAAGGCCCTGGAACCACATTCTTGATTTAGCAACCTGGGTGGGGCCAACCAGGAAAGCCCTACCATGAGAACTGTTAACCATGTGCTGTTTTGCCGAGGCAGGAAATTTCTGAAGCTTGCACAATGCGCCCATTGTGACCATTGCTCCAGGAAATGAATATCCTCAGGTGGTTCCCGCTTGCCCAAGACTCCTATTGTTTCACAGGAAATATGCCTGCTTGCCTGTTGAATTCGCATTCCTAAACTCTGTCCTAAGCTGACCTTTGGCCCCATCCTGTTGTAACTTTCCTATCCTCTCCCCTACCCAGAGTGCAGTATAATAATTCTACTCTGAAAGCATTTGGTGCTCTTGGCTTCCACAGTGCCTCGAGCACACACATGTGTGTACAGTATATCATTCATTAAACTCTCTTTTTCTTTAAAGTTAACAGTGGTCATTAGCCGTGGTGTTGGGATGTCTAGGGCGCTGAAGTTAGGGCCTCCCACCCATTACATTAACAGCTTTCACTATGTCATTTTTAGTCAAAAAACTCAAAGACAAGACAATAACAGACAGTGTTCAGATACTCTATTTTACATCTTTATGTGGCTTACTTATTATTATTTCTTTTTACTGCCTTTTTAAAGTACTTTCCTTATCCATTTTCCTTTTTTCTTATTTGTCTCAAGCCAACATATATTTTTTAACACACTCTAAACCATTTAGACATTTTTTTTGAAACTGTCTTTACTGTATATCTCTTATTTCTTATCTTTGTTTCTGACCACACCTTTGCTTGGCTAGAGTGACTGACTCCACCCACCTCCCTCTATTTCTTTCTGCTTCTGACCACTCCTTTAATCTGCCAAGGAGTGGCTAAGGATTAAAGGCTTTACTAGGGTGGCTGACTGACTCCACCCAGCTCCTAGTCTAGCTTCATAGGATTTATCTTTTTAGCAGAGGTACTGGTAGAACCCACAATTACCACTCTTGGATATTTTAGGGTCCATATAACCACCAAGTAAAACACTGTGTCTGCTGCTCATTAACTCCACATAAGTATTTGGCAGCCTCTTAAAAGACTTACAAGTGTTTTACCTCAAAGGCTGAATCAGGAAGCCTCTCTTATAAAAAGCTATACCACTGCTTGCCTCCAGCAAACAGACGACCCAAGAAAATGCTGCTGCTTCTAAGAAGCAGTCTTTGACTCTGTTCTCTTTTTGTCCGTATTAACAGAAACTGTAAATCCACTATATACAGTTCCTTGCTTACATTGAGGCTCAGGAACTGGCCATGTTCATCTTAAGTTGCAAGTATCAAACACACCATTTTGTAATTTAATCCAATATACCATTCAGTTTCTACCACGGCCCACTTGAGAGACATAACTCAGAAGCTGCTTTTGGCTCCATTTCTGGGCTCTGGACCTTTTTATGCTTCCTATGGCTTTATGTGGGTATATTTTACCCATTTTGGGCACCATTTGTAGTATGAGGTTTTCGGCCCGGTCTTTTCATCCTAGCCTTGAGGTACAGACCCACAGACACACAATCCCACAGGCCCACAGAGACATACAGATGCTTACATTAATTTTATGCAGATTGGCCTAAGGCCAAAGCATATAACTTACTAACTAACTCTTTACCCTTAAACTAACCCATAATTCCTCTTCAGCCATGTGGTTCAGTACCTTTTCTCAGAGCAGCATAGCTGTCCTCTGTATCTGTGACATCTCGGGCATCTCTGTGGCATCTCTGCTCTGTTCTTCCTGTTCCAGAGTTTTCTTGGTCTGATAGGCCTTCACATACTTCCTATCTGGCTTTAGCCAATCATTATTTTTATTAAACCATTGGGCGAGACAATTATTTATGATAGAACAACATAATCCCACTATGGTTAACAATAATTCTTATGTTGATCTTATCAAAAATGAACTATTGAAAATCATTTTTACTCCCAGGAGACATGCAAAACAGAAGACCTCAGCCTCATGGTCAGCCAGTTACAGGGGAACGAGGTCGGGTCCTGGGATCTGTTACTGTGGTCAGGACATTTATTAGACTATTTAATAATTACCATGCTGATGGGCTGAAGGGAGAAATAGTATTGCACTCAGATTTTGGATATCCAAGTAATGGAGTGAATGCTACAGACAAAACTGAACTTATTGTGATAAATATCAAGCTATCCATGAGGTGAGAGGAAGTGACCAGGCTATTGGTTGACGAAGGGCATTTCAGCTGACTGGGAACTTAGCAACCATACTTGGTATGGTGGCTGAATGTGCTTTAGAGGGCAGTGGAGATGCCTCTCTTGCTCTAATCTTTTCTTGGCAGATCACATCTCAGTATCATTTTCTGGTCTATGTGTATCTCTTCAAGATGGGGTGGAGCATGAGAAAACATTTACAAGCCGGGAACACAGATGGACACACATTATCACAGAAAGCCTTGGTTAGAGGTACCAGGATGGCAGATTTGGGTGAGAATAAGGAAGAATTACAGATAACAGAATATGTGAGGAAAGGATTGAGTAATGAGGGAATCAGAGTTGACTTTATGCAATGGGTATATGTGAGTATGCTAAATATGCCACTTGTTTGATTTTTAAAACAAATATTTTAGGCATCTTATTCTGGAAATTGCAAAAACAATACATTACATTCAGAGGTTTAGTTGATGTACAATATAATGCACACTTATGATAGCAGGGCAATTGTGCAGAGTTTAAACGCGACTATTGAAGCAATGGGAAAACACTCAGACAAAGATCACTCAGCTGGCCCCTCCCCATGTGCTAGGTTCTAATAGATCTTAAATTTTAACATATGTTGGATAAATGGGACCCAGGCAAACTTGGAAAGCTGTGATCATAAGTGTTCTGGGTAACTTCACATCTCCCTTCCAATTGTGACCATTCTTTTCTGCTGATAGAAAGGGATGCTTTCTTTCTCCAGAAAACTTTACTTTCCTAGATTTCTTTTTGAGGTTTAGTGTACTTGAATATTTGTCTCCTTTTAAGATCCATTCTGTTCAGTGTTCACATTCTAGTCTTGAAGTTTTAAACAGTACTTATTTGTTTATTTGTTAATTTATTTTATGTATATGTTAGAGGGTGCACATGCCATGGCATACCTTAGCTGTCAGAAACAACCTCTAGGAATGCATTTTTCCTTCTACCCTGTGGGCCATAGAATTTGGATTCAGGTCCCCTAGCTTAGCAGCAAGCACCTTTATCTGCTGAACCATCTTACAGGATAATCTTTTTCAGTTTATTTATAAGAAATTTATTTTACATTTTTCTAAATAAATGTACTTATTTTAATTGCCAATTATGGTGGCTGGATGTATTGATGAGTAATATGTGACACATTTCTTGAATAGAGAGCATGACTCTACCCATACCTCAAATTTAGTCCTAGAACAGGTTGATTTCTTTACCTTTGTCTCATTTCAGAGAGGATGAATCTGATGAATCTGAGATTTTATAGACTAGATTTTATAGACTGGGTTAAATTTAATGAGTTCTCAGGATATACATAATATATAAAATAACCATATGTGTAGATATACATATATATATATGTATTATGTGTATGTATATATATCCATAATGGAAATTTTAATAAACTATCATATTATTGATGTTATTTTTTTCATTGGAGTACGTTTTTGAAAAACTTGATTCCTTACTTTTATGAGCCCTACCTTCAATATCAATACACTTTTGTTAGCCTCTCACTGCATTATAATTAGATAACTTACTATAAAAGCTTTCTTATTTGCCATATTCTCAATATACATTTATTCAGAAAATAGTGTTACCTGCAATTGGCTGATCACCTAATTCTTGTCAAGTACAGTTATTCCCAGTCTTCCTGGTGCATGAATCTTCCTTAAGACACTGCCATGTTCACACAGCCAACAACATTGTATGACACGGGCATGTGACATACTGAGCAGAGAATGAATATCATCTTCCTCTGAAGAACAATTAAACGTCTTTTGATTTCTTGTTAAGTGTTATTTCAGTTGTCTGTGATTCTTCAATATTCATATCAATAGAGCTGAAAGAATTATTTATGTAGTTTATTTGTTGTATGGATATTTCATATCAATTTCTAGTCATCAAGAGATCTAAACTGTAGTGCAAGTTTTTCATATTGAAGAAATTTAAATATTTTAAATGATATTTATGTATCCACAATAAAATTTGTTAATATTTTTATCATTTTGCTACTATATGTTTTGGGTGTCTTTGGTTCTAAACTATATGCCATTTTTTCCAGGTCCAAATATCATTAACTATTTGAATTATAGAGAAAATGACTGAAAGTTACTTGTGTTTGGAAACAATCTGGAAATTAAAAAATTTTTAAAAGTTTATACATTACTCTTTTCAATTTTTAAAAGAGATTTTCCAAAAAATATTTAGAGTCAATAAATAATAAACTATGATTGAAATGGACATGCAAGTTTACTATCTACAGAAATAATATTGAAAAGTAGATTTGGAAAAGCAAGTGTTTCACCACTGACTGACTTAGAATGATTAAGCATTTACAGGTGATGAGCATATTTTTTCTATCAGGTGTCCATCTGTGTGAACAATTATGTTCATTTCAGAGAAGAAAGTCTATGCACTGAAGAGTAAGGCATTTTTTTTTCTTATAATGTTAGAAATGAAAGGTGCACACTCATTTATTTGTAAATGGCATCCTTGATAAAGCATTTCTGCATGATCACAAACCCACCTGCCTTAATACTTACCAACAGGACAAACTGACTTCAGCATGTTGGAGATGTAGACATGCAACCGCAGCCATAGTGTCCCCACTAAGATTTCACTTAGGTTTTTTGGGTGGATTAATCATTTTGAAGATACAGTTGGATTTTAGGTTGAGTGTAAGACATTTGCTAAAGCTTACATGCTTTGTCCTCTGTCTATAGTTGCCATGGGTTCCATCTCAGCACAGCAGCAGTAGTGGAAGGGAATTTGCCTCTGCTGATCCCATCCAAGGCAAGAAAAAAAGAAAAAAGGAAAAAAAATTCCGCATCTGTTTGCCAGATCCAGAGTCCTTGGAAATGTTCTACTTACTGGGGCTGATCCCAGAGGCATAAGCTAAAGTGGCTGTGGATAAGGGCACAGGAGATGTATGTGTGTGTGTGTATCAGGGGTACTCAGCAGGGGTTTTTATTGGGGGGCATCTGTACTTTGAATTCCAGGTCAGTGAGAATGTCTGAAAA
This sequence comes from Phyllotis vaccarum, assembly GCA_033318265.1. Classification (NCBI taxonomy): domain Eukaryota; kingdom Metazoa; phylum Chordata; class Mammalia; order Rodentia; family Cricetidae; genus Phyllotis; species Phyllotis vaccarum. The sequence goes on from JARWLC010000010.1 coordinate 19,952,302, forward strand.
ATGGATTCCATCTGTTCTTCTGGCTGGATGAGGGAGGAAGGCTGTCACTGTGTCCAGACCTGTGAATCAGACCTAAACAAACTCCACAGTTAAGGAAATAAACACTGCTTGGAAAGAAACCCAAGTTCCAGGGTAAATGACAAGTGTGGGGGAGAGCTCTCCCCAGGAAGTCGGGGGGAAGAAAAGGGAACCCAATTGAAATCTGTTCACTTGGGATATTACAAAGTGAGTGTGAGGGGTCAGGGACCACAGAATCTTAGCTTCTCTAGTCAGTCCTCATCAGCAGAGCATGCTGGGTGAACCATTCTCCTGTACACAAGGGGAGGGTTCAAATGATGGTCCTGGTAAGCCCAGGCAATTCATTCCATTCCATTTTAGGTCTACTATTAGATGTTGTAAGATGAGCTAGGTTTTTCTTTCATTGGGATTCCTATTACAATTGATAGGGAATTTTGATTCACACAGAACCAATGTTATCAACAGACCATTCAGTTATGATGCAGTTTGAATATGTTTGTCATTAAAAGCATAGGTTTAAAGCTCACATGCAAAGTGACAAGTTAGCGATTTGGTTTTTTGAAGGTCATGTGACCTTCAGGACAGTGATTATTGTCCATATAAAAGACTCTCAGGATTTGAAGTTTCATCTCAAATGTGCTAATTAGAAAGTTACTCTTACCAGACTCTGAACTGCAGGTGGCTTGGTGTATTTCTAGACCTAGGGAAGAAATATTTCTATCCATTGTAAGCTCTGTGTATGTGTGTGTGGGGGGTGTGCTTATAGCAGCCTTACTATCTCAGAATGGTAATAATTAGAGTTGTTTTATTCAAATGAAAGCTCAGTTTAATTTGTGGACGTTTGTTCATGCACTACAAGTTTGTGGAATATAAATGTTAGTTAGTTGCTAAAATAAAAAGAGAAGAAGCATCCTACAGCAGACCCACCCTAACAAATGAACAGTACTCAAAGAGACTTACTGTTTCTTACAAAAGCAAGCTCCTAGCATTCCATCATAAAATTACAGAAACACCCAAACTTCCATCATTCATCAGTGACACTTCAGTGAGCACACAGGAACACGATGTCCAGAAGAGAACTGAGAAAGTCTATGTGGGAAGCTATCTGATCCTTGAGTGAGAAAACCTAGGGACTCTTGTCCCAAATTATCTTTCCCAAAAATAAAATGAAGGCCAATCAACAGAAGAGAGGTGTTAAAGAAGAAGCAGGCAGAGTCAAGAAGCTATGGTCGGCTAGATCTTCACATCAGACAAGGCTGTTTTATCTTGGTTGCTTACTCACTCTGTGTGTATGGAGTGCCAGTATAACATCAGGTTAGATGTAGTATCTTAGGAACTCTGAGCATAAAGAATGTGTACTTGGGTTAGCCATGGGCTGAAGCCTTAAAGTTTCCCTAGATTTAGATCTGCATGTTGTATTTACCCAGAGGCTGAAGAATCTGGGCCATCTCCAGCTATTATATCATGTGGACAAAAGTAATGTGATGCATTCAGGTAGAAATCAGAGCCAGAGCCCAAGGTCCTACTTCTCTGGTCAAACACAACTCTTCAGCCATTACGCTTAGAATTGAAATCTAATATGAAGCATTACGAGAATCAACAGTGAATGATCATGGGGAGGAAAATGGCTTCCCTGGCTCTTGGCTCATTGGCTACAGTGGTTATATACTTGGGTACATTGAGTATTCCATAGCAAAATAGATCTCTTTATAAACAGTGGTTTTAGTCTACATTGAAACTCATATTGATGTGAAATTAATGAATATCTCTGAATTCATGTAGATACTTCAAATTCATCTTATAATGACCTCGTGAAAATTGCTGATGTTCCTTGGCTGTTCTTGTCACTTCTGGCAGCTGAGGCAATACTTTCACTGAGCACATGGTGAACAGATACTCTTCCCACATCCTTAAGATAAAATGGAGGGTAGGGGAAAACAATAGCAGTCTGCTTGAATTCACATAGCTCAGAGAGCTGTAGAATCAGAATCCAGAGTACAGTCCAGGTAACTCTCAAGTTTATGCTTTCTATTTTTTCCCCTTTGGACACTCCATTCATTTATCCAACAGTATTCTGATCATAACTACCCACTACTACTTCCCTCCAACTTCCTATAATTCATGTTCTTTTAATTTTATTGTTATTAATAGTCTCCTGAATGCTATTAGTACATGGGTATATACCTATCCACTGGGACATGAGTAACCACCTACCAGTAGCAATGTTCTTAAAAGAGAGTGACATACTCTTTCTTAGCAGTTCTGTATGCCAGTAGCTCCATCCAAACAGTTGAAGTCTTGAGGATTGGATTGCAAGCGTGCTGGAATTTTACTGGCTTGGTTTTGTACAGTCTTCTGTAGGCAATCAGAGCTGCTCTTAGTTGTTGCGTGCAACAGCCACATTATAGGTAATGAGAGACTGACACACAGAACCCTTCCACGGGAGGTTGGCACACAGGATCCTCCCATCAGAGGTTGGCACACACACACAGGATCTACCCATGGTTGAGCACCTAGAGTCCTTTTACATTCTGGACATTGGTCAATTGTGATTCTTCAGTTAACATCTCCTCATGGTTGCTTCTTTCTCATACTTGGCTAACATGAATTCATTCACACCTTCCTAAGATTTTGTGAAAGCCTTGAATACAGCCATGAACTAGGTGGTCTGAATCTTGCTTTGTTTATATTCTAATGTTTAACAATGATTGTGAGAGATTGGTACCTTTAATTTATCTTCTGTATTTGCTCTCAACCATTCAAACCAAATTCACTGGCAGCCTCACAGGGAAGCACACCATCAAAATGAAAAATTATGGGACAGAGAGACTTCAAAAAAGAACAGAAACACCTCCCAAACCCCCAACACACACACACACACACACACACACACACACACACACACACACACATACACACACACACACACACTGCAACAGAAAATTCCAGTCTCCTTAAGAGAGATGGTAAGGAAGTCAGTCTTTCAGACCTCAGGCAAAGGTATCTTGAGCAACCCATCACATTTTACTGCCAACCTGTTACTTGCTCTTTCCAAATATTTCTGCCATTGTGGAGTGAGAATGTGATTAATGAATTATGAATAATAGATGATACCAATTACATATGTAGCTAAAGTTTTTGTAATATAGACTTCTAGCATTGGTGAGGGTTTAGTGCATAACAGAAAGGAAAATCCAGAGCTCCATGAAGAGAACAAAACACAAAAACACAGTGATTGATCTACAATGTACAAAGCCCTAATGGAGGAGAAATGCTTTCCATCCACTCCTACTTCCTGTCAGAAGTGCTGACTCACTCCTCTGTATGAGCTCAAATCCAGCACAGAGAAAGTTTCAGAGAAGCTGAAATTCTCCATAGCAGACAAGCTTATGACATAGCTTCAATTCTATCCTGCCCACATGAAATTGAGCTACTTTGTAAATAAAACAGCTTTCTCTGCTTCTATTTTTTCTTTTATAGAGGAAATCTATAATATATGTTTGTATAGACGCCATGGAAAATTAGATCTTTATTATATTTTCTTAAAATTACACAATCTATTTTGTTATGTTCTCTATCATCTTATAAACAGATAGGCAGTTTTAGTAAAAATAAGTCATTTTTAATACACAAAATGCATTGTTTTTAGATGTCAATTATAATAAAATGAGTAAAATAAGGCGAAAAGTTTAAATCATCTCTCCTTTATTTACACTTAATATTTTTATATACCAGAGATACTAACAATGGTCACTGTAGAGAAAGTTAGGGTTAATTTTGAGCTGTGCATGCAGGGCACAGTCATATTTTGTGCATATTTTTGGATTGTAGAAAACTCCCAGATGCACCATGGATTAAAGTGAAAAGAGTTTCCAAAAATAACCCCACTTTGGCCTTCCTCAAATGCCCTTAGCTTACTGTGTCAGGTGACTTGGCCTGGGCCCAAGGTCAGCATAAAAACTAATGATTCTTACCTATGCAAGGAAACTATTGTTCTCACAGGATTGTCAATGTTCCCAGTAAAAAGGGAAACATGTTATTAAGCTATTGGGCTGAAATTAATTCTCATACAAACTTCCAAGATGTACAATCAGACACAAATATTTTACTTGCTCCCAGTATCTGGGATAGCCTTAAAGAATATAAGAGACACAATCAGCAATTGCTTCCAGTGCCTAAGTAGGATGGATGCTTGGTAACACTTTGTGTAGTGCGCACCATGCACTTCAGATTGTATTTATTTCTCCTACTGAATCATCCTTTCTAGGATCTTAAATCAATTCACTTAATGGTAAATGTATCACACAATTTGTTGTGTTGAAAAAACTTATTAATATAAAAATCATAAAAATTTAAAAGTAAAATAGGTACCTTGTGAGTTTGTTATGCTTTTGTGAGGGTATTAACTTTGAAACATGAGTCCTATTTTTTCCTACTGCTGTATCATTTATGATTTCTGTCTATTTTATATATTTTATCCATTCATCCATTCATCTATCTATCCATCTACTTATCTATATCCATTTACCTATTTGTAATATATTTGCTTCTATCATGTAGCAAATATATCACACACACACTTATATATGCATATATATATAGAACTTTTCTGTTGCCTATCTTTTATCTTCCATTTATGTATCATCTGTATGTATATATATCAATCATCTATATATCAATCAATAATTATTCTATCATGAAAATCTATAAAGAAGATAGCATCATCATCAAACTCACTTTACAAATGGCAAAATAAGGTCTTCAGGATTAAGAGACATATTGAATGCTGCAAATATTATTAGCAAAATTTGAATTCCAATCACCATAAGCCAGTTTTATTACCTACATTCATAGCCATGCTTGTGTAAATTCTTAAAATAATATAAACCTTAAAACTCATGTTTCCCCTATTCCAAATTACTCAGAAGTATTAACAGAAATTCAAGAAATAAAGTCAGTAAACAAATTAGGTCTAGAAAATAAACAAAGCTCAAGAAAGAAAATATGTCAGAGCTATACAGAGTCAGGAGACAAGAAATGGTTCCTACAATACATAGATGATGATAATCAATAAAGATCAACACAGGGCATGTTTCAGTACAGGCTTCAGTGCATTGAAGAATGCAGATAAAGTCAGTATTATAAATGTTTCTAGAAAGAGAGAAAAAGATAGATGTAGTCTTTGCCCTTCATCAAGAAAATTTCTCTTTGCAATGGTCAGAAACCATTGAAGAGAAATACCAGTCAAAATGCAGAGTTTTGGAACCCACTTCTAATGGATTTATTGATAAAATACTCCCACACCCATGGCTCAGGAAATATTTTGGAAGAGGGGGACAAAAGCAATAAGAGCCAGAGGATCAGAGACTCTGCTGTGAGGCTGTGTCTTCTAGTAACATCTAAAGCTGCACTGGTAAATTCTCACCCACAAGTCCATCCAAGGTGAGTTGAACAAGAAAAATGTCAATAAATGTGCCAAACATCGTGGGTGAAAGCTCAAGAGGGCTCAATCCTCTACAAAGGACTACAGACAACTAAGTAAAATAGAGATGGAGATGAATTGGATGTCTGAATCTAATGAATATCTCTGAAAACTTACTTACAAATATTATATAGATTCAAAGGTTATATTTAGGAATACACACACACACACACACACACACACACACACACACACACACACACACTCCCATATATGTATGGGGTGATAGGTGTAGGATCTAAAGAAATAGAGTTTTCCTGTAGATAAGAGGACAGACCCAGCCAGAGAAGGTCATGGAGTGGTGACACACACCTTCAATCCTAGCACTTGAGAGGCAGAGGCAAAGATTCATCTGGATCTCTGTGAGTTCAAGGCCAAACAGAGCCAAGTGGTGGTGGCACACACCGTTAAGCTCAGCACTTGGGATTCCAGGCCTCTGCTGCTAGTACTTGGGAAACACACCGGTCTTTAATCCCAGCACTAGGAAGGAAGTAACATGGGCAGAGAAAGCAATGTTAGGTAGGAGGAGACAGGGGTTCTGTCCTCTTGAGTTCTCTTTGCTTCTCTCTTCAGTCTGAGGGTTTGTGGAGACAGGATCTACTCCTTTCAGCCTGAGAAGATGGCTTATTTCCCTCCCTCCCCCCCCCCTCTCTCTCTCCCTCTCCCTCTCCCTCTCCCTCTCTCTCTCTCTCTCTCTCTCTCTCTCTCTCTCTCTCTCTCTCTCTCTCTCACACACGCACACACACACATTTTTCAGCTTTTCCCCATATCTTGCTCAGGGTGTTTATTATTATAAGATCAATTAAGATTCATGCAATGTATGATCTCAAAAATAAACTTTAAAAAGAGCAAAATAAATAATGTCGAATTATAAAATCTATTTTTTTCAAAATGAATTATTTTCTTTAGTGTTCTGATAATAAGATATTTTTTCAAAAAGATAAAACATTCTTGGGTAAAAATTGACATTGAATCCCCACTTTTCAAATGGTAGCTCAGCACCCAGGTGGTAAAGACCGGTTAAAGACCCAACAAGGGTGAGACTCCAGGGTGAGTTGTCCTGTGTGGGAATATACAATGCTACATCAGCTTCTACCTTATTCTCACAAAGAACCATCCTCCTACATTGCATAGCTGCCATAGCGGGTAGCACTAAACACAGGGTAGGGGATGATCATAGAAGCATTAACAGTAAGAGTCTACTTGACTGACCTTTATCCAAGATTGGAAGTCTTATACTGTGCATTTTAGATAAATTATCTTTGATTTAGTTACATATTTAATAATTTGTCATAGATATATTCTACAATAAAACAATATGAATAAATTAGCACAAAAATAAATGAATATACATAACAGTAAGAAAATAAACTGAAGACTAATTTTTTCCCCACTTCAAGAAAGTCTCCAAGAAACTAATCAGTTGACCTAACAAATATCAAACTGTGTTAACCTCTTTCTGATGCCAACATATTGCACTGATATTTAAATGTAAGATCTCTTGAAACTGCATGGCTTAACTCGATAAAATAAAGACATTTGAAGCTTTTGGTTCTTTTTTGGTTTATAATTAAAAGAATTTCGCAAATCAAGACTGACACCAAACACAATTTTCACATTTACATGGCTTGTTTTCATTGTCAGAGGAGAAGATGTTCAAATCAAAGATCATTAATGCACTCAAAACATGCCAAACTCCTAACAAGTATATGAAGCAGCTAATCGGAGTCACTTCTATGCAAACTGAAACGGTAAGACACAAACAGGAAGGGGTTGTGTTTTGTTTTGTGTGGCTCTTCTGAGGGTTTGTTGTAAAGTCTCAATTCTGAGGATCTTTATTGTTTTCTTCTCTGCCATATTTACTAATAACCAAAGTTTACTTCTTTGCCTTTTTAAATGAATCTTTTCTGGTGTTTAAAACATACACATGTAGCCAAGCGGTGGTGGTGCACACCGTTAGTCCTAGCACTTGAAAGGTAGAAGCAGGTGAATCTCTGAGTTTGAGGCCAGCCTGGCCTACAGAGGGAGTTTCAGGATGACCAGGACTACACAGAGAAGCCATGTCTCAACCCTCCACACACACCCCAAAATTAAAAATTATACATATACTTAGCTGATAATATGTGCATTTACCATAAAATTTGTTTAAACATAAAGAAATATATTTTCATCAGAAGAACATGCTCATAAACACAATGCTATATACATGTTAACTTCTATAGGCTTCAGACTTTAACATTATTGCTGAAAAATAAAAACTGAATATATGCTAAGATTTAATAATTATAAAAAGTATACAAAAATTCTGAAAAATAGGTGAAATGTACAAATTCCACATGTATCAGTCCCCTTTTCTGTTATGTTTATTCTGTGATGCCAAAGTTAAAGGATCAGCTCAGCTATTCATCCACCTGCTCATGACTAAGGCACCCCTTACTCTGTTCTTCAGAAGAAAAGAGCTTCATAAAGTCGTTTACATCTAGGTGAAATTATTCCTAGCAAAGGAAAAGTGAAAACATAGTATTGACATTGACAGAGAGAGAGAGAAAGAGAGAGAGAGATTGAGAATTCAAAGGATTGTTCTAAATTTACTATAATTTTCTATCAAGGTAAAGTTTTAAGGAATGTTAAGACTTCACAGGGATCATGGTTATAAACATTTCTTCCATTCAAGAAATAAAAATTATATCCATCAATTCTACAAATTTTTAGCCTTTCTTCTTGAAAATTCTACTTGATATCACTTCAATGGAACAGGAAAGAAGTTGTCTCTCTGTCAGTTACAGAAGGGTAAACAGGGTCATTCTGATGACCTTCAACTGGAGTCCATTAGCGACAAGGTGAGACTGAACATGTGGCCACATCAATCTGTGCTGATCAAAGTGTGAGCAACAGCGAACTGAACAGTGTACTTCCAGAACATCTAGTTTCCTATCTCCAAGACCTGATTTTATGGCTCATTATTGACTGGCACACATGTAGCTGCTTCATCTGTTGGTTTATTACAGACAGAAGTCCAAGTAGGAAATTGAATCGAGGTTCTTTAAGTGGGGGATTGTGTAAACATTTATTGCATTTCCATGTGAGTCAGACAGCTAAGCTCACCTGCTTTTGCAGGGATCATATAAAAGAACATAAGGCAGTAATTGTGCCTGGAAGCAATGGCTCCATCTGTCTTTAAGATATCCTTCCCACTAGATTTATGTGGAACGTGCTGGTGGCTGGGATCAGCCATGCACACTGGAACTTGATTAAAGCTGTAGATGAAATAACAAGGCCTTCTGGATGTGCAGAACTGACCCATGGAAGATGTAACAGATTCCTCTATGGAAGATGTGTGCCGCCCACTCAACATGAATGAGAATGTTCTTCCAACCCATCCCTTTCCCAATACTGTTTTTACAGACTCAAAGTCAAGTCTGTTTCTTTGCGACTTGAGTTTGGGGACCCAGATTGTGTTACTGAGCTACTGCTTCCTGGCCTGTAAAACCAAGGTACTATTTACCTCCACAGTGCTCCAATGAGGACAAAGTAGCTCATATAAAATCTAATTGTGGGCCTGAAGCACAGCAGGAATTCAACACATGTGGCCTCCTCACTTGCTGTGAACAGGAAGACTAACCACTAACTTCATCAGAGATGGATGGGTTCATATTTAGTCAGATACACAGAGCACAAAGCATTATCACTAAGGGCAAAATAAATTCTGACCTCCCCTTTACCTTGTACCTAAGTTTCATTTTTGTGCTTGAATTTTTACAACTCAAGTTCAGCTAATAATATGAATATCAATATAGGCAGCTAATCTAGAGGAAAGAAATTTATATTTCATAGTGAAACTGACTGTTACAGGTGATTGTTTTAAAAATTTTCGTAAGGAGGTTTTTATTTGTTTGTTTGTTTTAGATCCTTTGGTGTAAGATACTAATTTTGCGCACAGCAGAGAGGATGGACTTACAGACATTTCTAAGTAGACTATGTAGTTTTATACTTTGTTGATTTTTATTCCCACTGTTTTCTCCCCTTAGGAGGTGCTAAGTACTAACTCAGTTATTACATCTTGGCCTGAACTTCATGGCCTTCTCTTCCAGTCTGTCCCTTAATCTGTCTTCTAGAGTTACTGAGTAATTAAGTTTTATCCCTCAGTGTCTTGACCATGCCCTATCTACCTTTCTTTCCAGAGTCAGATCTGCACAGTAGTAGCTGGTTTCTACTTCATTTGGTGCCAATTTTCATTATTGCAAAAGAACATTTATAAAGAGCACAACATTTACATTTAACTCATTATTTTAACTTTTATTCCAATGCCTCCAAGTAAGATAATCTGTTTTTCCGAACTTCCAAATAGAACTCTATGCCTCCATATGCTATACTAAGGCCAGATTAACATATCTCTATTTTGGAGGTACAGAAACATTAAACCCTAACCCAGAACGTGTACATGCATCACTCTGGAGCCTGGCCTCTGTGTCTGAGCTGAAACCCTGTGGTTCTTGATACCATTCTCTCTGCTGAACCCAGGAACACTTCTGTTTCCTCGCTACTCCTGTGGATCTGTCCTGTCATTCTCTGCCCTGATACAAATAGCCCTTTGGTTTTTTTCAGAATCCCTTGCTTTTAAACAAACATATGGTCACTCCTGTGTATCACTCACCTCCCTGCCTCTCATCCCCCGTCTACAATCCATCTTCCTTTGTAGCTTCAGTTCAATACCTTAATGTCAATCTGTTTTCATGATTGTCTTTTTTGATATTCAAATATATTCAGATGTTACAGAAAATGATAGATTAGATCTCACAAATGGAAAGAGGCGCTGAGTCTGTGCTCTCCCAAGACCATGCAGGATTTTAATTGCTGTGCAGAGTTAGTAAATGGGGTCTCCAGAAGGAGGTGTGGGGTCACTCTATGTTGAGTCCTCACGCCTGAATTTCTTCTTTCTCATTTGATTTAAGCTCCTATGGGGTCATGTTTCTCCAGTGCAGTCTAATTTAAAGCTAATCTTGCTTTGTGTTTTCTCTTTCTTTGTGTATCTGTCTGCACATCCCTTCTACTGAGGCAGAGAAGCGGGTAGGCTTGACCACAAACATAAGAGGTGCTGCTGTGATGGTTCTGCCTTCCCAGACCCCAGAGTTGTAAGCGCATATAATCCTTATAAAGAATTGATCTCTACAGAAAATGGACAAACCCTGGAGCCAGTAATGATTTACTAAAATTCAAAGATCTCTACCCATCTAAATCAATTTTTGTGGGATATTTGAACATTGTAAATTTAGAACTGAATGGACTAGAAGCATAGTGGTTACTAATTCAGTGTGATTGATGAGGTAGTCATTTATCTGAATGAAGCTCCCCTCCTCTGAGACCAGTTTCCAGGCAGTTCAATAATAGGAGAAATGACACAATAGAGAGAGTATCTAGGTAGAAGCTCCTGTTACTCCAGGAAACACTTGAGTGACTTCACATTGGGCGGGGCTGGGTCCTCCCAGAATGGGTGGTTATAAATGTGGTAGAAGTTTATTTCTCACTGCGGACCCTGATGGCAAGAAGCCCTTGGTCTGGATGAGTTCTGGCAGCTCAGTGGAATGCCCTCACTTCCCATGCTCCTCTTTTCATTCTGAGGCAGCCTTTCATCCACGGACACCAAATGATTTCAAGCCATTGCCTGTGGCAGAGCTGGTGAAGTAATTTAGAGAGCATGACATGAAATGAACATCCTGGAAACTTCTTTCACAAAGCAAGGAAAGAAAATGCAATTGAAAGTATAAAAATATAGAAAAACTAATGTCTGCTGAGGATTTTTGCTTTACTTGGTATTATTTGTTACTATGTTGTCCCAAATAAACACCAGTAAAATTCCATATTTTTATTATTATTCTTAACCAGATTTTAGACTATATGGTTGTTGCTTTAAGTGAAATGATAACTTCTTACTCATGTATCAAACTCATTGTAATTACATAGTACGCAATTCATAGCTCCCACACTGAAAGCACTGCCTAGATCTTAAGTGATTTATTCCACATTTCCAAGAACACCATGTACTCTACTTTCTGACTTACTGCCGAGTCAGGGAAATACTGAATGGAAAAACAAACCAAAGCCTAGGTTCCTTGCTCTTTTTCTGGCCTCACAGGTTCTCATTTTCCCATCAGTGTAAGGTTAATAATGTAGAAAAGTGGTCATGTGATTGTGCGTGATGGAGTTCTTGATGGTGTACAATGGGGTGCTCTGGTACCTAACACTTCTTCAAACTCCATTGGAACCATGTAAACTCCCAGAAATCCTGGACTCATTTATTCATTTGAACAGGATGTAACATGCTGACCCGGCACTAACCCCCTACAAATTGCCACTGTGGTTTTCATAGGACTGCCTGTGCGTGAGAGGAGGGATGTCCAAAGCACAGACAGCATGCTTCTTTGCACAAGCACATGCCCTTTATCACACAGATCCTTATTTTAAAACACACAAAGTTAAAAATAAAATTAGTAAGAAACTCAAGAAAGCTACAAGAGATAATGAGATCCAGAGTGAAGCCACTGGATTCATCTGAATGTGTTTCATGTCCAGGGAGGGGGATGAAGGGAGAACAAAAGTTCGCCATTTACATCGCCCTATAAAACACTCTTAGTTAATCTTCATGACAAGAAATTTGATATTTGATTGTGATTAACTGCAATGGATTCTGGGAATTCATCTTAATGTATATGTATTCAGGTATGCCAATAAAGATTTTGGAGCTAGAAAAGGTCACAGTACATACCAGACAAAGGTTTATTTGATTACAACAATAGAGTGAGGAAAACATTGGTCAAAGCGAGTTTTACTTTTTGTTGTAAATTATCTTTTTTTTTTTTCGCTATATGATAATCTAGGGGATGCTGACTTCCCATTTGGAGTAATCATGGCCTTTTAAATAAAAATCTCAAAATTTTGAATGTTAATCCCTGTGATTTTTACAGAAAACCTTGACAGTCTGAAAGTGTTGAAAAGTTTTAAGTTCTATTAAAATACAAAATTATTTCTGTTCTTTGAAAAATCAGATATATGATCAATTTACCCCATACACTTTTACAGAACCATCCAGAAATCCAGATTAGACACTTAGACATCACTAGCTTGTCTCCTTCAGCTCTGTCACCTTTTGGGCAAATGGAGTTAGGAAGCCAATGGAGCTCAAAGTCCAATGTCACAGAGAGTCTTTCTTCACATCCCGCCTCTGTGCTTTAAATGTTGCCCCCGTTGTTTACCTGGCCATTATCTTGAATGGCACTTTCTTGATGACAGAGATAGAAAGTAAGTCTCTAAAAAATGCTGAAATTATCATTTGAAAAGGACAAGTAGATCAAGTTGTCCTAGATATGTGTAAAGTGACAAATAACACAGGACTAGAGAAAAATATGTATTTATCCTACTCAGATTAACTTGGTACCAATGTTTAAATAAGAAATTTCTAATGTGTGTCCTATGTACTTTGTATTTTGGAGATCTATAACATTTTTATTTATAATATTAAGTAAAAGTCCCTCATTATTCATGTTAACTAAAAGTCACTAAGGAAGCCAGTTTAGTAACACAAATTCTTCACAAGGAAGTGAATGGCTAGATACAGAGGACAAACGTTTAGAGACATTTCACAAAATTTACATCTTAAATCGTAGCAGCCTGTTAAAGTCTATTTACTTATTTCACATTTTCTGAGTGCTAAGAGATGTATTGAAGGACTTCCTCCTGCTACCACAATTGGGTTTCAAACCCTGTTATACCATCCTCATATGAATTCCCATGTTTCTACATCACCTATTTCTTCTAATGCTCTGGTAGTCTTTTGAGACCTGAGACAAGAAGGAAGAGACTTCTTCTGCCTCAGATATGGAGTGACACACATTTTGTGCACCTCTCCCATCCATGGCATGAGAATACAGGGAGTATGTGTTTGAGTGCTGCAAAAACTCTCACCGGACAGATGCATTTGCTAGTCAAGATCTGTGACTAACTAGGCTTATCGATGCTAGTGTCTAAAATCAATGAGACAGAATAACAGGATGTATATTTGCAATATTGTATTTTAAGCCACTAACAATGAAAATACGAAATGAGTTTGTGTTTGAACTCTATATTAAGGCGTTGTGGGTTAGAAAAGTGTGGGTTTCAACTTCCTCCCTTTTCCTTTAGGTGTATCCACACCTAATCATTTAAAAAAATGTAAAGAAAGAGATAAAGGAGGAAGGGAAGAAAGAAAAGAAGGAAGGAAGGAGGTAGTGAGAGAGGAAATGAAAGAAAAATTAGGAAATAGAAAGAGAAGGGAATGAAGGAAGGAAGAAAACCAGGGATAGGTTTCTCATGGCATGCATGCCTTCCTCTAAATATCAAACAGAAATCCAGATGTATTTGATTGGTGAGTCTTCCTGTTATGACTTGAGATGGGTACCTTTGACTGTTATGGGGGAAAGTTATTTGCAGCCTTGAGTGTCTCAGGGGTGATCTGATATCTGGTAAGAGGTGAGGCAAGAAAATACTTTTAAAGATAGAGTAGGAACTGCCTACACACAAAACACAGAAGAAAGAAAAGCTTTTGAAGAATGGGATAACCAATGCAAAAGCCACTTTGGCAGTGACAGTCTAACTTGGAAGAAAAGCACATTAATGATGGACCAGGCTAGGGTTAGGCCAGTCCAATTAAGTTTGTGTTTATACCTGATGTGTATTAATTTTAAACATTACTGTTGAATACTTAGGGCTAGGAAACTTTCTAAGAGTACATGCATAGACTAGACAAGAGGCAGTTTCGGTCTTGTAAGTTTCAAAGATGGAGCCAACTCTTCAAGTGATGGGGTCATTGTCCTATCACATGACACCATCCCAAATCACAGCTGGTCAAATGCCATGGAAACAAATAATCATGGATCACTTAGCCCCAACAAATACATCTTTGATACAATTCCCTCATCTAAGGCTTGGGGAATGTCACAGAAGATTGGGCATTAAGATTGTCAGAGCCAAAGAGAAGTCTTTTGTGAGATTTTGTTTCCTAGAAATGATAGGAGAGTTACACCTATAGTAACTCAACAATATGGGTGTCTAAAGGAGACCTGAAGTAAGACAGCATCAATAGACCTCCTAGCATGGGGAGGGTGGTAGCACCTGAGCCCAACCTAGGCAAGGAATTATAGAAATTTAACAACAGCTGAGAAAAGGAGAATTAGTCTTCCCCAGTAATGACTCCCCAGTTGGTTATCAAATGCCAAGTGATCAGCATTAACATTATGTATATATAAGCAACAGTAAATGTATAAAAATGATTTTTACATCAGGGAGTACTTTGTCCAGTTGTGATATTGAAGAAGGGTGGGGGATAAAGGAAAATACAAGGCCAAGTTTAATTTTTTTTTAAATGAAAGGATCAATATGGGCTGTACATGTGTGACTAAACACCATCCCTGACCCTTATACTCCCTGGTAAACTGAATGGACTCAGTCATTTATCAGTAGTACGTCACATCTTAAAGACAAAAAACTACTGTCGTATCCCGCAAGGAGGTATGTTGTTTTATAAGACCATAAGAACAGATTTGAAATGGCATCAGGTATATATCCAGGCTTTCTATAGCTTAGGTAGTATTATTTTCTTTCAAGTATGTCTGATCTTGCTTGGCATAAGACCACCCCACAAGCCTTGACAGCATCTGTCAGATTATTAATACTTTCCATGTTTTCTCAGTGGGAGATTTCATAATCTTAAGAAGATCCTGGCACTCATGGTCTCAGCTCATTTTCTTTTCCCAGCTCTGTGCAGTAACTATGAATTCCTTCCCAGGCCCTAAAATTGGACATAATTCTGCCAGGGTGTCTTAGTAAAGTATTATTCACAGGTTGAATATTTTTCCAAAACACTTCTACAACGTTTCTTCAGAGTAGAAATCTGGGAAGATGTCTGACTCACTGTCAGACTCACAAAAGCACACTATATCCCAGCATATCTAAGCAGATGTTCCCTTCCCAGGCAAATAAAAAGAGTTCCTATATCCAGCTGGTTCCTAAATCACTGTGAAAGTCTCCCTGTCTACTCCCCAAAGATGTAAATTGTTCTATGAATAGAACAACAGGTAAAATGGTTAGAAATAAAGGCTACAGGAAAATTAACCCTGTAGGGAGAAGCTAATGGAAATTAAAAAGAAATTATCACAAATACAGTGAACAAATGAAGATTTTGGTAGGAATTCATTGGTGTAGGCAAAAAGCATTTACCTTGGTCTTCTCTTCCTTTCCAGCCCTACACTCATCTATGTCCAGTCTTGACAGGTTGTTATTCTGCCTTTACTAAATGATGTTCAGTGTTGAACTCTTCAGAATAATAGCTGGGGTAGACACTTCTGAGTACTCTAAAGGTCAAGTTTCCTGTTCATACTCTAACAAACTTGGAAATTATCAGCCCATCAACAGAGGGAGATGTAAATTGGATGAACTGATAGTCAACAAGTCTTCTTAGACTATCAGTTGATCTTGCAGGGAATAATGTTTTCCCCATAATCAGTGAGACAGGCGGTTGGGTATCAGTCATGAATACATACAGGGAAGGAGCAAATGGATGAGATGAAGGCTGACAGACAAAGCCAATTTTGGTAGGAATGCCAACACTTAATTTGACATGTTGCTGGAGGATTAGCATATACTAAATCTGTGGCATATTAGGGGATCCCTGTGCTTCTCTATCTCTCAGATCCAGGAGTCTCAATGTGGATATCTAGGACAAGTCTCCTCTTTTGAGCAAGGGGCTTCATTGTGAATGTGAAATGTCCCATAAGATCTTGTATTTGAAAACTTGGACCCTGGCTCTTGTGGGTGTTCAGAAGGCTGTGGAATTTGGGGGATGTAGATCCTGACTAGAAGAAGTGGTTCACTGAATGTTGCTTTCAAAACTCCAGGAAACATGAACATGTCTTCCAAGTCCCTACCCGTAGTGATGGATTGTGCTTCCTTTCCACCAGTGGCCCAGAATCAACCTGACCTTCCTGAAGTTGATTTTGTCACATTACTAAGAAAAGTAATTAGTACACTCAGGGAGAAAACATACTTTGAAATAATATAAATCTCTCAGGTTTTTAAGTTATTTAGTTAGGGGAAACTATTTTACCAGAGCTTAAGCCAATGAAGATTTTTATCAAACTCTAACAAATCTAGGAAATGGAAGAAACTACAGCATCCTTCATTGCAAGTCTACTGGGAATAGAGACCAATAACTAATCATATACCCTGATATACATACCTCATCACTGCATTTATGAACTGATGCATCACAGTGAAGAGACAAGTGTGGGTGCCAAAGTCTTCAGCTCTGTGTGAGAAACAAATGGATTGGCAACGTTCCTACAACAAGTCATCATGGAACAATGAGTGCTTAATGCTATAGTTACAGTGGGTAACAAGTACAGTCTGAAGCCGAGCCAAATGACAGGGAACTTACACTGTGCAGCTGCTCACCTGAGATCCATTGTTCATTTAGTCCATTTGGTATCTGACCTTTCCAAAACAAATCTTTAAAAAAGCAGGATGAAAGTCAAAACAAAGTGTAGGCTGAAGGGACTGGGCAACCACACGAAACAATTTCATATGGGGCAAGCTGCGGGGATTATGAGAATAACTGTGATTAATAAGACGAGAATCATAACAAGGAAAGTGGGCAACACTCATGACAAAATGATAATTTAATAAAGATAGAAACTAAAAAGAGGATTAAAATGAAATGCTAACACCAAAAACTTTGTAACAAAACCAAGGGACATATTCTGTGAAATATGATTTTGAAGCAGTGACCTGGAAGACAAATGTTACCTGAGACCACTATGCTAAGAATGTACATTAAAAAATGACAGTATGTGAAATATGCATGAGAACACCCATGCCCAAATCAGGTTCATCACAGAAAATTCAACACTCATATAATGAGAATTCTGAAAGGAAGGAACGCATATGGAACTGGAGTTGGAGAGACCCTTTAATTAAAAATACCTAGAATTTTCCATATCTTAATAACAGATACTCTCAGAGACTACCAAGCAGAATAAATACCAAAACAGCATCCTCTGTGTCATGACCTGCATGACTTTGGACATGATTTGACTTGGACATGATTTGACTAGGCTATTGTGGAATGATGAAATGACACACACAGTAGTGTAAAGCTCTGAAAGAGTAGGCTATGAGCTTCATGGAGAAACAGCAGCAGCAATAGCAGCAGCAGCCAGGGAAACACCATGGTTTATTATATAGACGACTAAGGGTTACCTATAGGGGACCTCTGTAGGGTACTAATCTCAGGCTTCCATCATCTGGGATGAGGAAGCAGCAGTTTCTGCTTTTTGTATATTTATATTAGAGCTAAATGCCAACCATTCATTGACTTTGGTACTCAGAGCTGGTGAAAGCTTTGCCATTCCCATAGTCTGAGATACTGGCATCTTTGACAGGGCCATGCTCATGTCAGTGATACACAGTCAACCAAGATGTCCTCACCCTAACTATAGCTTTGAAAACCAGAATAATCTAGCACAAATAGGCATGCTGAGGAAAAAGAAGGGATAGGGGAGTGTTTCTTCTATAGAGGAGCAAAATGAAAAAAAAGTATCACTCTTCTTTTCAGTAATTATTCAGGCACAGAAAGAAGGAAAGTGAGACATTGCAAGTGTTAAAAAAAATAGACTTCTCTATCTTTAATGCACACCTCAACCATGAAAGAAAAAGAAAAATCCAGCCATAAGTAAATGCGTCCCCAAATGAACCTGCATTCCTCAAAATAATAATAATAAAGAACTTTTCCAGAGAGGAGAAAACTGTAGATGTCAAATTCTGCGTAATATAATAAAGATGATAAGGTAAAAAATAATCAAAATGATATGATATTATTTCTTATTTTTAAATGGCGGACTAGGCAGCTGTTTATGCCTGTGGTCCAGTTTCTTGACACTACAGTTTATGGCTTCATGAAATCAAAACTACAATTGTACAAGATGGGCAGATGTGGGGTAACTTGGTTACAGAGCTGGAACAGACTGACTTGTGGGCCAGCAGCATTAGAAAATAATCTTAAGTTTTTTATAAACAGATCTCAAAACCTCAGGGTGACCTCTGGACTTTGATCATGAGTAAGAACTATAAGCTGTAATAAAGAGAAATTAGAATCATATAAAATGTAGGAATCTGAAATGGGAATATAAAGCTTTGGATTATAGAAATGTATTGAGAGATTATGAGAAGGAGAAATAGAAAGCCAATTTAACTATAAGAAAGATAAGTGTCACATGCATATACATAAATAGGGGAGAACCTTGTCCCTAACTAAGCCAATGGTCCCTTTAAATGATACTGAAGTAGAGCCAACTAAGTGATAAAAATTTCCAGAGAAAATATAACAAAAGAAATAAAAAAAAAATGGTTCCCCATGGGAAGGGGAAATTGATAAGATATCCTGAATAAATTGGGAGCCTGGCAGGGAAGGGATAAGGGGGGGGGGTTGGAGAAGGGACAGAGAAGGAGAACAATGAAATAGATACCTTGATAGAGGGAGCCATTGGGGGTTAGAGAGAAACCTGGTGCTCGGGAAATTCTCAGGAATCTAAAGAGATGACCCCAGTTAAGGCTCTAAGCAATAGTAGAGAAGAATTATCATTATAGAAACTTCATCTAGCAATTGATGAAATCAAATGCAGAGATCCATAGCTAACCTCTGGGGCAAGCTCCCAATACAACTGAAAAGAGGAAGGAGGGATTGTATGAGCAAATGGGGACAAGATCATGATGAGGAAACCCACAGAGACCACTGACCCAAGCTGCTGGAAGCTCACTGACTCTGAATTGACATCTGGTGAACTTCCCTATGGCTGATTTAGGCCTTCTGAATATGGATGACAATTGTGTGGCTTGACCAGCTTCGGAGGCCTTTGGCAGTGGGACCAGGATTTATCCCTAGTGCATGAAGTGGGTTTTTAGAATTCATTCCCTATAAAGGGAAACCTTGCTCAACCTTGATACTGGGGGAGAGGCTTGGTCCTGCTTCAATTTGAGATGCCAAACTGATGTGGGATGTTTATCTGCATGCTGTGAATTATCACTGGATAATAAAAGAACTGTTTTGGCCTATGACAAGCCAGCTTACAGGCAAGCAGGAATTCCAAGCATAGATAAAGGGGAAGAAGGGTTGAGTCAGGGAGAGATGTGATCTAACCACCCAAGAACAAGATGTAATAGAGTACAAGTAAGCCAGGAGCCACATGAAGACATAGATGAATAGAAATGGGCTAAGTTGTAAGAGCTAGTACACAATATGACTGAGCCATAGGTCAGATAGCATGTAATTAATATAAACTTTTGTGTAATTATTTAGGACTGGGGCCTGGATCTCAGGGCTAGTCTGGGCAAGAAATTTCATATTACATCAGACCATATTGATTCACCCTCAGAGTACTTACCCTCTCTGAGCAGTTCAGTGGGGGAAAGCTGGGCAATGACTGGAAAGAGGGGGGGGTGAAACAGAAAGGTAGATAAAATTATAAATACACAGTCAACAGAAAAGATTCTTTAAAATTACATTTATTTATCAATTTATATCTATTTAGTGTGTTTGTACAAGTGCATCCACTTTCTTTATATGTCATGGCATGTGTGAGGATGGTATGGGACAATTCACAGGAACTGTCTCTCCTTCCACCACTGAGTCCCCAACCTGAAGGCTAGGCCAGAAAATTTGAGCTATAATGAAATACTACAAATGGTGCCCAATGTGTACCACAAAGCTAGGCTGGAGAGTCTGGGTCATGAGGCTAGGCTGAAAAGACCGGGCCAGAAAACTCATACTACAAATGGTGCTGAACATGGGTAAAATATACCCACATAAAGCCATAGAAAGCTTAAAAATGGTCTAGGGCACAGAAATGGAGCCAAAAGCAGCTTTTGAGTTGTGTCGCTCAAGTGGGGTGAAAGAGACTGAGTGGTGTATTGGATTAAATTACAAAATTGTGTGTTTGCTGCATGCAACTTAAGCTGAACAAAGCCAGTTTCTGAGTCTCAATGTAAGAAGTAGCATATATGATGGATTTAAGGTTTCTGTTTATAAGGACAAAAAGGAAATAGAGTCAAAGATGGCTTCTTAGTGGCAATGTTTTCTTGGATCAGCTCTGTTTGCTGGAGGCAAGCAGAGGTGTGGCTTTTTTAAGAGACCCTTCCTGATTCAGCCTTAGAGGAAAAACACTTGTAAGTCTTTTAAGAGGCCCTGCTGCCTAATACTTAAGTGGAGTTAACGTCCAGCATATAGCAGTGCTTTACTTGATGAAGATATGGATCCTAAAATTCCCCAGAGTGGTAATTGTGGGTCCTACCAGTACCTCTGCTAAAAAGATAATTCCTATCAAGCTAGACTAGGAGCTGGGTGGAACCAGTCAGCCACCCTAGTGAAGCCTTTAATCCTTAGCCACACCTTGGCCGATTAAAGGTGTGGTCAGAAAGAAATAGAGGGAGGTGGGTGGAGTCAGTCACTCTAGCCAAGCAAAGGTGTGGTCAGAGACAAAGATAAGAAATAAAAGATACACAGTAAAGACAGTTTCAAAAAAAATCTAAATGATTTAGAGTGTGTTAAAAAATATATGTTGGCTTGAGATAAAAAAGAAAAAGGAAAATGGATAGAGAAAGCACTTTAAAAAGACAGTAAAAAGAAATAATAATAAGCCACATAAAAATGTAAAATACATAGAGTATCTGGACACTGTATGCTGTTGTCTCTAAGTTTTTCTGACTGAAACTGAAGTAGTAAAAATGCTGCTAAAAGGCATTTGATTATAAATGCTGTTGGATTAATTCAACCTATATATTTTGTAAATGAATTGACATTGAAATCAAAAGATATGTTACTTTGGAGAAGAGATTTTCTTTTTATTTCCACAGAAAATGAGAAGCTATGGATTTATTCCTGGTTAAAGAAAATAAAGTTTGATTGAGGAAGACCCCCTGAAAAGTTTCCAGTGGAAATGGATGGCCCAGACGATTCAGCATTTCAGAGCACCTCTGTTGAAGTTTCCTCTGAGCTCTGTATCCAAAACTACTTCAAGGAGACTGGCTGAGATGACCCAGCCTTACAGACTATTTCACTAAAGATATGTCCATAATCCTAAATTTTTCTTTAGATATCCATGGGATTGCCAATGCTCCTATTCATCAGGAAGTAGCCTAGAGAACTATACCCACATTCCAAAAAATTGGATTATGAATATTTGTTTACAATATTGGTTATAAGTTGTTATAGTTAATAAAGAAAAAGAGTACTAGATTTGGGTTCTTGTTTTAAAAAGAGAAAAGGGGGTATGTAGTGGGACTATGTTGTTACATTGTAAATAATTTTCCTCCTATTGGTTTAATAAAAATACTGATTGGCCAAAGGCAGACAGGAAGTGTAGGTGGGGCTACCAGACTAAGAAAACTCTGGGAACAGGAAGAATAGGGCAGAGATGCCGCAGACACACCAGAGAAGCAGATACAGAGGACACCTATGCTGCTTTGAAAAAAGATACCAAGCAGCATGGCTAAACAGTATAAGAATCATGGGTTAGTTTAAGGGTAAAGAGTTAGCAAGTTATATGCCTAGGCCCCAGGTCAATCAGTGTAAAATTAGTGTAAGCATCTGTGTGTCTATGTGGGACTGCAGGTCTGCAGACATTCGCCTCATTATTCTACCAGTAATTCTTGATCTCTTGGTAATATTCAAAGTACTGTATATAATTTGAAGATGCCAGTCACTCGAATGATAGAAATCACTGTAATGAATAAGCCTGCAGTTCATTAAACAA
Organism: Phyllotis vaccarum; assembly: GCA_033318265.1. Lineage (NCBI taxonomy): Eukaryota > Metazoa > Chordata > Mammalia > Rodentia > Cricetidae > Phyllotis > Phyllotis vaccarum. The sequence goes on from JARWLC010000010.1 coordinate 19,974,634, forward strand.
ATCTAAAGTAACCCTATAAATAGCATTGCTTCAAGACAGATTAAACTAGTGCTGTGAGATAAATAATGGTGCACATGCTCACAGATGCTCACAGTGTCAAATTCCATACTGGTGGGAAATGGTGATTTAATGACCACATGAAGAATGAAGAAGGGTTGTCAAATGAGAAGGGGGAGGCTCATTCTAGGCAGGGGAAAGCAGCAAACTCCATACCAGAAAGCTAAGACAGAAAAAGAGAAAGTGTGTTGTGTTTTAAGAACTCAGACAAACTCACTTTCATCATTACTCAGTGAGCAAGCAGAGTAATCGACTGAGGGTATGCAGTATATGAATAAATGCCACAAATACTGAAGAAATGCAAGGAAGCTAGGAATTTTTTATATGGAATAGTGACACCTATGTTGTATTCTTTAAAAAATGTACATGTTGATGTTATAAGAAAAACAGGTAGGTCGATGGGGATTTATAAAATCAAACCAATCAACCAGTGAAGAAGTTGGAGACAGCTACGTTATTCATATAAGAAATTACAATGCTTAGGATGGTTAAATATCTTAACAAAACCATGTTCAAATAAAGATCTGAATTACAAAGAAAAAGTTAAACCCACTTTTAGCAATAAGAGTCCACAGTCACCATGAGTTCTGTGTTCCCAGAACACAGACATGGGGGAATCATAATTACCAGGGTGGACAGAATTGTCTATATATGAAATAAAGTGCAGACCACCAAACATAAACTTGTCACCACACATGAGATCACCACCAGGCAGTGACCATAAGGGGAAGGAAGTGAAGGAAAACTCAAGACATCAATTTAGAACATTTAACTCTTCGCGATGCCTCACCACTTCCTGTTTGCAGGGAAATCATAAATCACAGCTTCACTGATGACCATTGAGCATATTTTAGGTTCAAAACCATAGTGGACTTGTTTCCTGGCTCAGCTTTTTGTCATTTATCTATATCATAGGTTTAACCTAGTGGTTCTTGAGTTTAATGTTTACTATGCAGCAATCCAGCTGCATGTGGATTTGTTGAGAGCTGAGCCATCTGCCCTGACACTGGCAGCTGCCTGGTGCACAAGTTACTTCCCCTCAGTTCCCATACCATTCCTGTCTAAGGAATAGTATTGGACACACACTGTGCTTCCAGTTTAGGTCAGCAGAATGCAGGGGATAAGGGCTTACCACACAGGGGAACATACAAAAGCTTTCACTTATGTTTCCCACATGTGAACTCTCCTTGAAAGAACTTGCTTAGTGCACATGTTTGTATTATTTAAATCATGACATTCACTCCTCTACTTCTTTTTTCTTCTTAGTTCTGGAAACCAGCATACAGATGTGATAATGTACCATGTGTGTGTTATTACCCTCGCTGTAGGTGTCTATTGATAGTGTGCATTCTTCTATGATTCTAGAATGGAACAGAAATATTGTGGTTAGTATATAACCTACTTGTAACTGAGGAGAATATTGTAAAAAGTTTTTATATTCTTCATCTGCAGATTAATGTTTCCTGTGTTTTAAAAGACAAGTTACCCAACAGCAGATGAATGGCATAAAACATTTAATTAAAGTCAGCCATAGCCTGCTGGCAAGAAATGACCTTACCTTCAACTCAGTGCTGGGACCAAAAGCATCTATTGTTTTCATTTGAAAGGAATTTAGTGAAGAATATTGTTACTTGGTTCAATTCAGAGAACATTTATGGAGTGCTTATTATATACAGGGGTGTTTTAAGCCAGGCAAGGAGTTCCCAGTATGGCTATGAAAGTATTGTGTCTAACAGAGGCCCATGGTCTACTTGTCCAGACAAGCCTATGCCATAGGTCATGACGCATGCCACGGGAAAAGTGGTAGCTGAGGACAAAGTGTTATGTTGGAGAAGTAGTTAGAAGACTTTAGGCATGCCCCCACAGCCAGGTCATATTTTAACTGGCATGTGAAGAATAAGCTGTATTTCTAACAGTGAGTAGATTGGTTACTTACAAAGAATCCAAGAAATCTGCCCGGCTTTGGTGTCCAGTGCTGATTGGCTGACTATCCCAACTCTTCCTCACATGCATCCTGACCTGAATGAGGGAATCATAAAAGAAACTCCTGAGCCATTCCATGTGGATCCCTATGATTGGATCATTTACTCACACTGAGCTTCTTATCAGTAAACTCTGTAAATTCCATCTTTAAATGTGTTTTAAATCTATTTCTTCCTTTTGTACTTCGTCATCTGCCATGGCTTCACTTTAGGCAGTTCTAATATCATGCCACAGGACATGAAACAATTTCATGAGCTGTGTGTCTCTCTTCTAAGATGCATTTATTTACTTAATCTGGTATAGAGCAGAAGATTTGCTCAGAAATGTTGTCTATACACTCCATAGTTCTTGAGTTTTCTTTGGGCTCCATTTCAGACCATTCTCTGATAGAAAAGGTCCTTTGAAGTGATTTGTCACCTTCAGGTTGCTCACACACTGTTGTTGGATACATGGGGTTCAGTGTTCTTAGTGTCCACAGACACACAAAACTATACATACACTGACACATACACAATTATGCACAAAGGACACACATATAACTATGCATACATACATAATTATACACAAAATACACACATAACACATATTCATGCTCACACACATATGCCCACAATCATGCTACACACATAGGCATGAACATGCATATATTTATATACCCTCACTTGCACAGACATACATATATAAGCACACACACACATACACCTACAATCATGCATATATACAAGCATGAACATGCAAACATATATACCCACACGTGCACAGACATAAAAACATACAAAGACACTCATATACACACGTATATGCACACACACGCATACATCCATGCATGGACATACACACATGTCGCACACATGCATGCATGGACACATACATTGCACACATGCATGCATGAACATACACACATTGCACATATACATGCATGGATACAGGCCCACATAGAGACTTCTAATGAACAACTCACTGTCTCAGAACTCATGTTTGCCACATTATTCTGCTGATGTCTCTGACCATTTAAGACTCTCTGCTGATGACAAGGCACTTCAGGCACGTGGAAGGCAGGGTCTTTCTTAGACCTCCACAGCACATGCAACATATGTGTCTTAACACATGTCACATTAGCATAGTCTATCTAATTTTTCTTGGATACCATGACCACCTTAACAGCAGAGTCACAGATTTATCTTTAGTTTTGGTCTACATGATTAGCTTCACTTAGTAAGCACTAAGCTTCTGACATACTTGTAAAATCATAAATGGAGTGAAGGATCGGAGGCAGAGTGGCCTCATTTCATTTGCTGCTGAACCTTGTGTGGGTCATGGGCTGCTGTGAAGGTCTGAGTTCAGGTCCTCTCACTGTTCATGCTCTGTCAGATACAGACAGTCAGGCGTGTGCAGCAGGACACCCTGCACTCTCAGGAGATGTGGTGACCATTATAAGACTAATTAGAGATCAGTCATGACAGGGACATCAATGTTCAGGCCATATGTTCCAAAAAAGCCTTGGAGAAAGCAGCCTGTTGCTAATAGCAGTACTGACTGGTTACCCAGAAGCCATGTGACTTCATATACAGGAAAGCCTGCCTCAGATTTAAGGAGATTGCTAAATCCTCCATTATCTGGACTTCTACCAATTTGTGTGAGTTATAGTGTTCCATTCTTCCTCACGTCAAGGCAATTAGTGAAGATGTATTTTGGTAAAGTTCTTGACCATAAGGAGAAGAGGCGTTTTACACAGATTGATGTTTATGTCTCTGACATCATACCCCCATGGTGACAGCCACTCTAATATATGGCATGGAAGCCTGGCAAGGTCCACTCAGCATGACCATGTTTCCAAATACTAGACTATTATATTAAAATACTTATCCTGAGCCTCTAAAGCTAGGGGTTCTTTTCATGTGAGATGGAAAATAGTTCTGTCTGTCCCCAAAGGAGGACTTTCATGTGACCTGTTATGATTCAAAATATTGGCTTATTTGTGGTAGTGAGGCCGAAAACACATTTAATTGAAGGTTTCATTATGTTTCCATTGGTAGGTGGGACAGCAAATAGAACCACTGGAGTGTTTTGGGTAGCTTCAAAGGTTTTCTGAATTAGGTAAAATAGTTTAAAAATAAAACAAAAATAAAATAAATGCTAGTTATGAGACATCTAGGAGTGACTGTGGAGAGTGAAATTTAGATGGTGGCTTTTATATGTGCATTGCATTATGAATCGCTGGGAGATCCAGGAGAGATGTCATCCTGACCCCATATGTTCACCTTCATTCACACATAGAAGAGGTTTTTGCCAATACACCTGAAAGTGTGCTTTATTGTAAAGAATAAAATATCAGTGTTGTTGACAGGGGTTAACCTGACAAATTGAATTTAGATTCTTTAAGTCCAGAAGTGACCATTAAGCAAAGAGATTCCCATGATAATCCTCTCTGATCACACATGTTAAAATCATTCAATAATCACACACCATTCACCAACTCGCTGAGTCAGTCAACAGGAAGCAATCTGTCTGTGTCATGATATTAAAGATTTTGACCGTGAAGACACCAAAATTGAGATCACTGTGCAAAACAAGCGCAGAGTGTGTCCCAGAATGTCCCCTGGTCCCACTCTTTAATTGTGAAATACTCAAATGTGCATGTCTATTTTCTCCTCATTCTGTAAGAAAAAACATTGTTTAGTCTGCTGTAGAGAATCTTGAGTCAAGCTTCAAGACTATCATTGTTTTGGAGATACCTCTCAGACCTGTCATCAACTGGAATTTAATGTGGGGTATCATCTTGTACACCTCTTCAGATATTCTGATTTGAAAAGTCACATCCAATAGACAATAAATAAATCCCAGTGAATGGGCAGAGTGGGGAATCTGGAATTTTGGAAGGACAAATGAACAAATAGAAGAGTATCCATCCATGCTGATGTGCTCACAGTGGGCATCATTTTTTGTAACAAAGTATCCATATTTGAGTGTTATTTCTCCACACTAATTTTAGTGTTTTAATCAACATATAGTAAGAACTGTTATTTCACTCTTTTAGTATCTGTGTTATGAGTATAACCAGACCAAGTGTTGTAATTACTAACCTTGTCTACACTCAAGGACAGCAGCAGAGCAGCCTGCAATGGGATCAGATCAAAATTCCAACTGGCAAAATTGTGTGAAGCAACGCAGTCACCGTAGCTGATGGGATCACACATCCATCCATTCTCCTGTCCTGTCTCTCCTGACATTATCACGGCAACAAGAAAGGCCTGGGAGATTGAACTGCACAGAGATCTGTTATAAATCCTGTTGCATCTGCACTCATTTGGACTTCTGTTAGACTCTTTGCTAGGCAGCATTCTTTGGTAGCCCAGTTGACACTAGATCACTGACCTCTGCTACTCGAAAAGTCTTTCATGGAAACTTCACCTCATGCTAAGATGAAATGGATTTTTGGCAGCTGTGGGAGATTTTGAAGAATAAGAACAATCACAGTTGGAAGAAGAAGAAAAGAAGCATTCGGTACCTTAACTCCTCAGCTGCTTTTCATTATACACCAAGCCTACATTTATTACAAGGAGGGTAGCCAAAAGACAGACATTGATAGGTCTCTGTGCTCAGAAAGAGAAAGCTTGCACTTGATAAATTCTACTTTTCATCTTGATTTAAGTTCAAATGACCCCTAAATCTGTTTGAATTAAATGGCGGTAGATTTAGAAGTCACCTCAGGAATATCTCTGTGTTTTCTCCTTATCAGATTGCCTAGCTATTATGGCCATTCTGAGTCTAATGAAACTGTTTTTTTCCTAACTCATTAAAGGAGCTGGACAGTTCTATGAATCTCCAAAGTTATATAAATAAAACTCATTTCAAACTCTTTTTCTGATACGACTTATATATTTATATTTAACAAGGTTGTGTCTAATGTTCTGAGAATTTACAATGTGTCTAAACAAAGAAAGAAGCCATATCCCCAGGTCTGACTAAGGAGCAGTTCTTTGTGAGTATTAGTTTAGTTTTTACAAATAGGAGATCATCTTATTAGAATTCTCTGCTCATTTATTGTTTATCCCTTTGTGTTGTCTGAAGTACACTTTCAGTATTGTTGGGATGAATGAAATCCTAGCTGTCATGATTTTCTGAAAACACTCACATTGGCACAAGGGGAAATACTGAACAATAGGAGAGAATAGAAAGCCTTCATTTGCCTACATAGATCAAGGAAATCAAACAATTATAAACAAATAATATTGATAACTATTTACACTTCAATATATATTCAAGAACCCAAATCATACTACTTCATCATACTATTAAAACATAAACATGCTGGGTACATGCTCAACATATTTACACAAGAATTCTTATACAAATTGCTCTGCAGACATGGTATATTTCAATGTAGACTCAAATACATTGACAAGTCTGTTCCTCCAACAATTAGCATTCAGGAGAAGAATGCTGTCTTTAGAGATAGAAGACCCACAGATATTTTATGTTATATTGAGAAATTGGTAAGAAAAAGTAAAGATTTGTGGCATTAGAAAGTTTATGTATAAAGAAAACCAGCTAGTTATACTTTAAAAAGTTTAATAAACAAAATAAAAATGGCATATGGCAGATAGCTGGTCCCAAGGAAAAGACTTCTGTGGCAAGAGTGTGCCCTGGCTTTTTACCTGAGGAGAGAAATTTGGAAGCATTTATCTGACAGGAGATAGGCTTGGTTATTTATCCTTTGTATCAGGATGAGAAAGCAGCCCTAAATCCCACTCAAGGTATTGTGAAATGTGTTCATATTTGTGCCTATGACAAAAATGTTTAAAATAATTCTGATAATAAAATTTCATGCCTATCCTTATGTTACATTTATCAAGGAAAAGTCCATTGTAAAGATAAAATGGCAGGTATTTTAAAGGGGAATCCGGAAGCTGAAGAGATGTCTTATTAGTTTAAGATTGGTGCAGGGCCTGGAAAGACAGCTCAGTGTTTAAGCAAACTTGCTGCTTTTACAGAGGACCAGAGTTCAGTTCTCAGCACCCATGTTATTGGACAACTCACAGTTGCCTATAACTTCAACTCCCACATGATCAAACGCTCTCTCTTCTGGCCTCAGCAGGCAGCTGCACACACATCATTTGATAAATGTGCTCAAACATATAACTAATAAAAGAATGGTTATGCATGTTAAAAACAAGTAAATATGGTAAGGTTTTATGTATTGCAATGTTTTAATGCATCTTAGCAGTGATGAAATTCAACACAATAGATCCACAAAGTAGAACATATAACTAGCAGAATAAAGATCACATGATCTTGTTGTCCAACAGTTTAGAAACACTTTCTATATCTTTTAGACAAAAACAACAAAAATATGAATCCATTTTATCATTTATAGAGAATTAAAAAGTCTTTTTTATCATATCCTGCTAGACAGTATTATTAAAACAGCATTGGTCAGCCACCATTTGCATTTTTCTTTTTAGAACTGAAATTGAATATCATTTCTGACAGTGGAAATCTGTGTGCACCTTACCACATAAGCAACTGTTACCTGCCTATCATCTCATGAATCCAACAAATTATTGTGAATGTTCATTCTATGGCAGCCAGAGTTCCAGATGCTGGGGAAAAAATGGAGGACTGAGTAGGTAGAATGTTTCTTAATGAACCTGACCACTGTTCAGGATGGAGACTAACAAGAGATTGAAAATTCCAGCCACTGGTAAATGTGGTGGGAAAAACAAGCAAGCTAAACAGAGGATGAGAGTCTGAGGTTTTAGAAATTTAAAAAGAGACACTGGCCATAAGGATGTGGGGTGGTAAGAGATGTAACTATCAATAATCAATATTATGTACAAAGGAGAAATGCATTAAACAAGCAAACAAATAAACAAAAACCAAAAATCAACCTCAATGTAGAACCTATTTGCTAAAGGAGCTGTAAATAAGAGTGTCTTCAAAATAAAAAAGAATGTGGACTTTTAGGAAAAGAGGAGGCAGCTGGACAGGTCTCAAGGCCATGGGGTCTCCTAGTCTCTCTAATCGCATTGACTTTTAGCAATACTGACCTAATTGAGTCACATTGAATTTATAACACATCAGTAGAGTTGTCCCAGCACAGGGGTAAATGTTTTGTGCAAGATTATAGGCATCTTTCTGCCATATTTGTGAAGTCCTAATGCTTCCCATTTTTCATTGTGCCCCTCTTTTCCTTTGGTTTAGCTTGTGCGACAATCTTATCTACTGTATGCACTTCATAACTAGGTTTTCTATGCCATTTTGACTGCTGGTTGGTCACTGATGTTTATCTATGGCAATCAATTTTGTAAGAATGTGTTTATTTCATTCTTTTTGCTTTTGTTAATTTCCTATGCAATTATTTAGCATTCAATTTTTTTCATTCACATAGCTCTGCCATCTGAAAATATTGACAGTTCATTTTTTTTTCTTTCCCAATTCTTATTCTTTCTTCTCACGTGTGATCTTTGTCTAGGTTGTGATACAAGATTACATAAACAGAGGACCACTATACCTGACTATCCACTCTGCCACACGAGGCACATTGCTGGCATTTGTGTAGAACTTGATGTATTTGATCACTATAAGGATAAATGTATACATCTCTATTTTATTGGGTATTTTAATTTCATAAAAATAACGTTAGATTTTTATTAAATTGGTAAGTGTCTCTAAAATTTTTTCCTGTTCTTTGTGCTTCTAACCCTTTATAGTCACTTAATGACATTGAGCTAGGCACCTCTTCCCAATTGGCCCCCACCGTGGTTATTCTGAGGGATTCTCGCTGAGTTAGTGCCATCTCTGAAGAGAGCAGTTCTGGACGTTTCAGTTTTACCCCAACTTTCACGAGTATCTGACACTATAATTTCTGATTCTTCCTGTAGGTGCCAACTTGAGAATTCAAACAAGCATGTTCAAAAGTTGATAGTCATTTGCCACCATTCTTTAAATACTTCTGTTAATTTAAAGAGAGAATCTGCTCTTAATACCTACAAAAATGTTCAAGGCAATATGTGTGGTTATTTTAAATTCACGAAATTTATGAATTCACAGATGCCAACTACTCCTTAGTGCTTATCATTAATCATAATTTTCACTGTTAGAGTACTCTTAAATAGAAAACGTAAAAGCATATGTGTCTTGGATACAGATCAACACAGCAGCTGTCTTTTTAGCCCCAGCCATTTATGCAGAGAGCAGTTGTGAATGTGGAAGGCAATGCCTTGATATCCACACACTGGTATCCATTGTGCTCATCTTTATTGCCTGCAGCAAGAGAGCCCCCTGCATCACAATTATGAGCCGCTTGTGAGACCCACATAGAAGGACAAGGTGCAGCAGACGACCTGGATTTTGTCACTTGGCTGGTGGACATGAACCAAAGACTCTGCTCAGCTCAAGGTAAGGTCAAGCTCATTAGTTTTTCAGTGAAGAAAACTTGAATGAATCCAAGACTTTGCACACGCGAGGCAAGGGCTCTAGCTATCCCTGAGCTATAGTACAAGACCCAGTACTGTAAGTCCTACTATAAAACTGGGGAATTATCATTAGAATTTCACATTTATGTATCAAGCACTGAAATTTAGTCTTGGTGAGTTACACAATTTCTAGTTTTATTTTTTTTATTGTGTGTATATGCACATTCATTTTCATGAGTGTAGGAAGGCATGTACTGAGACATGAATGAAAGGCTGAACATGTGCAGATGAGGGCTGTCATTTCCTCAGTTCTCTTTTCTCTGTGACCACCAGACTCCTGGTGATTCAGTCTCTGTCTTTGGTTTCTCCATAGGACTGCAGAGATTAAAGGAACACATTGTGAAAATGTTCTATGAGTAAAGCTTAGCTATGTGAGGACCATGATAAAAACAAGAGAAAATAAATGATCACATGAAAGATCCTGAGAAAAAATATGATGCTTGGTAGATAAAGAGGTGGTCATTCTAGCAATATGAATTTACTGGTGAAAGGAGATCAGAAAGCACACTGAGATGATACCAAGACAACCACAAATGGTCTCAACAAAATGGATAGATGGAATAATTATCTGGATGTTGTAGATAATTGGTCAATGTGTACTAATGAGAGTTCTTGACAAACAATAAACTCTTCTGAGTAGGGATTATGAATTCCATCTTCTTTTTTTTTTATAGTTCTGTATATTTCTGTATACAATATTGTCAACACAGTACTTATATATTTAGAGCCATGATACAGACTTTGGAGTGTGAACTATTCTTGCTCTGCAGATGAATTCAATTCTAAGCACCCTTATCAGGTGATTCACAACTACCTATGGCTCTAGCCACAGCAAAAGATACAGTTCTTGTTTGTATTGACACAGACAGAGGGACAGAGATACACGCAGACACACACATATAAATAAAAAAAAAAAGAACTTTAAAAAGGAGAAAGGATTGTCAGGACTTCTAACATACTGAAGCCTGTGTTTTTGCATAAAGAAAATATAAACTAAAACATAAACATAATCTTCCAATGGTTAAATCAGCTTTGAGTCCCACAAGACACAGATATTATGGCCATCTTAAATTTCTGCCAGATATCTCAACCTGATGATATAAAACAACTGCCATTTATCTGCTGCTGATGCTGCATGGGTCAACCCTAGTGAATATATCATGTCACTCTGGGCAGATGGAAAATATCCAGATGGTGGGCATGCCATCTGTGCAATTTCAGGTCATGAAAAGCCATTTATTTTTTAATGTTTGACATGGTAACTGGTTTGGAGAACTTTCCTGTGGATTTTAATTTAATGACAGTTTGACTTGAGTGTCTGTATGTTGGTTTCTGAATAAAATTGGCAGCCTTTTTCTGTTTATGTAACTTGCCATATAAAATTATATTTAGAATAGAATATGCTTCAGCAATCAAAACACACAAAGTCTTTAGCTTCATCCAATATCCTTTTATTACTAGATGTTATTTTTTTAACCCCTTACTCTTCAGTTGCCCACCAACAAGCTTCCAAATAAATACACAGACACGTATTCTTACTTAATTCTTACTTACGAATGTCTAGCCTATGCTTGGCTTGTTGCTAGACAGCTTTTTCTTTTAATTTCTTTAACCACCAATCTCCCTTTCCTCTCCTCCTCTTACACATACCCCAGCTTCCTCCCACCCCACCCCCATTCTTAAAGAGGATAAGGCCTCCCATGAAAAGTAAACAAAGCATGGCATGTCAAGCTAAGGCAGGACCAAGCCCCTCCCCCTCTTATCAAAGCTGAGCAAGGTATCTCTCTATAGGAAACAGGCTCCAAAAAGCCAGTTCATTCACTGGGGATAAGTTCTGGTCTCATTGCCAGAGGCCTCACAAACTGCCCAAGCCACACAATAGTGATACACACCCAGAGGGCCTACTTTGGTCAGTCTCAATGGGGTTTCCCAGTTTTCAATCCAGGGTCAGGAAGCTCCCAGTAGCTTGGTCAGCTGTCTCTGTGGGTGTCCCTATCATGATATTGACCACATTGCTTATATAATCCCTCCTCCCCCACTTCCACTGGACTGAGAGGTAGACCCAGTGCTTAGCTATGGATCTCTGCATCTGCTTCCATCAGTTACTGGATGAAGGTTCTATGAAGACAATTAAGGTGGTCATCAATTTGATTACAGGGGAAGACCCATTCAGGCACCCTCTCCACTATTGCTCTGAGTCTTAATTAGGGTTCCCCTTGTGGATTCCTCCCTCGATCAAGGTATCTATTTTGTTATTCTTTCTTTTTGTCCCACCCACAAGTCACCATCCTGTTCCCTTATATTCTCTTTCTGCCTTCCCTACTGCCTCCCCACCCACATGCTCCCAATTTACTCAGGAATCTTATCTATTTCTTCTTTCCATGAGGATGCCTCTTAGGGTCCTCTTAGGTCCTAGCTTCTCTGGGGTTGTGGATTATGGCTTGGTTATCCTTTACTTTATGTCTATTATCCAGTTAACTTATTTCATCTACCTTTGGCCTCTGAGCTTTTCCCTTTTTCTATTCTATATTTCTTTCTTCCTTTTTGTTCCATGGCTAAGTGTGTGCCTAGTTGACTGGCCTCTCCTTCTTCCCTTCTCTTCTCTCTGCTCTGGAGACTAGATCTCTCTTCTTATTTATTCTCTCTGTCTCCCAGCCCTCCCTATACTTTCCCTTGCCTCATATTGGCCTTTCAGCTTTTAATTAGACCAATCAGGTGTTTTAGGCAGGCAATGTAACACAGCTTCACAGAGTTAAACAAATGCAACATAAAAGAACGCAATGCATCTTTGCACTATCAGACAAATATTCTATAGCATCAACAAATGCTACACACCTTCAAATATTATTCCACAACAACTAGACATATCTTAAATCTCCAAAGAATTAGCATTTGGACAAACTCACTAATAATCATCCTTTCAAGTGTATAATGTAAGACTTTATCCAAGTACCAAGTGACATTAGTAGGTCAAGCATTCCCAGAATTCCTTGTTGTAAACACAAAAGACCCAAAAGGAAAGAGAAACACAAACAAACAAACAAAATGACAGAAATAACAACAGACCGACCATTTCTGCCACTGTCACTTCTTTCTCCATTTCTTCTAGATAGATAACTTACACATTCCCTTTTACTAAATCACAGAGATAGTTAGTGTCACAGATTAAATATTTTTTGTTTTGATATGGAAAACAAATGACTGAAAGTATTTCCAATTCTACTAAGTTCCTTAGAACTAATCAAGAAGAAAAGACAAAATGAAAGGCTTAAACTACGGGAAAGTAAACTATAAAGATCTCTGAAATACTTGGAAAGTAGACTTGCTGAGGGAAGTCTGAGAAAGAACATTCATCACAATACATCTTTACAAGACAATTTCCTAAACCCCAGATGTTCTCAGAAATTACAGCACTTAGGTGTATAACCTGTAAACTATCATCAGCCACTGGAGGTCTTGACTACTACAGAACAGCACAGAGTATCAAACATGAGCAGAAAGAAAGCAGAGAAGGCTCAAACGAGTTCAGAGGTAGAAAGAATACTAAATGCAGACGGTGATTTTCTTTTTTCAGTTACTGGTTACACTAACTCAAGAGTAACAGAGAGTTTAAAGGGAAAATAATTTCTAAATTATAAAACACACACACATACACACACACACATTACTTTCATTACTAATTGAACTAAAAAATTTGAGAGGAAATGGAGGCTCAGCTCATTAGAATTATCCCATAGACATGGTAATTCAGAAGGTCTGAGATTTCATATTTGACTAGGTGCTCCTATTTTATTCCTTTATTCCTAGATAACCTAACAGGTAGTCTTAATCCTGTTTCTCAAAAACATTCATTCCCTCCAAAGATTTCAAATTTAAATTATTAATAGACAGAAAACTTTTAACTAAAGAATCTCTAGAGGCCTGTGTGATGATATAAACATCTGCATCCTTTCTCCTGGGAACAGCTGGATAAGACACTCCAGCTATGCTTTACATAAATCACAATGCTGACAAAAATGACAACATGCAAGCTATAAACCCACAAATGTCAGTAATTATGCTGCATATAAACAGAAAATGCAGTCAATTGTAGGACAAAGCTTGTCCATTTAAAAATCAAAAGAGAGAGACTGTGCAGCCACAGCACTTCATAACATGTTAGTTCGAGCATGAGTCGTAAGCTGAAGGGGGAGTACACTCGCTTAGCATGCTGTAGGCTCTGTGTTTCATCCCCAGCACCACAGAAAACAAAGAAGAAAAAAGATCAATGAAAATGTTGAAGTAAAGTAGGATCAAAGTGTGACTAAGAGATCTAAAACGCAAGACCACAAACTCGAAACATTTAAGCATTTAACAAGAGATTCTATGCTTTGATTGAAAGATCTTAAAAAATTTAAAGTGAAGCATAGAGAAGAGTACTTCCTCTGATGATTATACACTGAACTAGTAATTAATAAAAGCTAAAAATACAGTTCAATTTTAATCATAGTTACCCAAATACCAAACATTTTGACTCTTACACATTTGTAAATCAAAAATAAGACACACACACACACACACACACACACACACACACACAGACAGAGAGAGAGAGAGAGAGAGAGAGAGAGAGAGAGAGAGATAGAGAGAGAGAGAGAATAAATAATCAAGTAAATGTCAAGATCTCATGGTGCCAAGCAAAAGCTATGCTTAATACAGACATTCATAAATGAAACAATATGTAATGAAAACAAATGGGAAAACTGCCAGGGCCCCCCCAGAGGCCATAACGGAGAATGGATCTCTATGTATTAAAGGGGATTCATTAGTGTGGCTTTCAGGCTTCAGTCTGGCTACTCAAACAGCTCTTTCCATAAGGCAAGACCAAGAATCTAATAGTTGTTCAGTCCACAAGACTGCATGTCGGAATTCTGAAGAAGTGGGTTATAACATACGTGATAGACAAACTTGTCATGGAGAGTGAGGTCACGTCCATTTATATGGGCTGCCACCAGAAAGTGTGGCCCAGTTTTAAAGTGGGTCTTCCAGCTTCAAAGAATACAGATTGTCTTCTCACCCCAAATGAGAATGTGTGTGCAAGCAAACACATATAGAACAATAAATAAATAAATATGAAAATGTGATGAAGAGATTTAAGGTGTCTTGGTGCTGCCGTATCCTCTGATTAAAAGTTAATGGGAAGCTACAACAATCTAACAAAGGCAAAATGACAAAGGGGCAAACTCTTGATCATTGAACACATGGATCGTTGCTCCAGGAAGGAAGCAAAAACATGTTGAGGTGCTGGCTAAGGGTAGAGAAAATACAGAGTGGGTAGAAGAGAAAGGAAATTATAAATACCAGCTAAGGCCACATGACCAGTTGCAGAAATAAATACTATTAACTGAAACAAAAGTGATTTAAGATGCAAAAGTGAGAGATAACACTTATGTAATTTTATAACACTTAAAAAAATATCAGAACATCATGGATAAGGGGTTAATACGACTCTAATTTCTTTGGAAACCAAGTCAATCTGATGGTAGTCCTCTGGAAGGCTATGGAGATGTAATGTTAGATTCTAGAGAAGACTGGGTGTGGAGAGAGATATTGTGGATCACACACGAACATCATAAAGAGAAAATGGAAGATTAGTTCCCTGTTAACTTTCCAGAGTCAATAAAATTTGAACAACAATATCTTAAAGAAAGATAGGTATACTGCACATGCTTGTCATTTTATAACTGTGGAGTGGAGGCAGGAAGATCTCCAGTCCGGGACAGCCTTTGCAGAATAGAGAGATCCTGCCAAGACAGAAAGAAGGGAGGGAGGGAAGGAGAGAGGGCAGGAGGGAGGGAGGGAAAGGAGGGCTAAAACAAAATATGGAGGAGAGGAAACAGGAAGTCTATTAAATAAAATATTACAAAATTAATAATATTGGAAAATATTTTTTCAGACAGGATAGCATTGTAGAAAAGGGGTTTGTGGATGGGTTATTGCTTATGTTTCTCATTTGTAGCCAGCAGAGAACCTTCCTGTTGAAGAATACTCTTTACACTGTGAAGATGTGTCTTTGTCAAGGCACCTTCTGATTGGTTTAATAGAGAGCTTCAATAGCAAGGCAGGAAGAGGATAAGCAGACCTTCCGAGGACAGAGCAAACTCTGGGAAGACAGACATGTATGCCAAACAAACAAGGAATGAGTCAGACACACAGAGTAGTAGAAATAGACTAATTAAAAATATGGGTTAATTTGAGTTGTAAGAGTTGGTGGGATAAGCCTAATTATTGGCCAAGCTTTCATAATTAATAAGACTCTTTGTCATTATTTGTGAGCTGGAAGCCCAAAGGAAAGTCAGACTACACATTCCCTTACCAAAGACACTCGAATATGGGGGTTGAGTTCTCTGTAGGCACAAGCTTGACCTCTCTATGTTGAGTTGTGTGGATGTTATCTTCAGCAATGAGGTCCTGCCATCAGTTTGGAAAGAACAACCATTGTCTTGGCAACATTCTATATTGTTTGGGGATTTCCATGGACCCCCTTGGCCTACAACACAATTAAATGTAACCTAATTCAGGTCCTAGACATTTCACTTGGTGTCAAGAGATGGCCAATGGGGACTCATCTCTCTCATTCTTTAAGATTGCCTTCATATATTTTAGGATGATTTCACTACATTAGGTTTCCATACCAACCCTCAAATGCCTCTCCAGTTCTGGATATCTCTCCTATATTCCCTCTTTCAACATCATTTTCCTTCCCCTGCCCCTCCTGACCCTCTCATTCTTGTCCACCCCATCACAATCCACCACTAGAGCTATTATTTCCCCCAATCCCCTGGGATACTCATGTGCACCTCTTAGTCCATTCCTCTATATCTAAGCTCTCTGAGTAAATGGATTGTAGCTTGGTTATCACGTCTTATAAGCTAATATCACACATAAATGTTTTCTGGGTCTGGGTTGTCTCACAGGATTATTTTTTATAGTTCCATCATTTGCCTGAGAATGTCATGATGTCATTTTTAAAACAGATAAGCTATTGTATAAATGCATCACAATTTCCTTATTAATTCTTCTGTTGAGGGACATCCATGTTGTTTACAATTTCTGGATATTATTAGTAGAGCAGTAATGAACATGGTAGAGCAGGTGTTTCTGTGGTAAGATCAAATATCCTTTGGGTGTACACCCAAGAGTGGTATAGCTGGATCTTCAAGGAAATTAATTCCAGTCTTTCCAAGAAACTGCCACACGGATTTTCATAGTGGCTGTACATTTTTGTACTTCCACCAGCAATGAATGAGTTCTCCCCTTAGTCCACACCCTTGCCTTCATGAGCTGTTACTTGTGATTCCTTTTTTGAGAATTCACTATTTAGATCCATACGACATCAAAAAATTGTATTATTTATTGTTTTATATAAAATCAAATTTCTTGAGTTCTTTACATATTTTGAATATAGGTCCTTTATCAGATGTGTATTTGGTAAACATCTCTTCCCATCTTGTAGGCTACTTCTTCATCCGAATGACATTATGTTTTGACTTACGGTAGCTTTTTAATTTATGAGGTTCCATTTATTGATTGTTGAGCTCAATGCCTGTGCTGATGATGTTCTAGTCAGAAATTTCTTTGATGTGCTAGTGAGTTCAAGACTATTCCCTGCTTTCTCTCCTATCAGATTCAGTGTATTTGGTTTTATGCTGAGGCCTTTGATCCATTTTTATCTGAGTTTTGTGCAGAAGCGCATGTGTGTATATATATATGTATATATATATAAATGTATATATACATTTAATATTTATATATATAAATGTATTTGCATTCTTCTACATGTAACCATTCAGTTTGAAGAGTATCATTTGCTAAAGATACTGTTCTATTTCTAGTATGCATTTCTAGATTCTCTTTCAAAAGTAAGTTTTCTGTAGCTATGTTAATTTATGTCCGGATCTTCAATTTTATTCTGTTGATCAATATGTCTGTTTTATAGCTTTGTAGTACAACTTGAAATCAGAAATGACGATATCTCCACTAGTTCTTTTATTGTTCAGGATTGTTTTAGCTGTTCACTCTGTCTCTGTCTTTCTCAATCTCTGTCTCTCTGTCTCTCTGTCTCTGTCTCTGTCTCTCTCTCTCTCTCTCTGTGTGTGTGTGTGTGTCTGTGTGTGTGTGTGTTCTATTTCCATCTGAAGCTGAGAATTGTTCTTTCAAGATCTGTGGATAATTGTGTTGGGATTTTGATGACGGGGATTACATTAAATCTGTAGACTGCTTTTGGTAAGATGAATATTTTTACCATGTTAACTCTACCAGTCCATAAGCAATTTTTCATTTTATGACATCTTCTTAGTTTTTTTTCCCTCAAACACTTAGTAGGGCAATGGTGACAGAAATCTGGTGGGAGTATCCAACCAACATCTGATTTAAATTAAGGCCTACCCAGGGTCCACATACTCGACACTGCTTGGATGACCTAGAACCAGAAACAGCATGGACCAGAAACCTAGTTTAAAACCAAATACTAGTGGTCTTAAAAATAAAAATGATGTAGTGATAAAATGACTCCTGATGCCAATCTGCTGTATTCATAGATCATCGCATTGTTCATTTACCATCAGAGAAGCTTCCTCCTTCAGGAGATGGGAACAAATAAAGAGACCCATAACCCGATATTTCGCTCAAAGTGAGAGACCTTGGAACACACAACTCTAAATAAACTGTCTCCATCAAATTTGTCCACAATAGGTACTAGACATTTGGGACAAACAGAGTCAGTGGAAAGAAACCAAATGCGTATTTGAACTCTTTGAACAGCAGTATCCAGGCACCAGGTCATGAAGCCATCGAGATCCAATCACCTACTGAGAAGTACAAATAGATGTTGGCAAATGACTTGTTCAGACACACATTAGAGGCTTCCTCCAATGTGCCAGTGCAGGTATGGATGCCAAGACAGAATTATTGCAATTTTGAGGTCAGTTTGCTCCACATGGCATGTTTTGGCCAAGATTACACAGTGTTTTTTTGCCTGAAAATTAAAACAATGTAATCAAGAAAAGTCAGGCTTATTTACAATAAACAAACATAAAAGCAGACCCTGTTTATACTAGAAGATACATTTTGAAAGAGCCTTGTGAAAGGATATTAGTCATTATTAACAAATAATGAAATCAGATAATCAATGATAGAATTTAATCTCAGATCATTTGGAATGTGAATACCAGACAAGGAATACAGGCTTGCTGGATTTATGTGCATTTATAGGAGAAATGGAAAATAAGAGGAGGTATGTAGAGGATTGGGTAGGGTTGGGACTCTGAGGGAGGGGAGGGGACTTTCTTAGATGTCCAGTGCATTACAGGTGTGTGCACTGATCAAGATGTGAACTGTTTCATGGCAAAAGACCTCTGCATGGAACTAATTAAGGCATTTTATTTTGTAAAAAAAAAATCTGCTTTAACGATGTATAAGAAATGTGGAATCTGTTTTTACTATTTACTATATTTACATTGCAAAACAAACTCAGAGAATGGCTGAATAAAGACCATTAGATTTGACTAAATTGCTTACAGAGCTATGTAAACTGTTAACGAACAGCTTAGGGAGTGGGTCTGAGGTTTCCGCCTTTTCTCCATTTGAAAACTATCACAACGGAATACTAACTATTTCAGACAGACCAAATGAGATTGTGTGGCTTCAGGTTATTTCTGGTCTCACTAAGGATGAGAAAGAAGAGTAAATAATTTAGTGGACACTAAGGAAGAAGTCAAACTTCTGCTCATAAGGATCGTGACTTTTCTTGGGAGAGTCTACTAGGAAACACAGTAAAGGCATGAATATTGACAAGTGATTTAATAAAGTTGTTTCCAGAAAGACTACAAAGTTAACCCTGTTTTAATCACTGTAGAAGTGACAGAGATGACATATTGTATCTTAGGAAATGTATCAGGCTGCTGCAGGCACTCAGAAGCTCAGCAGTGTTCAATATTTAGTTATCTACCCTTGCAAATTCCACAGGAAAGGACTACTCCACTCACCCTGGTCTGACTGAAAAGCCAACAGTATTTCAGTCAAAAATCACAGACTCCCTACTGAGAAAATGGTGAAGCTGATTTTTAAATTAATATGAAAATACAAAATACTATGATTTTTAATAACTCCAGAGACAAAACCACCAAAACTGAAGCACTGGACAGTGATGTTTGTTTTAAAACTGTGGTAATCAAATTATTATGATAAAGCACAAACTGGGGCCATTTGATTGATGTGTAAGGATGGAATACAAATCATAGAACTAGTCTATGGTATGTGATTTACAACAACATGAATGTTATAAAGAACTGAGTAAAATATGGTCTTTTCATAGAAGGCACACAGTCATGGAGAAAAACTATAAATCTTAAAGAGTATATAACAACACACAAAAAGTTTGGTAACAGATGGATTTTATCTCTAAGTAAAATGATGAATACATATTCTGTAGACTAAAACCAAACACTTCGTCTGCTTTGAGGCATTCAGGGCTGTCTTAACGGGAGTCACACTGTCAGCAGTCACAAAGGGAAGACTGGTATGCTCATTCACATCAATTATACCAAGAACCCTTGTCACCTAGAAGCATCCCTGAAGGCATTGCCTGTACAGTATGTATGTAATGTATGTTACATAGTTTCTCTCCGTATATAGTTTATGTAGTGTCTGTGTAGAATATAAATATATGCATGTGTAGGTTTAGTTTTATATATAAGTGTGGATGTTGTATCTGAAATGTATGTGAAGTGTGTATGTTGTATGTGCAGTGTGTGGTGTATGTGGAATGTGTGTGTGTGTTGTGTATAATGTTGTGTGAACTGTAATGAAGGGTGTTAAGTCTTGGCAGAAAGAGTCTTGAGGCCAAAGACAAGGGTTTTGATTCTATCCTAGAAGTCAGTTATGCCAAGAAAACATTGTGCCTAAGCTGAGTAACACACAACTCCGTGTTTCACAAGCTGAGGGGTGGAGCTTGATTGTAAGGGAACACAGTAGAAGAGAGAGGGGAACACTAAGGCACCAGGCATGAAGCCACTGCCATCGTGTGAGCAGGGATGAGGCGAGCGCTCTCCCTTGCATGCTCCCTTTCTAAAGGCCAGCAGCCTTTTTCTTCTTCATGTATTAACCAAAGGATGCACTGTCTCCTCACACACATGCCTTTGCAGTTCTCTTGGACGTTATGTTTGTAGTTTTTATCATGACCGTTTCCATTCATTTCTTCCAGTGGTCTCAAGCTGCACCCTTAAGAAGGCATACAATATGTGAATTCTGCAAGCTTGATGCTATGTACATTTAGTAACATAGCTTATTTCTGATTTCCATTATTTTGAGAATTGGTTCACTATAATGAAATTATTACAGCTAAGAGATCAAACCTGCAGTTTCTTTATGCAAATTGTCATTAATCAGTTCTGCCCTGGGCATTAGTCTCTGAAGATGGAATCTGCAAGATCTGGTCTCAAGTATCCCTAGGTTCTTTTCTCTGCTCCTCAGCCTAACTGCCTTCATAAGCTGTATACTAAATAAATGAAATTACCCGGGCACATCATTTGAAGGATTTGTAATCCTTCTATATCGTCATGCAGTATCTTCCTTAAGTTAATTTAGGAAGGACTGAGGCCACTTAGTACAAGGTCATTCTAGCAATAACCCAAGCTTTATGGGCTAAACACACATCTTTAATTATTATCTTTCCCATTAGTTCTAAACGCAGAAGACACATGTAGCGTGTTTTCCCCAAAGACGGTCTCAAAGCAGGAAAGCTCCATAGTATTGTTCAAAAGAGGGTTTTCCCCCCAATTGCAATGGAGAAACTCTGAAAATGGAACTTTCCATTTACCAAGAACAAAGGAATGGAGAAGAGTTCATTTTAAAGATCCATGTTGAGAAATTAGGTAAACACAGCCAGAAATGCAAGAACCCCATTTGGCTGTCAGGAACATTGATAATGTTTCAGTAAATGCTCTGATTCACTCTGAAGGACAACCTTAAGAGAAGTGAAGAGAAACATATACAGTGATGTAAGCAGTGGCCTCTCCCAAAAGCTTTCCTTGGAGATACCCGCCTGTTCCGCTCTGCGCTGTCAATAAAGTGGTTGACAGACATGTGTTATGGGATGATATTCAGAATAACATACCACACTAAAGTGATTCAGAGTATCAGCAGGCATTTCAGCACAGCTAACTATAAAAATTCAGGATAGATCACTGATGAGTTCTATGCATAGTGATAAGGAGAGTTAGCACTCAGATTGGGTGATGACTCTGCTTAGTGAGATTGTGATGAGAGTCACCTGGATCCTGAACGGCCATTTCAATAAAACAGAAATGATTGTTCTGATAGCACATATTTTCCAGAAGTTTCTGTGCATATTATTTCTCAACTCATAATAGGATGACCCTAACAACACTAACAAGATTTTAGATTGCCTTAATTTGATCATAAAAAAAGTCAGTAACTGTTTTAAATTTTTCCAAGAAATAATGGCCTGTGGTCTGAGTGAAGCATGTCTGACATTCCAGGTATATGTTGCTTACTATAAAAATTACTTCCACATGACCTAAGTCTTAAAGTATAACTTAATAGTCATTGTTGGCAAGTGAAATTCTCATTTCTGACTCTAAAATATCATTTTTTGTATGTCCCCAAAAGGCTACTACTCTGCTGACTCTGCTGAGATTAATGTAGTGCTGAGTAAAAACTAACAACTGAGCTGTGCAATTTTGTGAAGTTTTCAAACATGATGAAATGCTTCCATGCAAGCCACAGTTAGTACACAAATATTCACTGCGAAAAGCTCTAGTTATCTGTTAAGGTGCAGGCTTTGCTTTCCTCTACAAGGTCAGGGGAGGATGTATATAAGCACCAACTGAGTGTACTGTGAAGCCTTATTGTTTTATTTCATTTTTAAGGATTAAAATCTTTAAAAATTAAAATGAAACAAAATACTTATTTTTTAAGAGCACTTCTAATTTTTGGTTAAAATTGACATACATGTCAAAGCATAACTAAATGGCATGTCTGTAGTTCACAAATGAACAAGCTCTGTACCTTGCTTCTGCTGCCTTTTGATGTAATGTGTGTGTGTGTGTGTGTGTGTGTGTGTGTGTGTGTGTGTGTGTGTGTGTTTGATAATATAATGACATATTAGCCATGCTTTTATATAACCTGTTAGTGTATATGAAGACAATATTTTTATTACTGTGTATGCAATTTCTTTTTAAACTTTATATTCAATCTAAAGATGAAAAATAAATGCCAAGAAAACAGGTTCTGGAAAGCTCCATCTCAAGAGTTGAGTTTCCCTCCTCCCAGCCAGGCCAGCCTCCAGGTTAAGGCAGCAGGGCACAAATAATGTCCCTCAAACTCATCACAGCTCCAGTGGCAGGTATGCAAGCAGAACCTCTGCTGGCAAGTTTGACTATCACACCCCTTCATTGGACCTGCTATTGTATAAGCTTGACTTCCATCTTCTAAACACATCTATCCTCTGAAGACCTCAACTGTTCCCTGAGACACAGACTGCACAAGCTTCAATTTAGTCGTGTCCCATTGCACCAAGAGTACATATTGGTCCAAATCAGCTTCCTAAAATACAGACAACACTTGCACAGATTGGAGGAAGAAACGCAAAAATACAATCAACAACATAAAGAACAAGATGGCTGTACCTGAACATTTCAGTATAGAATAAGCAGAGAAAATGGCCTTAAAAATAACTTTAGGAAGACGATAGAAGCCTTTATAGAGGAAATTAATGAAGAAATGGAAAACTTAAAGAAATGAAAAGACAAATAAAAATTAGAAGCAACCAACAAATCCCTCAAAGAAAGCCAAGAAAACCAAGAAAAAAAAAACCAAACAATCAAATGGGTGAAATAAATAGTTCAAGACTTGAAAATTGAAATAGAAAACATAAAGAAGAAACAAACTGAAGTAATCCTGGAAATGGACAATCTGAACACAGGAACTACATATGCAAGCATTACCAGGAGAATGCAAAAGATAAATAGAAAATCTCTGGAATGCAGGATACAACAGATGAAATTGATTTGTCAGCCAAAGAAAACACTAAAGTCAAAAAAGTCATAACACCATGAAAACATCAACATCAAAGGAAAAAATAGAAGAAATAGAAGAATGGGATACCAGCTCAAAGGCACTGAAAATATATTCAACAAAATCATAAAAGAAAACTTTCCCAACGTAAAATTGCAAATGCTCATGAAAATAAAATAAGGTGACAGAACACCAAATAGACTAGACCCCCACAAAATTCCACTAAGTATATAATAATAAAAACACTAAATGTACATAATAAAGAATGAATATTAAGAGCTACAAAGGAAAAAAGTTCAAGGACTTAAAAAGGCAGACCTATAAGAATAACGCCCAAATTCTCAATGGAGACTATGAAACCCACAAGTTCCTGGACAGTTGCCAGAATAGTAAACTGAGTAAAATTCTAGTCATCATAGACAGAGTAAAAAGATATTTCATCACAAAACAAGTCTTAAACAATACCTATCCACAAATCCAACCCAACAGAAAGCACTAGACAGAAAACTCCAACCTACAAAAGTTAGATGCACCCACAAAAACACAAGCCGTTGATAAATCCACAGTGGGAAATCCCAAAGAATGGAAACATATACTACCACTAAAAAAATAACGGGAATTAAAAACCATTGATCATGAATATCCCTTAAGATCAATGGGCTTAATTCCCCTATTTAAAAACACAAAAACCATAGGCTAACAAAATGGATATAAAAAAGAATCCATTTTCTGTTGCATACAAGAAACATTCCTCAACTACAAAGACAGACACTACCTCACAGTAAAAGGTTGTAAGAAGTCTTTCTAATCAAATGGACAAAAGAAACAAGCTGATGTTGCTATCCTAACATATAACAAAATAGACTTCAAACTAAAATCAATCAATAGCAATTTGGAAGGTCTTTACATATTCACCTTAGCAAAAATTTGTCAACATCAAGAAGAAATCTCAGTCTTGAACATTTATGCTTCCATATACAAGGGCATTCATATATGAAAAAAAGAGCATTACTAAAGCTTAAATAGCACATCAAAATCCACGCACTAAAACTGGGAGACCTCAACACCCCACTCACAAATAGATAGGTCTATCCCACAAAAATCTTTACAGAGAAATAAGGGATCTAACAGATGTTATGACTCAAATGGACCTAATAGATATATACAGAACTTTCCACCCAAATACAAAAGAAAACACTTTCTTCTCAGCACCCCATGGAACCTTTTCTAAAACTGACCATGTATTTAGCCATAAATTAAATGTGAATAGATATAAAAAATGGAATTACCTCTTGTCTCCTATTGAACCACATGGTCTAAAGTTAGATTTCATTAACAACACATACAACAGAAAGCCTACAAACTCATGGAAACTGAATAACACACACCTCAACCACTTCTGGGTCAAGGAAGAAATAAAGAATCTTAAGACGTTCTAGAATTCAATAAAAATGAATCCAAAACATATCAAATCCATAACATATGGGACACAATGAAAGGAAAGTTAATAGCACTAAGTGACTACATAAAGAAATTGGAAAAATCTCACATGAGAGACTTTACAGCTGAAAACTCTAGAACAAAAAGAAGTAAACTCACTTAGAAGGAGTAGATGGCTGGAACTAACCAGCTCAGGGCTGAAATCATTACAACAGAACCAAAAAGAACAATACAAAGAATCAATGAATCAAAGAGTTGGTTCTTTGAGAAAGTCAACAAGATAGACAAACCCTTATCCAAAATAACCAAAAGGCAGAAAAAATATCCAAATTAATGAAATTAGAAATAAAAAGGGGACATAACAACAGACACAGAAGAAATCCAGAGAATTATTTGGTCATACTTAAAACCCCATACTTCACAAAATTAAAAAAACTTAAAAAGAAATGGACAGATACCACTTAACAGAATTCACTCAAGACTGGATAAACAATTTAAATCTAAATATTACTCCCAAGGAAATAGAAACAGTTATTAAAAGTCCAGCAAAAAAAAAAAACCTAGGGTGAGAAGTTTTCAGTTCAGAATTCTATCAGAATTTCAAAGAATCACTAATACCAATGCTCCTCAAATTATTTCACACAATAGAAACAGAAGGAACATTCATGGCCAAACATTTTTCATGAGGCTACAGTCACCCTGATACCCAAGCCACACAAAGATGCAACAAAGAAAGAGAATTACAGACCTATCTCTCTCATGAACATTGAGGCAAAAATATTCCATAAAATACTAGCAACTTTAACCCAAGAACATATCAGAATAATCATCCACCATGATTAAATAGGCTTTATCTCAGAGATGGAGAGACAATGCAACATATAAAAATTTGTCAATATCAAACACCATATAAACAACCTGATATAAAAAAAAACCACATGACCATTTCATAAGATGCTGAAAAAGCCTCTGACAAAATCCAACACCCCTTCATGATAAAGGTCTTGGAGAGATCAGGAGTACAAGGAACATACTTAAGCATAATAAAGGCAAAAGCTGACAGTCCAACTAAATGACAGACAAACTAAAAGGAGAGAAACTCAAAGCAATCCCACTAAAATCAGGAACGAGAAAAGGCTGTCCTGCCTCCCCTTATCTATTCTATACATCACTCAAAGTCCTAGCTAGAGCAGTAAGACAATAAAAGGAGCCCATGCAATATAAATTGGAAAGAAGAAGTCAAATTTTCACCATTTGGAGATGATATTATATAATATATAACTGACCCCAAAATTCTACCATGGAAGTCCTACAGCTGATAAACACCTTCAGCAATGTGGCAGGATATAAGATTAACTCAAAAAAAAAAAAATCAATAGCCCTTCTAAACACAAAAGAAATAAGAAAAGCATCACCCTTTAAAATATCAACAAATAACATCAAATATCTCGGGGTAACTCTAACCAAAGAAGTGAAAAACCTGTATAAGAAGAACATTAAGTTACTGAAAAAATTTGAAGAAGATATCAGAAAATGAAAACATCTCCCATGCTCTTGGATAGGTAGGATCAATATAGTAAAAATGACAATCTTATCAAAAGCAGTCTACTAAAAATTCAGCACAATCCCCATCAAAATCCAACATAATTTTTCACAAACCTCAAAAGAAAAATACTCATCTCCATTTAGAAGAACAAAAATTCCAGGATTTCCAAAAAATTAATTCTATTCAACAATTGAACTTTAGGAAGCATTATCCCTAACTTCAAGCTCTACTATAGAACTACAGTAGTAAAAACAGATTTGTGGATCAACAGAATTGAAGACCCCTATATTAACCTACATACCTATGAACACCTCATTTTTGGCAAACATGCCAAAACTATACAAGGGAACCTTCAACAATTGGTGTTGGCATACCTGGATGGTGGCATGCAAAAGAATGAAAATAAACCTGTATATATCACCATATACAAAACTCAAATCCAAGTGGATTGGAGACTTCAACTTAAACCCAGTTACACAGAACCTGACAGAAAAGAGAGTGGGAAATAGCCTTGAACACATTGGCACAGGAGACTACTTCCTAAATATAACACCAGTGGCATAGACATTGAGAATAACAATCAATATATGGGACCTCCTAAAAATGAGAAGCTTCTGTCAGGCAAAGGACATGGTCAATAATACTAAACAACAGACTACAGAAAGAGCAAAGATCTTCACCAACCAAGATCCAAGCAGGGGCAGATCTCTAAAATACATAAAGAATTCAAGTAATTAGAGGTCAAGAAAAGTCAAATAAATTTAAATGTAAAAAGAAGATAAAGAGCTAAAAGGGGGAATTCTCACCAGAAGAACTTCAAATGGCTGGAAGACGCTTTAAAAATTGTTCAACATCTTTAGCCATCAGGAAAATGCAATCCAAACAATTCTGACATATCCTCTTACACTTGTCAGAATGGCTAAGGTGAAAAATACTGATGATAGCCTATGTTCCATAGGATGTGAAATAAGGGGAATACTCCTCCAATGCTAGGGGGAATGTAAACTTATACAACCACTTTGGAAATTAGTATAGTAGTTTCTCAGAAAACGTGAAATCAAATTCCCCCATGATCCAGCAATACCATTCTTGGGCATATACTCAATGATGTACTTTCTTACCCCCAAGGACATTAGTTCAAATATATTCATAGTAGCATTATTGGCAATAGCCAGAACCTGGAAAAAACTTAGATGACCCTCAATTAAAAAACTGATTTTTAAAAAATGTGGTGCATTTACACAATGGTATACTACTCAGGATGAAAAAAAAAATGACATCCTGAAGCTTACAGGCAAATGGTTGGAACTAGAAAAAACCATCCTGAGTGAGGTAACACAGACCCAGGAAGACAAACATGATATGTACTCACTCATAAGTGGTTTTTAAATATAAAGCTGAGGATAGTCAAGCTACAAGCCACAACCCCTGAGAAGCTGGGTAACAAGAAGAAACCTAAGGGAGACAGCCATGGATCCCCCTCTCTGGGGAGAAGATATCCTGAGCATACTGGGACTACAAGAAATGGAGGTAAAGGAAGGTGGAAAGAGAATATGAGGGAATGAGATGGTTGAGTTGGGGGAGGGACAGAGAGGGAGAACAATAAATTACACACCTTGATAGGGGGGCCATTGGAGGTTAGAGAGAAAATTAGTGTTAGGAAAATACCCAAGAACCCACAAAGATGACCCCCAGCTAAGACTCCAAGCCGTAATGGAGAGGATACCTAAACTGACCTTCCCCTATAATCATATTAATGATTACCCTAATTGTCATCATAGAACCTTTGTCCAGCAACTGATGGAAGTAAAGAGATCCACACCTCCCGGGGATGTCAAAGAAAGGGAAGAGCAGAGTGGTCAAGATTATGACAAAGAAACCCGCAGAGATAGCTGACCCAAGCTATTGGGAGCTCACTGACTCTGAATTGACAGTCAGGGATCCTCCATGAGATTTTACTAGGCCATTTGAATGTCGATGACAATTGAATGGTTTGGGCAGTTTATGGGACCTCTGCCATTGAGACCAGAATTTATTCCTAGTGTATGAACTACAGAGGAATACCTTGTTCAGCTTTGATACTGGGGGGAGGGGCTTGGACCCACTATCTCAATTGGTTATGCCACTGCATTGAACCACCCTGGGAATTCTCACCCTCTCTGAGGAATGGATGGGGGGACTAGGATTAGGGGAGGCTGTAGGAGAACTGGGAAAATCTGAGGGAGGAGGAACAGTGATGAGCATATTAAAAAACCTTTAAATAAAAAAATATAAAATAATAAGTATAATAATAAATGCCAACCATGTCATTCACTATATTCTTTTGATATATGTTTATTCTATATGAATTCATATAATTTTGTATTTGTTAATTTAATAAATTAAGCATCAGTTCACAAAGCAAAAATTAGGTAAATACAGAAATCATTATTTTAACAAATATTCTAGTGCTCTTATGAGCACTTCATCATTTTTACATTGTGAATTTAGTCTTTCATATTTATTTAATTAGCTTTATTGAAGAGAAGAGACTCTTTACTTCAATAGATTATATTCTGGGGCAAAGATACAAAACATAGAAATCATAGTATTTATATTGTATTATGTAATTTTTTCAGTTTCTAACTTCATCATTCATATTAAGATCTATCATGTGAGAGCAGAGAATAAATAATAGACATGCTAAAAATCAATTTAAAGATATCATTCACAATAAACTGGAATTCAATGTGTGAGAGTAAGATCATGGGAGAAAGGTTGTCACAGAAGCCTTCTATGTTTCTCATTCTCAACTGTGAGTCTTCGGTCATAAATACCACTGCAGAAGAAAGCTTCCTTGTCCCTTACAGTAATGGGGGACATGGATCACTGAATTCCACATGGTCTCTGGCATCAGGATGGACCACAGAACTCAGTATGTTCTCCAATGGCAGTACAGATCTTGGACATCAACATGTCATGGTGGCATGCACAGACCACCGGATATCCACTTGGAGTCAGATGGCAAGAGGACTACTGACATCTACTAGGACCTTGGATATCAACTCATCTTGGAGCAGCAGTACAGGTCACAGACTGCAGCACAGATAGTGAGCACCAACGTGGCCTAAGGTAGGGGTGGGAGATAGGCAGCAGCACAGACCCTGGTGGTCTTTTGAGGAGTCTGCATACAAAAAATGACTCATTCTCCATCTTAGACATCTTGTCATTGCTCAGAGCCAGGGAGACCCTGTGGCTGGGCAGAGTGAGCTCTGGGGTATTGCACACTACCATGTCAGTCCCACTCCTGCTTAGCAACAATTTGCACTTTCCCTAATACTGCAGCCTCTCCCATACCTGCCAGGGTTGTAGCTTCCCTAGTATTGTCCGTATCCACAGTGTGCATGCTTCTCTTTTGTTCATTGTTCCCACCTACCATTGCATATATGTTTATGAAGTGACATTACAAACTGCAGTGTGTCACAAAATATCTGCTTTTGTCCAAACAACTTTACATGCTGTCATAGGGTTTCCAGTGTTGGGAAGAGACACTCACCACAACTAGGGCAATTCTTATAAAGGAAAACATCTAGTTGGGGCTGGCTTACAGTTCAGGCTTTTAGTCTATTGTCATCATGATGGTATGAAGCATGGCCACAGACAGGCAGACATGGTGCTAGAGAAGAAGCTGAGAGTTCTATATTTAGATCTAAAGGCAACAGGAAGAGATTGCTTCACTGGGTGTGGCTTGAACATTTGAGACCTCAAAACCCATTCTCAATGACACACTTCCTGCAACAAGGTCACACCTAGTCCAACAAGACTAATAAGTGCTACTTCCTATGTATCTATGAGGGCCATTTTCATTCAGACATGCAAATACTCATTGCAAGAAGTCATCGGTCTGGTTCAAGGTCTCTGGTTTCTTAAATATTATGAAAATGGGACCATTACTGAGATTTGTCTCAGAGAGTCCTGCTGTTGCCCAGAGTCAGGGTGGGTTATGTGGCTAGGCAAGAAGTCCAGAGGTAGGAATCAAGAGCTTTAGGCAAGAGCATATCTACTCATCCTGAGCCCAAGGCAGATCCATGATGTTAGCCAGCAAGAAATGAAATGTTTCAGAAGGGGCTCCAGAATGTCACTGCACAGCTCTCTGTCCTTGGTACAGTGAAGCCCCATGGCTCAACTGGCAGTGGCGTGGCTCACTATCTCCATCTTACAGTGAATCCATGCTACATATGGCCTGTGGCCTCAGGTCCTGCTCTATTCAGTAATGCCATCATTTCTGTGGCTGCTGTGCTCTTTCATATCACCCCTATACCATTCGCTGAATCTCGAGTTTCTCCATTCTCCATCATAAGCGTAGGGCTCTGCTCAGCCATCTTTCCTCTTTAAATTCAGAGCTCTTTGAATAAGATGTTTCAACCATATGTGTGGCATTCCAGAATGGAGCCTCTGGGGGGAAGACTTGTGTGCCATGTCATACTTTGCAGGCAACTGTCCTAATGTGGGCTCTATCTTCAGACGCAGATCTACCATCTGCATCTCCTTTCTCTGTGGTTCATGCACAGCGATGACCTCACAGGCTCACTAGCAAAGACAATGTTCCTTCTTTGTTAAAGCTGCCTGACTACTATACCACCTTTTGCTCCTCCTGTTTCCTGGAGTGTTGGAAGTGGTGAGCAAGCAGTCTTCGGCATATGGTGGGAACATTTGCTGAGGGGTGATATTCCATAAGTTAGAACAATTCTAGATTCATAACAAATGTATGAATCAGGGATTCTTCTTCCATGGACATTCATACTGGAGAAAAATATTTAATTTTGGTTAATCCAACATTTGTTTTGTGACTCTGTCATATTTCCCAACCTGAAATCTCAGTAGCTCAAAAGCCACTTTTCACTGGTGAGACATTCATTGTCACCTTGAATATATTTTTAATATTGTATTGGATACAAATTTTAAAACTGACATAGTAGTTCAGATCTCTAAGTCTCATGAGCAACATCCCAACAGCATCCAAAACTCTGAAGTTCATGCCAACATAGTAATTTTAAACACACTGATGTTATAGAATATTATTTTAGCTAGGCAAAGACATTTGTTTAAACTTGCCTGCCTAAGGCACCTGACTGGTCCAATAGTTAGGCATAAAGAGAAAAACAGGACGCTGGGCAAAGAGAATAAATAGGAGGAAAAATCTAGGTTCATGAGGAATGAGGGAGAAGGAGGGAAATGCCAAGGGTAAGAAGCCAGGCTGCCACCAGCCAGCTGACTGGAGAAGCAGTGAAAGTGATATACACAGGAGGAAGACAGGTAAAAATCCCCAGGCAAAAGGTAGATAAAGGAAAACTGGCTAATTTAAGTTAAAAGAGCCAGCTAGAAACAAACCTAAGCTAGGCTGAGCATTTATAACTAATAAGAAGTCTCCATGTCATGATTTTGGAGCTCTTTGGTTGGCTGAAAAGTAAAGACCTGGTACAAACTAAGGTCGTTATTTTATTTTATGGAAAAGATGTCAGTCAATTCACTAGTGTTTTTTTCTTTCTTTCTCTTTACTAGATGAAAAGAAAATTAGACAACCACCCTATGTTTGTGATGACCACTTCACATCAATTTTTTTTATTTGATCATACTTGATTTTCTTAGATAGAGCTTTATTTTTTTTTAATGTTTAAGTCTACATCAACCCCCTCCTCACTGTGTAGTGTGAGGATATGTTTTAAATTTAATAAAAACCAGTCTGAGATATCAGAGGAATCTACCCACAGTCAGTCTAGGAGGATCATACAGTGGTAACTTACACCTTTAATCTCAGCCAAAGGGAATGTCTGGGAGTGGTGACCTGCGCCCTCAATCCCAGCAAATCTGAGTTTGAGGTTTAGTTTACAGAAGGAGTTCCAGGCTCCCAGGCAGGCAGTGGTGGTGCCATACCTTTAATCCTAACCTGGATGTGAAACAACTGGGCAAAGAGGGTATTTAAGGCAGACACAGAAAGACAGAGGAGGCAGAAGAAGCCAGGAGGAGCAAGGCTGAGGAAGCTGGAAGACAGCTGGTGAGATCTGACCGTGGTGTTTCCTCTCTGATATCTCAGGCTTTCCCTGAGATCTGTCTCTGAGTTTCCTTTATTCATGCAACAGTGTAGTCTTGCAAGTAAATGAATTAATGGCTAAGAGTAAAAACTCTCTTCACCTATTTGGGACTGATATCTGGAGTTAAAATATGATTTTATAACAGTTTTAATTATAATTTACTCTAACTATGGCTTGAGATATAGAGACTTTGATATATAAAAAGAAAATTATAAGAGTTATAAATATGAGTGAATCAGAATATATTCATAAATTAGGGTTCAGAAAATGTTTCTTAAAGAAAGGTCACAAAATATTAGTGTGAAGAAAAATTGATATGGTACAATAACTCAGAAGATGTTGTGAATGAGGGAGTTGAGGTGTAGAAGGTCACTGAAGAATGTATGCTGCACAAAGAGCAGCATTATTTGTACAGGAACACCATGCCAAGGGCTTCACTGAGATGCAGGAATATCAGAAGCCCTAGAGAGACAAGAATGATTATACACACAATGCCAGGCATCTCCACACATTGATTCAAAGAGTAAGCTGGTATCTTTCAGAGTGACCTGTGGTATTTTTTTAAAGCTGGATTTGCTCATAGAAAACAAATGATTTCTCCATTGACAAAGAACTAACAGAGACAAACGTAACTAAAACACCTGTAAAAAAAATGGTACTAGAGACGTCCTCTTTGCTTTTTTGTGTGTGTGTGGCATGTGTATGTGTGTGTGTGAGCATACTTGTACATGGGTGTGCTTGTATGTGTGTGTATGTGCAT
Organism: Phyllotis vaccarum; assembly: GCA_033318265.1. Lineage (NCBI taxonomy): Eukaryota > Metazoa > Chordata > Mammalia > Rodentia > Cricetidae > Phyllotis > Phyllotis vaccarum. The sequence continues at coordinate 20,008,045 of JARWLC010000010.1, forward strand.
GTATATGTGCACACATGTATGTGCATGCATGTGCTTGTTTGTGTGCATGTGCATGTGTGTGTGCATGCGTGCATGTGTGTGCACATGTGTGTGTGTGCACACATGCAAGGATGTGTACTTGCATGTGTATGTGTGTGTATGTATGTGTGCATGTTTGTGTGTGTATACATGCATGTGTGCATGTCCACGTGTGTGTGTGTGTGTGCATGTGTTTGTGTGTATGTGTGCATGTACGTGTATGTGCATATATGTGTGCATGCATGTGTGTGTACTGTGTGCATATGTGTGTATGTATGTGTGCATGTGTGTGTGCATGCATGTGTGTGAGCCACAGCCCATATATGGCGATCATAGCACAACCTCCAGCAGCCTTTTCCTTCCTCCCACCATGTGGGATCAGGCTTGGCAACAAGCATCATCACCCTCCAAGTCATCTCATGATCCATTTGGTTATGTATTAATAGCTCAAACTGATAACTTCCCAGGTATACTAGCAAAATGGGAAATTAACTAAAGAACACTTGTAAAATACCACTACCCATGAGTGAGGAAGCTGGGTTTACACATTTAGCAGTGTAGATAAAAACCATATTCCTAAGAATGAGAGAAAGAAATCACATAACAAAGAATACAATCTAATAATTTCATTTATATTAAGTCGACAGATAAATCAATGATGGGAAGTCAGAATAGCAAGTGAGTCCAACGAGGGTGGAGGTTATTGGTAAGGACTGACATAAGCAAAGCCTATTTGATGCTGCCAGAATTCTGCCTTTACGTGGCTCAGGTCACAAAGATATATGATATGTCATAAATGAGCTGTAATTCAAAAACTGTGTGGGTTTTTTAATATGTAATTTATACTGCACCAAAGAAGGCTAAAATACTACATTTGACAGCGATGACTAAACTTGATGACGGACTCTTGTTCCCAACTCTAATAATGTGTTTCCTTCTCAATCAGGATGCAAGAGAATTTTTTTTTTCTGACAGGGGTTTTCATCTCAAATTGCCTAATCATACTAAAAGAGAAAACAATATATTCCATTCACAAATGAGGTTTTCTGTAAGTAACAGGCCTACATGGAGAGATTTAGGGTTTGTGTTAGGGCGGTTGCAGTTAAATTTCATTTAGAGATAAATTGAATTACTTGCATGTTGCATCCCAGTGTTGCTGCTCTGATTTTACATAACTCCTGAGTCTCATGTCAAAGTTTGGGAGTGACAATTTATATTTTGGGGCAGTCTCTGCTTCATAATGGAAGATGCAAAAAAAAAAAAAATATTTTCTTTTCCCTGTCCTGTTCTCATTATGCTCATCCTGGGAAAGGTACAGGGTTGTTTTTGTAATTGGTGACATTTTTTTCAGAACCCATGAGGATGAGCCTGTTGTCCCTAAGCCTTGCGACTTCCTGATTTCCAAGTGTCCTATTTGACTGAAGTGAGTTTCTCTCTGGATGTAGAGCCCATTGTCCCGTTTAATACAGTGATACTCTTCACTGTCATTTTATGTTTCTACAACTGGAATCACCCAGCTGGGGCTTTTCTTGAAGTGTGCTCAGCACCATTAGTTGAGCACATTCTTGTTCTTTTAGCTTTAAACTTCATCCACAGACAAAATACTATTAGATTTTTTTTTCTGCCTGAATAGACTGCAGAGCCTGTGTTGCATCCGTCGTAGAAGATATTGACAGGAGAGAATTAGAATTGTGGGCAAATTCTATCTAATTGGCACTTGAGTTGATCATTTAGCCCCTAATACTGATATACTTTGACTGATGTACCACAGTTAGTCAAATCTCATATTAATTTGTTCATACTAATATGAAAGACTGGTTCTTAAGATGGAATGTTTCTATATATCTTTCTGTCACAACCAGTAGATGAGTCACGTCATGAAAATTAGAAACCTTCTTTTTCAGTCTTAATATGAGAAAAAATATATTAATATTTAAGTTTTTATAATTATGTAATAATGATTAAGGATTCTGACAGTGATTATGAGATTATATATATATATGTGTGTGTGCATGTATGTATGCAGAGAGGGGGTGCAGAGCCAAAGTTGCTACCAAGAACAGCCGAGAATTCCTCCAGAGACAAAGACTCACATCCGCATGGAGGAGATATTTAAATCAACTGTAGAATGTAGAAATTCTGCAAACTTTCTGACTCATAGAGAACACTAAAGGAACTAGGGAATTTGTATTCATACATTTCCACCCTGTAGGCTAGTAAGAATAAACGTGACAACGTTTTAAATTCTTTTGAGTAACTCATGAAAGGTAATGGAAGGGAGACAGTCTTCTCTGAGCTGTAAGACTGTTTCTTGATGAGAATGGCCATTGGATTTAGCTGCTTGTGGAAGAAAAGCCCTTTTGACATTGTTTTCCTTTCTGATTTCTCAGTAATTTTCTTGCCAAGGGAGGGCACTGGGGAACTGGCCACATTCACTCTTGCTTTCTGTGTATTCACAGTATCCCATTACTAAAAGGCATTTGATGAGAACCAGAACGATAACCCTATGTATATATTACTGTTTTCTTATCCACACAGATGTTTAAAGTTTTGTTTCAGGCATTTCTGGCTATGTCTTTTTAAAGATAAGTTTCTTCAAAGTCCGAGAAATAAAGTAATTCAGACTTTGTTTTGGAAATTAGATTAGGAAGGGAGAAACAACAGGACATCATTTACTCTTTGTCTTAATACCCAGAATAAAGCATGAACACGATCCCCTTTGAAGTAGACTGTGTACAATGACATTAAACATTGTAATGTGCAGGCAGTGTAAGCATGTTGACCTCATGCTCGGCTGTGTTCATAGCCATGTCTACATATATCCAAAACACTTGTGTGATTTGCTTCACTCTTGTGCTGTTTCAAACAGCTCCGTTTGGGAGGGGGCAGTGCTTGCAGACCAATGCCACAGTTAAATGTCAACATCCCTTTGGCAAAGGCTAAAGCGTTGGTAACATTTCATAGCAGATGCTATTTCTAACAGAAACTTTTGATCTCATCTTTGCCTTGCAGTGATCTACATCATAGAAAAAAGGATGCATCTTGCTCAGCCTCCATTCTCCAATAGATAGAGCAAAGCAATCTAGTGAGGGACCTGGAATTTTCCATAATTTTTACACAGACCTCTTTGTGTTCTCTATATTATTAGATGACTGCTCCAAACTTTAGGGAAAAAAATTCCTTAAGTTAAATAAAGCATTTGATGTATGTAGCTAAATGGAAGGTTTACTATTTTATGGCACCTAGATGTTTTGAAAGAACTAATCAAAGCACATAAAAAAGAGATTAATGGAGAAATCAATGAACATGGCAATGTTGGATTCTGAAGCACCTATTGTAAATCTCATCAAACCCATGATGTCAACTATGACCACTAATAATCATCAGACTTTTAATGATGTTAAAGCACATATGATTTTGTAAAATACAATCAAATAATATTTTTTACACGGTTATATTTAGATAGTGTTATATACAGTCAAAACTTGTTTGACTAAAGACACTTATGGCTTCATATTTGAAGAAATAATATATATATACCTCATGTAATTCAGTTATTAGGGGTATTTTGGCTACTGTTGTGCTGTCTGTGTAGCTATGAGGCATATATATTGTATAGAGTGTGTCTTATATGACACTTTAAATCATCTGCTCTGCCTTTCCTTGGAGCATTCTAATAACCTATTCTCTGCTCTCTTTGTTTCAAATTGTATTGCAGCTCATAGAATATGCCTGGATCCAGGCCACAGTTCACACACAAGAAGCTACCAGGCTCTGTCAGTGACAAGACAGATTAAATGTTATTTTTCTCATGGCTTGCTCATTGGTGGGATAGCATCCTGAACCTGAGATTATCATAATTTATTAAAGTAATTTAAATACATTTAATCAAGTACATGAGATATTTTTGTACTCGACTGTGTGTTAGGATCATGAGGGCGACTTTTGTGGACACTTCTCTTTCTAAAGATGATGGTCCTCATCATTTAGATTTTGGTTCAGGTAGTCTAAGTTGGAATTCAGAATTGATGGCATTCTGAAAGATGTAGTGGTATTACCCAAGAGCAATGAAATAGTAGTGCAACATGAGGACTCACTTAGCCATCAAATTAAATATTACCATTACACAAAATAAAGAGTAGATTAATTTCTGTTTGTAATCATGGTATGTAAATTTACTAGAATACATTACCTGCTATTCTACAGATCATTTTTTTGACATTCAATATGCTTTGTTTTTTATTTATTTCAGTTTTTATCACAATTTATGAGTCTAAATACATAGACATTCTATCAGAAGTTTTCTAGAGAAATAAAAAATTTTGACACTAACAGTAGTAATCTATCTCAATTAAATACGCCCAGTTTGAAACATGAAAGGTCAATAATAGGTCATGAGACTATCCCACGGAAAGATGATAGTGAAGTGAGAGATTTGACAGAAGAGCAAGGTTTGGTCAAAATAAGAACATTTTAATAAAAAGGAACAGCAAAAATAAAAATTGCTTGTGAGACAATGTATTTTGGAAACTTCAGGCTGTGGTGTGTAAGGTTAAACTGGTAGAAAGCAGAACAATGAAGGGTGGGTGGTAGGCTGTGTTGTCAAACTACATCGTTGTCTTGTCAATTTTACTTCAGTACTCAGTGTTTCAAAGAGAAATAAGACCAAATTTAAAGCATCTCAGATTAAGTGACGGGGACTTCAGATCAAATGCTAATAACAGCCTCTATGCTGAGTGTACATGCTGATGAATGTGCATGCTGCCATAAGTGCAGGCCTTTCCCAAGTCAACACTATGGCACTAGTCAAAGTGAAACACATGGCCTAACGAGTAACTTCAATGAAACCTAAAATATAATGGGCGTCTTTGTGTGGTAGGTCTTTAAAAAATGAAAAAATTTGAGGTAATATTGACTTTTACTTCTGACTTGATCAGTGGCAATGTCTGGAATGCTGAAATAATGGCCAGGGCTCTGAACCTAGAAATAAGTCAAACATTCTAGTTACATGCATGTCCAAGCTTAATTCTTGAGCCTGTGAAATGGAAGGCATAGATCATATTGAAATGTCCTAGAAATGTGCCTTATATAAGGATGTCTTTGAGTAAGAAAGATATAAAGAGAACAGTGATATGCTTTCTGAGCACACAGACACTATTCTCTGTTAATACACTATGCAGATGCAGCTGTCTTTGTTTTTGCTAATGAGAATCTATTTTGAGGTTTAGAAAGGGCATATAGGGCTCCACCATATTGTTGGACTTTAAAAGGCAAAAATTCTAAAGCTGTTGGCATTGTGAGTAGAACAAATTAGCTCAAAGAATATTTCTAGTGCTTTCTCTCCTAAATGTTCAGGGTAGCAATTTCTCTATGCTGGTTTCCAGTGGCAGATAAAATTATTTGAGTACAATGAAAAACTTTAAGGAAGATCAGAAATGATACAATAGACTAAAATCATAGACTGCAACTCTGGAAGCTTTCTCCCTTGAAGGGCCAATTTTCACTGTTGCCCTGTCTAATGAAGGCAGCCACAAACAGTAAATGTGCTATTAGAAAGCTCTAATCATAATATAGGAAGCAGGGCACATTTCAAACCAGTTTGCAGCCATTTACTCATATTCAGTATAATAAACCAAGGAGACTGCCACGTAACCCCATATTTCTCATAAATTAATATGGAATTGTTCAATAAAGCCTATCGCAAAGGCATGCTTTTGCCATTGTAGATGATGTACTGATCTGGTGACTTGAGAACTTGGATTTGTTTTCTTAGTATTTACAATATCGCCGCACCAACTGCAGACAAATGTAGAATTTTTGTCTAAGAAGGGGAGACCGTGAGTTCTTACCAGTAGGCGAATGGTGGGGTGGGAAACACAAGCTCCCGTGTTACATCCTGTGTGCTTTCTCTATACACAGTCCATGGGTAACAGGGGAGTTCCGTGTTGAGCCACCGTTTTCCAGGGCCATTATTAGCTTTGCTTTAATTTCCTGGGTCATCATGTGAGCTTTGTCTCCAGGAGAGTGTGCTAGGAGTCACACTTCTTTCCCTTCTTTGTCACCATTTCTACTTCAGAACTCTCAGGAATGCGGAATAGAGCTCACCCTCGTGATTGGCCTTGGGCACATCCTAGGTGATAACCAAGACACCAGTGCCACAGGCCGTGCCTGAGATTCTGCTCTACCAGGAGCTTGTATAGGAGTTTGCAGATCTTCTGTTGAGAGTGAAGCTTCTAGTAAAATCCTGTGCGTAGAAGAGGAGATAGCCCAGAACAGAGCAAGCTTTCCTCTGGAAGAGAATATGAGATGAAAACAACATCACAGTGGCTGCTCAGTCTGATGAGCCCCAGAGCAAATTGCCTTAATGAGAAGGTGTGAGCTCCAGATTCAGAGAGACCCTGCTTTAATAAATAGAATGATCAAGAAAGATACCATATGTCTTTACAGCCTTCGTAGGCATGTATATAAACATTAAGCAAAGCCTTCTGAATGTATAACTTCAGTTTCTCTATCTCCACATGGGACTAATCATCAAACACCAGTCTTCACTGAAGATGTGTAGGAAAATTAATAAGAATAACATCAAACAAAATACTGTGCTCAATTTGTAAAGGGCTCAAAGACCAACACTGTCACTATTCCGATGCCTCCTATGGCTTCTTCCTGAAAGACTGTCCTTATAAAATGTCACCATCTTATCCTGTTCTCTGTCTTCTTAGAGTCTATTTACATTGAAAACCATTATACTGAAGACCATAAGAGCAGACCCTGCAGAGCCAGGCAGCTTAAACAACCTGGCTAGATGAATCAGCTCTCAACACTGGCATTGACGTTTGAAGAGCAGTTAGCTGGCACTTAACTTCCTCTGCTGTGTCTCTGTCCATTTGATTAAATTGCATCTGTGATGCACTGAGTGCACTCCTGTTGTTGTCAGTGTCTGGATACCATCGCTCCCTGCCCCTTTGCTCTCCTTAGCCCCGTGCGGTGGAGTAGACTCCATGTACAATTTCTTGCTGTTATACTTCAAGCTTTGTTACACGGCATCCTCAGCATCCACTTGGGAAAGGCTAAAACACTGCCACCGGTTCTTGGGAAATTATGCAGGTGAGTGTGAGAGCAAAGGACTGCATTAGGCTGGAATTTGAGGGTAGTTTCTGAAGATAATGAGGCATGTCTGAAAATGGCTAGTCTTTGTGCTGACAGGTTAAAAACATTTCTCACAAAAGAATAGAAAGCAGAACAGAATAAAATAATAACAACAAAAAGTCTTCTGTGAATCCAAACAGAATGCAGGCTTTAGTGAAAACTGCTATCCTGGACCTTGAAGCTGAAGCAAGTCATGGCTTATGGAGTGAGTGCACCAGGGCTTGCACATGGCAAGAGTCCCCTCAGGAGTGAATGACATCCGTAACTGAGCTACAAGACACTCTTGCGTCTCAGGGTGGGCTAACTTGAGAGGAAAAATTTAGGTACCTCCCCAAGGGGGTCATTTTATCTCCTGAGACTGATGTTAAGTATGTTTCTAAAAGCCTGAAGGATAGATTATAATTCTTACAGTGAAATGGGAATATTTAAATATGCCTAATTAAATAAATCTAGAGCAGTTGGTATTGCATTAAAAATCTATTCTTTTTTCTCTGATGAAGCGCAGCCTTTAGAGGAGGTAATTTTGCCAAAATATTATATAAAAACAAAAGCATTTGGTTTGTTGTAGTTCCAGCCACACCCCTTTCATATAAGGAGATAAAAGATAAGTGGAAGAGCTATATCTGAAGGTCACAGAGACTTGTTTCCTCAAACAATAAGCTAACAATTCTATATATACCTACAGCAATATGGGATTCTTTCCCTGCACACATCTTTCCCACAGGATGGATTTGGGGCATCAACTGTGGAACGCAACCAGGAGGGCATCATGATGCAGATTCTACTGAAGAATTTGTAGATGAAAACACAGTTCTGTACAAGCTTCTGGCAGCAAAGCCTGGGGGGAATATTTCCTAGGGTCTAGTTCAAGCCACTTATAACTTGTTCTTAAAGAAAATACTTTTATTCTTTGAAATTTCATAATTTATACAATTTGTATTGATCATGTCCATGCACATCACATCAGCAGCTTCCAGGTCGCCCTAAGAGACTGATTCTCCTTCCTCATCTTTCTGTAGTTCTTCTGACAGGAGTGAGGCCTCAGGAGTCCCCTCCTACCCCTGTTGAAATTTGACTGGCTTAGTCTCAAGCAGGCTCCCTGCAGGCAACCACAGTTCCTATGAGTTGATATAAAAAGCAGTTGTGTCAAGTACAAAAACCATCATTTTAGAGCACCCTTCCTGTCTTAGTTAGGATTCCTATTGCTGAGAAGAGACCACGGCCATGGCAACTCTTATAAAGAGAAATATTTAACTGGATGGCTTACAGTTCAGAGGTTCATTTCGTTACTATGGTGGGACAGTGGAGTATAGGCAAACATGGTGTTGGAAAAGTAGCTGAAAGTTCTACATTTTGCCCAGGAAACAGGAAATGAACTGTACGAGGTGTAGCTTAAACATTAGAGACCCCAAAGTCCACCCTCACAGCAACACATATCCTCAAACAAAGCCACACCTCCTAATAGTGCCAACTCCTATGAGTTTCATAAATCAATTACATTCCAAATACGACCCATCCTCAATAATGCATGTCCTTTCTGTCCTTTCTTTTGTGAGGTTTCCTGAGCCTTGGATGATAGAAGAATGTACAGACAACACATTCACACTGAACACTCGGGGTTAAATGCTCAGCATTTTAACAGTTGTGAATCTGAATTAATCACTACCTACTTCAAAAGAATCTCATGTGAGCGGCACAAAACTCTAGGTAGAAACACAAATATTTAGAATGAAGTTTGACGGCATGTTTTTTTGGTGAAACAACAGCTGAAGGTCCTCCTTAGGGCCTAGGGTCTCCCAAGCCATGGGCTTTTGACTGGGTTCACCGTATCAGGCAATTCATTAAATTAAAAATTCCAACAGAGCAAATAAAAGTTTTAGCTGAATCTAGAGGAAGCCTATAGAATGATCATAACAAACACAAAAACACACAAGCATAAAACTGTGTAATAGCTACAGATCTGACAGGATGATATGTTTTTAGAATGCCCAAAAAGTCAACATGCTAACCCTCAAAAAAAAGAAAAAAGCTGAAAATGAACTATGAGAATAAATTAAAGGTTCCCAAAAAAAAATATAAATGGTCAGTAAACACTTACAAAGTGACATCCTTATATATTTGACATCCTGGAGTGGGCTTTGGTGATGCAGCTGTCTTGAAGTCATTTATGCTGTTAATAGTAACCCCTCACCCACATTCCCATAAGAAACCCCAATAAAACACATAGGTCCACCACATTGACCTTAGTGCCATCTGTATTGGGACCTGTCTTTTGTTCTCTCTCTTACCTGAGTAGAAGCTTGCTCATGTCTCCCCAGGAATAGTGTCATTGGGAATGAAGCAATGAAGGTGGATTAAAACAAGTTATGATTTGTTCTTACTATTAGTTAAGCCAATAGCTAACCATATGAAATGGTGTGCCTGGAAAAGTGGATAGAAATCAGGAAAGCCAGTTGCAGCTACAGAAGAAGAGGAAGTTCTGGTTTAGCTAGGGTCAAGCATTCTCTGGGCACTTGCCTAGTGTATACGAGGCTAGTGGTTGTCTACAGGTTGAATCCTAACACAAAGATGCCAAACATTTATTTTCTTTTTTGAATTATGCAATTTTATTCATTGAAAATGTCAAAGAGGTTTACAATATAGTTTGACCATTTCAACCCACATCCCCGTCTCCAATTCCTCCCAATTTCCCATCATGCCCCTTCCCAACTTCCTGTCTACTTTTGATCTCCTGTGTCCAATTAGCTTAAAAATACAAAATATTATTGATTAGCAAAAAGATATAAGAAAACTGAATCATAGAGTTTTCTTCCTTTTTAAAAATTTTTGGTCCACGTATAAATTGCTCATTTTGTTGTTTCAACAAAACACCTGGGCTAATCAACTCAGAGAAGAAAGGACTTATTTCATCACACTGTTTGAAGGCACAGTTGACAGTGAAGGCATGGCAGCAGGCCTGTGAGGTAGCTGCTCAGCTTCTGTCCCCAGGCAAGAGGCAGGGACAAGTGCCACCCATTGCTATGCTCACTGCTTTTATTTAGTTCAGGGTCCCGCCCCATGTAACAATGCTGCCTACAGTTAAACTGGGCCTTTCCAGTGAATAGCAGCAGGAAAAATAAATTTTAAAAATTGAGACGAAATTAAAAACACAAAAGAAGCAGTGAAAATAAATAGAATTAAGAATTTTTCCTTCGGAAAAAATTAATAAAAATCGACAAATTTCTATCTGAGCTAATCATGAAGGAAAGGGGAGGGAACCATAGAGTGAAAGGGGGATAATTTCCAAGCTCACAAACACTAACATTTTAAAGAAACATTATAAGTATAGCCATCTCTCCAAATTAAGCATCTTAGATGACTGGATAAATCTTGTAATGTATAGCCTGTCAAAACTCAAGGAGAAATAGACCCTCAGAACACTGTAGTATCTTTAAGACTATCAGCATATAAAATCTCCTAAACAGAAAGTATAGTAGCCAGATGTTTCCACTGGAAAATTCTGAAAAAAAAAATTGGGAAAGATATTTTCTCAGCTCTATTCTATGACACCATTTTGTCAGATTAAAAAGTTCTCCTCTGGAAGGAGAAGGGAGACACATACACACACAATTACAGAATACTGTGGGAGATTATGTTGTTACATTGTAAATAATTGTCCTACCCACTGGTTTAATAAAAAGCACTGATTGGCCAAAGGCAGGCAGGAAGTGTGGGCAGGGCTACCAGACTAAGAAGACTCTGGGAACAGGAAGCACAGAGCAGAACGCCAGAGAGAAGCCAGAAGAAGCAGAGGATACAACCATGCTGCTATGAGAAAAGGTACCCAGCCCCATGGCTGAACAGGATGAGTCATGGGTTAGATTAAGGGTAAAGAGTCAGCAAGTGATATGCCTTGGCCCTAGGTCGATCAGCCTAAAACTATTGAAAGAATCTGTGTGTCTCTGTGGATCTGTGGGTCTGCGGGCCTAAACCTTGAGGCTATAGGCCCGAAAGTCTGGGCCAGAAACCTCTTACTACAGAATACTAACAAAACAAACAAAACTTGGGAATCCTGAACTGTTACAGAATCCCAAGGTTCTCCCCAAGGTTATGTGAGCTTTGGTAGTTGCTGTGGAGAGGAGAATCTGCTGCTGCCCACATGGTGATCAGGGCCATAGCTTTACTGAGTCCCTATTACTGCCTATGATGAGCTTCAGGCAGTGCAGACACAGCCAGGCACAAAAGAATGAACTCAGGGGGCAAGTGCATTAGGGCTACTCACACTTCTACACAGAGCCTGGATACACAAAGGTGGTGGCTGAACTAGACACGAATGGAATAATTTCTTTGTTTTGTCCTGGTACTCTGTATGAGAAAATAGATGTTTTTGTCACACCTGCATTTACATACAGTCAGTTCCAGGAAACAGAACCAGAAGAAACATTATCTAACTCATTCTGTGTGTTAATGCCCAAATCACAGATGACGTTACAAGGAAGAGACACTATGTGGATAAGTATGCATCGTGAGTGTGTGTGTGAGAGTGAATATGTTTTAGTGTGAGAGTGTGTGAGTGTATGTGAAATTGAGCATGTGTGAATATGTGAATGTGTGAGTGTGTATGTGACTGTATGGACATGAGTGAGTGTGTGGGTGTGAGCATATCAATGTGTGTGAGTCCGTGAGTATGTGATTATGTGTGAGTGCATGAGTGGGCAGAGCCTGTGTGCAGGTGTACCCATCACTTGCTCTTCTCTGGATGAGAAAAAGCAATGCCCTTGTAGAGCTTGAGAAAAATTATGTTAATTGATGCTATTAATTTGTTTATCTTTTTCATTCATTTTTCACATATCTGATGAGCGTTATGGGTAACTAGGTGGAAGGGTTTCAGTGAAGCTAAAAGTGTTTGCAAGATATACCAAGCATTTACATTCTAAGTGCCCCATCCTTGGAAGATTAATGGCTTGGATGCATAGTGGCATGGGCCAACTCTATTAGGTGAGATTAAACTGAATGTGAGGAAGAGCAGTCCCAACTGATCAGAGACACATGAAGGGGTATGTGTGTGTGTGTGTGTGTGTGTGTGTGTGTGTGTGTGTGTGTGTGTGAAAACACACTGAAGGTAAAGATTTTGGTGGCAACATTTATACACAGGAATGTGTACACGTATGTATAGCATATTATACGCACATGCATGCACACAGATACACACATGCATGCAGGCACACACATGCACACAGATACATACACTCAAGCACACACCTTTCTCCCACTCATGGATATTTGACAAAATGCTTTGGAAAATAATTAAATGATTAAGTTAACTCAAATATTGCTTGCCCAAGGGAATGCAACTACTTTCTCTCTCTCTCTGCCTCCCCCCTTCCTCCCTCCCTCCCTCTCTCCCTCTCTTTCTCTCTCTCTCTCTCTCTCTCTCTCTCTCTCTCTCTCTCTCTCTCTCTCTCTCTGTATGTGTGTGTGTTGTTTCGCATGTGTGTAGTGAATTTCAAATCTCAGCCATATTCACACAAAACCATGAGAACATATCCTAGAGAGCTTTAATTGTGTGCTTGGCACAGCCTGAAGTCCCTCCCCTGAAGCCATCCTCCAGGGGTTCCTTAGACCAAAGTAGCCCTGGGCATGTCTGAAGCAGTTGTCATGAGGGTTACCTGATACGGAGGTCCCATACCTCTGTGGGCTGCACTATCCCAAGGCCAGCAGCCTCAGCCATGAATGAGAACTAGGTAAGCACGAGCCTTGCAGCTTTGCACAGCCGTGGCTTCTGCAAGAAGCTCCTGCTTGAGTCCCTGCCCTGGCTGATGGACTGTGATCTGGAAGAACTAAATAGATCCCATCCTCCTGTGAGCTGCTATGGTCACGGTGTTTGTACCATCGACAGAAAAGAAGCTACAACCTGTTTTCCTGTTTTAGTGCTTTGCAGAAAACATTGTATCCCCCGCTGGTCCTCAGTGTGTAAAACTACACTATTGTAGGTTTTGCTCTGTTGTCTATTTGTCTTGTAGCTTTTTTTTTTTTTCTATGACTGCATGCCCCCAACAAGGGCCATCTTTAGGGCATTTTCAAGGTTCTCCACATTTCTTATGCAGAAATAAAAAAGTGAAGCTGTTTGCCTCTAGTGCTTGTCCTATGAAAACAGAGCTGATGTTTGTCAAGCAGTCAGAAGGCAGACAGGAAGTAATCACCTCCCCCAAAGCTGTGGTGCTTTGCACTTCAGCATACTTGATCCTACTTGTGTTGAAAAGAGAATCCATTTGGAAAATGAGAGATCAAGATCGGGTAACAGCTTGTGAGGAAACACATGTGATGGCGGAGAGGCTTCATTCTGGCTCCTCACATTGACTCCTATAATCTTTTTGAACATGATAGGATAAGCCACATACATTAGTGTCTTGCAGTACTGTATGGTCAACGAATGATGTCTCTAGCTTTGTCAGTTACCTTGAGAGGGGAATGCTTGTGTGTGCATGTTACAAAAGGATGTAGCGTTTTAACTTTTCTGAAAGTGATAGATACTCAGTACACCTGAAGATTAGTCTAGCCACATTCCAGATGGTAGAGAGGCCAACAGAGCACTATGGTGAGATGAAATGTCACTGGCAATTGTCTCCAAGGTGCCACTGACATCTGTGTATGTGAATCACCCATGAATTTTCACCCATATTGTATTTGATCCTTGTGGTAAAAGCTACAGAGCAGACTTCATAAGCATCTATTACAGATGTGGAAAAAGAGACTTGGTAATATTAACCAAGAGCCTAATATTGCACAGGCAGGCAGCAGAGCCAGGGTCAGATACCAACCCTTCTATTTATAAACTAAGAATTCCATGGCTGCTTGTTCTCATGTGCCTAGAATTTCATGAGTTAGTTTAAAATGATATAGGAAAAATGAACACCCTTCTTACATATACAGAAATATCCATAGATATTTGGGAAATGCTAACAACCACAAAACCTACTGGTAATGAGGCAGATATTTATATAGACAAGGCAAAGTAGAAGAAGTATTTTAGGGTATCATGTTATATAACTATTGACATAACTGGGTCATAACTTCATACTTATGTTATGAAAATCTAGTCTTGTGAACCAAGAACCATTTTGAAAAAGAAAAAAAAAAAAACAACTCATAGCCTGTGGATATGAAAACATGGTGAGTTATCAAGTTGTAACACAAACTTTGGGGTGGTCATCATGAATGCATGTTTTCTCATTTCTGATTATTGCCTACAGGTGGTTGGTTCATCAATCCTGCCTATGCAAAACGATGCACTTGAGTTCCACACATTTCAGCCAATTGTTCCCCTTTACAACCTATCAGGCATTTTATGGCTGGTGGACCAGAGAGTTTAGTGAGGTCGTGACCTTACCGATGCCAGTTCACCAAGATCAGTGGAAGGGAGTATGGAGGGCACTGTCAGAAGGCTCTTAACATGTTCCTACCTCAATGGTGTCTTGGTCATTGATGCATTCCTCCATTATCCCCCAACAGTTCAAATGTCAATACTTGCATGTTATGTTCTGTGAAATGGGACAGTTTTCTGGCCAGTCTTCTTCCCTAGAGTTCTCAAAAGCCTCACATTCAGTTAGATGTGGGTACTTGTCACCAGTTTATAGCTGTCTTTTCTAAATGTATTTCTGCAGCCCTGAGTAAAATTAGACAGTAGAATAAATCATTGCCCCCACCCCTTGGCTCTATATTGGTTGAAAGAAACCTACCTTAGTTTTATACTCTGACAAAACGCTGTGGCCCCTTTCGGTCTTCTTTTTACTTTCTCTCTCTCTTTTTTTTTTCTTAAACTCAGAATTTACTTTGCAGTAAAGACAATACACATAAAAACAGATACTATAAAATGCCCTTTTCATAAAATGAGGGGTAACTGCTGGTACTAAGGTGGAAGAAGACACATAGTTGGACATCGGCCTCTGTTCCATCATCCTTTAACTCTTCCTTTGCTCTCCCTTCCCAAGTTTACTTAGTGTTACCTCATGTTGGAGATTAGCTAATTCTTGCAGAATGTGTGCTGTGTGTTTTGTGTACGAATTTATGGGTGTCAACAATAAGCGTCATAGTAAATGAGTGATCTTCTATTTCTCTCCTAAATATTAGCCATATGTTCCTGCTTAAAGCAATGTATTTTTATTTTATGAGATTTTTTCATGAAAACAATATCAGATATCGGGATGTGCCTTACAAAAAAGAGCAGGGGTCTTTCTCATCAGGTTGTCATGTGACTTTAGGTATTTTTCAGTGTTGAAAGATAGAGTACAACTGTACTGGTTACTGAGGCAGCAGCCCTGGAACCATCTATCCTTTCAGACACCATTCAGGCCTGGAGAACTGGGAGCCTTACCTCCAAGGCCACGGTATTTTGTGGAGGCCAAGGAAAGTCAGGATTTCTAAGTAACAGCCACAGCTTCTGCTGTAAGTTCCTGGTATATTTAGCTATTAGAGTTCTCAGTCCTTGGTAGTGGACAGTGTCACCATTCCTGAAGTGAGGTTCCTGAAATCCTTGGCCCTTGTGGCCTGGCAAGTATCTGTAACGATTTCAGTGATCAGAGCCTATAGTTTTTCTAGATCCAGACAGCCTTGACTCTATGTCTATGCCTATTTCTTAATACCCCTATGGCCAGAAGGAATATTACTTTAGTGAAGTCATGTCAGAACTCACATAGTGTCCTTTTAAAGAGCTGTGTGAACCTTTCGAGATAGGTTTTATATATGTCTATGTAACTGATTGCCTCCATGCTCTTAGGACCATTATCCTGGGTCTGAAATACAGCGTTTGTGTCTGAGACTTGTGCAGGAGATGATTTTCATGTGATGAGAGAGGGTCTTCCTGATACTTGCCCCACGTATACCTACATGTTGACAGCAATTTGTCCAGGCTGTGGGTCAGTAAGAGAGTCGGGCTGGCTGCTACCACTTTTCTCCATAGGTTGCTTTCGAGTAAACTGATATTCAAGTAGAGGGCAACCAAATTCTAGAAACCAGATTAATTAAATGTAACTTGGATCAGCATTTTTGTCAGCGTGGATCCATATAAGAAACATAATAACGCAAACCACAAGTATTTATAAAACTTAGTGCTCATACCTAATGGGAGACTTAAGTGAGACTCAGAGCTGTTACATGTAGAATTTGTTCAAGAGAGAATCAAAACCACGAGAGTGTCAGACAGAATGTCTACCAAAGGTGTGGTGCAATGCTCAAGTAATTAACTATGTGTATGCTGGTGCCCAGGATGAGGTTAAACAGAATAGGAAAAGACAAAGAAAACAACGAAATCCAATGGGAATCCCCTCAGAACCAAGGAAACCACTCCCTTTGTGATGGTTTACGTTTACCCTTGACTTGGCAAAACCTAGACCTTCCTGAGAAAGGTCTGTCTGTGTACCTGAGGGTTAACTGAGGTGAGAAGCCCCACCCACTGTGGGTGGCACCATTCCTTAGCAGAAGGCCCCAGTCTGTATCAGAGTAGAGAAGGTAAGCTGGGCACTAATGCGAGCAACTGCTTGAGGGTCCTTATGCCTTGACTTCCCTCCATGATGGGCTTTCACCTGGAACTTTGAGTTTAAATAATCCCTTTGCACCTTTGATTGGCTTCGGTCAGTGTATGTTATTACAATGTTAGGAAAGGAAAACTGTTTCCATCTATAGACATGAAAGTAAGAAAAGATAATCCTTCATTTTCAGTAATATCTACCAGTTTTGAGTTTTTCCCAAGAAGTAAAGTCGGTAAGAAGAACTTCTGCTTTAACAGTACGCATGAAGTCACTTCATTGAGATCTCACCGAACGTGAATTCATTCATAACTTCATGCTAGTGAAGTGGTTTCGTGGGAAGAGTTTTGCTTTCTTGTGTCTGAATAAAATAAATTGATTTCAGAACAGAGAACTAGAACATACGGGAGGCAGCTGCCTAGAATGAAGGGCAGAGACCTTAGAAGAGTCCAAGTTCCCGGTAGAAAGCCAGGGTTATTCCACCAGTTTATAGTGAATCCCCTGTAGGCTTGAGACATGATGTACTAATTATAAAGGTCTTCCAATTCAGGTCTATATACAAAACGTGACATCTCAATGCTATAACCATCTGTTTATGACTCTAATCAAATGATAGTTTTATATTAAGAATTATGCCCTGTGGTGAAACCCACTCTCAGTATATCATTTAAAACCTGAACTTCCTTTCATTGGTACCCTTAAAATCTGGAGCAGTTATTCCATCACTTAATGAGGTTTAGGAAATAGGCTTTGCACAAAGATATCCTCAGAGTGCAAACTGAGCTTTAGAATGTGAGAGTGGTCAGTCAGGTATTACACTACCTATTAAAGCTAAAAGTGTTTTTTCAGATGAGAAAGACATTATCAGAAATGCATGGCTTCCATGGAGTTGAATTTTAAAACTGACTAGAGATGTTTCTTCTAATTTATTCATGACACACAGTTAAATAAAACAAACATGTATAAACCAAAGTCACTTGGAAAAATCCAGAATGAAAACATACAGTTCCTAAAAAGAACATGTGTGCATATATGCATACAGATAAAACTAGACACATATACATATATACTACTTATATCTATTTATCTTTTAGCTTAAATGAATAATGAGTATAATAGAATCAAGAGATAGTAAAATTTAAAATAAATAGAAATTTTTTAGCATGAAGGTATGACAGAAAAAAGTTATAGACCTGGTTGGGACCACAGAGGACTAAAGACAGATGGAAACAATTCCTCACATGTGATCAGAGTCCTGTACAGACATATGAGAAGGATGATTGAAAAACATTTGAAGATATAATAACCAAACTGATTCCCAAAAGAATGATGAATATTCACTCTTCAGTGACAGATCCCAGGAAACTCAAACCCGTATGAAAAACCAAGGAGAAATTAGAGAATTTGGTTCAAGAACACACACACACACACACACACACACACACACACACACACACACACACACATACTCGGGAAGCATGATACAGATAACAGCCAATTTCTCATCTGAAATCATGAATGGGTAGAGAGACATGAGACTGTCTGTAGAGCCTCAGAAGAGTCAGCTAATCACAGTAGAATTTTAAGGTCATATATCCTTCAGAAATCACAAAATAAAGATACTTTCATCATTTCTGTAAATGAGAAAAATTGATTGTAAGCACATTTGTTTTCCCATAAATACTAAGGTATACTCTTTGGGCTGAAGAAAATAGTATCAGATGGGCACATGATTCTGCAATTAAGAATGAAAGTATAGGAAATGGTAAATGTAAAGAGAAAGTAGAAGAGGTGGGGAAGGTCAATGTCTAAGGGTGTTCTTGTGTGCTTCCTCAAAAAAAAAAAAAAAAAAAAACCAAACAAACAAACAAACAAAAAAAAAAAAACACCTTTCAGTGCTGAAAATAAGGGAACATGCTTAGTTCTGCTTCTGTAACAAAATGAACACTAAGACAAAGACAGCAATGTTGGCATGGTCCATGAACAGCATGGACATCCATACTGAACAGCCTGGTGGCTTCTGAAACAGAACATCATTTCTTACAGTACCCAAAGTCGTGTGTTCAATGTCATCTGGACTCTGATGACAGCTTTCTTTCTGGTTTGCAAAGCAATATTTTTCCAGCATTCCCTCACTTACACAGCAGATAAAGAAGGGATAGCATGAGAGATGACCAGTGGTTCTGGGTACTTGAACACTTGGTTCCCAGTTACTGATGATGTTTGGAGAGGTTTAGGAAGTATGTCACTGGGGAGTGGCCTGGAGAGTTCCAGTTCACTCTTTCTGCTTCATGCTTGCTGCTCAAGATGTGAGCTTTTTGCTTCCTGTTCCTGCTACTACCAGCTGCCATGCTGCCCTGCCATTCTGGTCTCCAATTGCTGAAACTATGAACCAAAATAAAATCTTTTTTCTATAATTTGCCATGGTCATAGCATTTTGTCACAGTGGCATAAAAGTAGCTGAGAGGGAAGGAGAAAAGGAGGAAGGGAGGGAGGGAGGGAGGGAGGGAGGGGAAGAAGGAAGAAAAGAAATGAAGGTGTAGAGAGAAATTGTTGCCTCTTCCTACAGAAACACCCACCGTTGTCCGTAGATCTAGGTGCTCCCCTTCTGGATCTCATTAGCTTCTGACAGGTCCTTCACACATGGTCACCCTGTTCAGCACATGAATTTTGATAGGCACAATTTGGTCACACAAGGCTGTGCAGGGATAAGGCTGTTCGTGGAGATGTGATTCTGTGTCAGACATGAAGTTAGTCTGCAGGGGCAAATGGTACCAGACTCATAATCAAGGTGGAGACTTCTTGCTAAACTGATAACAGCAAATATAATACTTAGCACACCATAAAGAACTATACAAAAGTCTCTTCACAAGAGATGCCAAAACATCGTGAAACAGGACACATGTGTGCAACAAAGACTATATTAGATGCTCATCATTTTTCTACCCCCCAAATTAATGGATTCGTGAAGAATGGGGTCTTTGCTCTTTATGGTACATAAACATGCATTCAAATCCCGTGCATGCACAATTTAAAAGTAAAAAGCATTATCTTAAATTATTTTTCCTTAAATTCATTCTCTGATGAAATTTTAACTGGAGCAGTAAGGCAGGTCAACATTGATTTAAATCTACACGACCCAGCTGTCAGAAAATGACCTCGCATTAACTATAAGTTTTCTTTAGAAAGCCTGCTTGGTGGCAGATGGAAGAAAGGAGAATGCTGTTTGTGACAGGGCTATACCTATCTCTAGTCAACAGATGAAATCAAGAATGAATGTATTTGAGGAGATCACGCCAACTTCCAGAGAAGCTGTTCTTTGCATGGCCTGCTTACCCCTGGTTTCCTAAAGACAGGAGCAAACAATCGTGCCTGTGGCTTCTCTGATTATGGCAAGGTCCCTAGCTTGGCTGTATATCGTTTGAATCCTAAAGTTTGAGAGCAGGCTGAAGTTTCTTTTTCTTTAAAACATTGCCTACTCTTTGTAAGTAGTCTGAGTAGCTGGCATTCGGATACAGAACTCACTGGCATTCAGAGATCAGGAGCACACGGGTCCTGTGGCAGCCATGCAGAGAGTGACTGCCAGGTCTTTGAACTGCAAAAATAAATAGAGAATAAAAGTGCATTGTATTGGCGCAGCCCTGGGCTGGGCCATCTGTCTTGGAGCATGCTCAGGCGGGAGTGTTTGCCTTGGATCTCTTCCATCACATGTGGTGACTGTGTGAGTGAAAAGACGGAGGGAAGGAGTCGTGTTAGGTGGTATATTTAATAGCATGTTGGCTTTGTGGGTCTTGGGGAGCTGCTGCTTCTGTGTTTCTCTTCCCAGCCAGAGTTTACCTACTTCGTTAAGCGTGGAGCAGCAAGAGGTGCATGCTTCCGAACACCTTCCACTCACTCTTGCTACTGTTTTTAAAATAGATCTGAACATGGAGCCTGGAGATGGCTGGGTACTACCTAATTCAGAGCCTTGCTTAGGGAAGCCTGTGGGCCAGGGCTTTTCCGATCAGCCTCCCACCAGCCTGGACCCCCTCAACTCATGGCGCTGTTTCACTTCTGGCCTGAGAGTTGGATTTTGCGGTAAATGTAGGTTTGTTGTTTTTGGCTATATTACCTTCTTGTCTGTCTTTTCAAGGCCAATATAAGGCAAAGTAAAACAGTGTTCAGTCCCTCTTCCTTTTAATGAATCCAAGTTTTCTTCAATAAGAATGGAGAAAGTTTTCTTGCTCAAACTGGGCCCATAATAGAAACTTGATTAAACAGAATACCTGTGGCTAGGGAAAGCGGGGGTCCTCGGCTGTTGTGTGTTAGGGGAGAGTCTGTTTGTTTTCACAGATGAATTATCTCACTCCGATGAGGGAGAGTATGAACAAAACCAAATATGAAATCTTTAAGAGACGTTAAAGGAAAAAAGGAAAGCCTAGCTTTCCAGTTAAGCTTCGTGTTGCTGGCACACTGCTTCCCTAGAGCAGGCAGCACATACTTTGCAGCCCGCATGAAAGGGCATGAAATAAATATGTCAAGGCTTTCCATGGAAATGCGTTTACATGGGCTTGCCAAAAGAAGGAAGCTGACAGATTTGCCCAGACAGATGGTAAGATAAATGTGCAAGCAAAATTATATATGTATGTAAAAAAATCAAAGTTTAAAGGGTCGCCACACATCATAGATAAGTGCATGTCTAACTGTATGTATGTATGTATTATGTATGTATTATGTATGTGTGTATCTATCTATCTATCTATCTATCTATCTATCTATCTATCTATCTATGAGTCCATTTATATATTTACATATCCATGTGTTTCCCTACCTGTACACCTATGTGTGTATGTATGTATGCATTATCTATCATCTATTTATCATTTATCTATCTATGTATGTATTAAAATTAACCTTAGTAGAATCTTGAACTTTGTGTAGTTTTAAAAATACAGTAACACAGTTGGAGAGATTGCTTGGTAATTAAGAGCTCTGGTTGCCCTTATTGTCTAGGTTCAGTTACCAGGACCCACAACATGGCTCACAAAAGTCTGTAATTCCAATGACAGGGAGTCTTCTGCTCTGTTCTGGTCTCTTGGGGGACCAGGCACACAGAGATATACCTGGAAGGAAGATACCCATACCCAGAAACTACATAACTACATATATATATATATATATATATATATATATATATATATATATATATATATATATTATGTGTGTGTGTGTGTGTATGTTAACTCAAAGATATAAGACAGTGATACTGCTTATCAATCTACTGTGAAAAAGCTTAATTAGCTTCCACTGCAGCAGGAAGCAGCCTGATGGCTGTGATTCTTGAAGACATTAGTAGGTAAGTAACAAGACAGTAAAAGAAGCACATATTCCCAAAGTCCTTACTGTCTCACTTGGACTTTTAAAAAAAATCCTGTTACTTTTGAAGTTGTGGGAAACAAAACATAGCATTTGTTACCACGATGCCTAATTTTAGTAACTTTTAACTATGACTTTGAATCATATGATAGTTTGTGAAATTTTATTAATTTACAAAGTTTGATCTTGCTTCTCATCTACACGCCCCCAATTTGGATCCTGTCTTCCATTCTCCCTAATTGTTTTTACATAGGTTATTTTGATTCTCACCCAGGCAGTAGTGGATAGGAGGATGAGAACAGGGATGACCATGACTGCTTGCTATGGTACTTCCAAACAAAACACCATTCCCTAAAGTTTGAATTCCCCAATGGTTGGCAGGAACACATTACTCCAACTTCCTTAGAAAGTCGCTTCTACATTTCCCAACTCCAGCTTCTAGATTGAAAGTTTCCAACATCCATTGAAAATGTGGAGGAATGTCAACTGTGGATGCCAATTGCCTATACCAAGTTTCCATCAGTTCTATGGGAAAGCCCTGAAGGAATGTTCTCCACAAAACAAGCACATTTTTCTATTGAACCCAAAAGTCTTTGGAGTTGTCCCACCATCCAACTTGGGCATCTCGCTAATGGCCTTACTTTAAAAACAACTATGACAGGATTAATTTTGTTCAAATGCATTCTGCAGCAAAGTAATTTGAGAAAGATAAAAGAGAAATTACTTGGGATTCCTGAACCCTCTCTTAGTAGATAGAGCAGGTTGATGTATGAAAGACTTCTACAACTTCAAAAGGGGTAAAGAGAGATTACCTGGTGTTTCCTGAGTGTAGACATATGCTCCTTCTTTGGTTGATTTTCTAATTAATTGAGGAATTTTGCAGCTCTCTGTGAGCAGAGGTCAAATTGAGTATGCCTTTTTGAAGGGTATGAAAATAATTTCTGCTTCGTGAAAAAGATTGCTTCAAAGGTTATGCTTTATTGCCCCTGTCAGACATTAATCATTATTTATCTACCCAACGATATTGCTGCAGACTTCCCTTCTTTTTTCATTTTTCAGCACTTATTTATTTATTTATTTATTTATTTATTTATTTATTTATTTATTTATTTATTTATTTATTTATAGTTGTGCTGAGGATCAAACCCAGGGATGCTTCCATGCAAAGCAAACATTCCTTCTTTGGCCAATATAGTCTCTACCTTCAATTCCTGGCATATGTTGGAACGTTACTATCTTTGATCTATATCTCCAGCCCCCTTTATGTACACATTTATTTTTCAGAGATGGCATCTCTGTGTAGTTAGGTTCAACTCAGTCTCAAGATTCTCCTGCTTAATTCTACATCCTAAATTCTGAGATTCCAGGATTATGGTGCCATGCCTGGATCACCTTTTTATTATGTTGTCTATAATTACCTTATCTCTCATATATTATATGATCCAGTTTTATTTTATAAACTTTGTTTATCTTTTATTTTATGTATCTGTATATCTATCAGCATCTGGGATTGTGCACATGTATGCATGTGCCCACAGAAGTAAGAAGAGGCTGTCAGATCCCCTGGAATTCGAGTTACAGATGTTTATGAGCTGCCAAGTTGGTACAATGTACTGAACTCTGCAAAAGCAATAAATTTCCTTAATGGCTGAACCATTTCTCTATTCTCTCTTTGAACTAGTTTCAACCGTCACTAGCTTCACTAAGTCACTAATAACACTAACCAGATAAGTAAAAATCTTTGACACTCACTTTATATGTACTGAGAGTTTTTATTTCACCTTTTGCAAAGTCTACTTATTCCTGAGTAGGAATATGTGAAACAGCCTGAATGTTAAAATCATTAAGTGTTCAAGGGAGCTAAAGGCTCTTTACAATGGTAATAATGATCCCTCTCACATTTTATAATAACAGTTGATTTCATTCAATAACATATGCACAGTCCTAAATTGAGAACTACTTTTAGCTAGCAAAAATAAACTGATTCTGAGTAACACATATGCATTGACTGTCATTCTTGGGAGAGTGTTCCCTATAACAACTGCACAGTATTGAAATCATGCTGGAAATCAGTTCTGCCAAAAAAAAAAATGCTTCCAGTTTCAGTGTGGTCAAGGTGTGTCATCATCACTAAGCACACATGAATATTTAAATGATAAATAGTTTCTTTTTTATTTCCAAAATGATCAGAAAGAATGCACAATTCCATTAGGATGCCTCCATGAGTGGACATTTTGTCTGCTCTCTTTGCCTAAGTTTCCAGAACCCTAAGATGAGGCCCACAAGAGGAGACCCAAGGTTCATTTTCATGTGCTGGTGCTCATGGTAACTGGATCTGTTACAGACAGGACTGTATGACATCATCACTACTATTCTGATGAAGCTCAGGAAATGCCCCTGCTCATTAAGCTGGTCAGAGGAGGGGCTTCTTCTGTGTGATTAAAAGGTGTCATCAAAACTTATTTTATGCAATAATTTCCACTATCAAACTTCCTGGGGAGAATTTATGCCCAGATAAACTGAATGAAAGCTATGAAAAGAACTCCAGGGATGAAGGCTTATGAGTGATCATCCATGTTGGAGTGTGGTTTGTTAGTGATGCCCCTGACCTTGAGTCACCTAAGATCTTTTATGTAAGTGCCCCTTCATTCATATGCCTGTGAGTAACCCAAATCAACTTGTTGATTCATCTAGCTGCTCATCAATGGAACTGTTACTTTTTGTCTATCATTGGTTTCCTTCTAATCGGATCCATCTACTGGAATCCTTGGCTATGCTACAGAAAGCCATGATTCGCAATAATTCCCTGAACATTTATTATCTAAGGAGATACAAAATATGAGGCTTTGGAGATTGCCCTTTCTGTTAACATTCCCTTTAATCATTCTGACATCTTGCACACATTTCTTCTGTGTAATGAATTTTAATTGATTTTCAGTTTTAGAACACATGCATGTTTGACGACTAGAGACAACAAAATAACAAACCATTGACAACACCCATAGAATTATTCAAAAATTATTTCAAATTGCTCTTGTTCTTAATTTGTTAAGAAGATGTTATCTCTATCAAGTCAAATTGCTTTATGCAGAAAAAAATTTCAGCTACTTTTCAGACTAACACCTATCTAGCTAAGACACAAAATGGTGATAATGAGATCAATAGAATTCTTTGTTTATAGATTATTTACGTTGTTTTCTGAAATGAGCCATAATGTTATATACATTAAAATCATTAAAATGACAATTAATTGTGATGAACTAATATCAATTGATTGATCCTACTTTTCAAATAAAGAGACAGGAACAAATGAATTTAAATCTTTGTGTTTAGCATGAGCAGATCACATTTTGTGGAATAATCAAGTTGAATTTCTTGTGGAATAATCAAGTTGAATTCCTTAGGTCTTTTAAAATGTCATAAAAGCAGTGTTCATGTAAGCATAAGGAAACATGCAAGGAACAATGATTTGGGGTGGGGTCAGTGGATATGTAAGGGATGTTTATGGTCATGCCCACATAAGATGGTATAAATGTGACTCACCCCACTGTCATTTAAGGCTGAGCACTACCACAGGACATAAAATCCAGAGCCTTTCCCACTTACTATACCAGGCTATCACGCTCTGTTGAACAGGAGCAGCCTCAATGGAGACACTCTAGCACCCCATCTCAAAGTCTTGAAAACAATGAATCTATAATTCTTACTCTGTCAATGAAAATGTGGTTTTGAAATTTGCTCACTCTGAATGAATGTGCATAGTAGTTAATGACTATCTGCAGCCTACCCCCAAAATGTGCTGGCTGAAAAGTAACTGCCTACAGGACCGCATCAAGGGCAGACGGTCTGTTCTCTGAAGACCTGATGTAGCAGCCAGGAACAGTGCTTTAATCGAATCTGTGAAGCAGGCAACCCTTAAAGTCTGAACTTGGCAAAGCGTGCATACATGTTATTTATTCCATTTCACAGATCAGGAACATGCAAAGCTAATATTCTATTTAGGCTTGCACAAACAAATTATTCATATATAAAATGTATACTCACTGATAATATACAAAAATTTAATTTAAATTTGTGGATTTTTTCATTATATTTTATTCCTTCCAAAATCTAATTTCATCAGGGTCCACCAGTTTATTTATTAATACAGAAATACCTGCATTAAACAAATAAATTGATTTTAACCTGATACTCTATATAAACACACACACACACATACACACCACACCACACCACACCACACCACACCACACCACACCACACCACACCACACCACACCACACAACTTATTCCCAAAGTGGTCAGTGGTTGAATCTAAATTGTGCTGAAATAGCTGTAGGGGTGATAGAGAGGCAAAAAGGCTGATTTGGGGGATCATTCTTGAGGTGGTGAATTATTTTGAACTTAAAAGCTTGCACCTGCATTCATGTGCCTTTACACACTGATGGGAGCACCCTCCAAGATTGCACACAGTCAGAAACATGACACAAACAAGTTTAGCTTCAGTGTGGATTTATTTTTCCACTCTAACACTTTAAAATTTAGGGCTTAGGTTCTTTGAGTAACATTTCAAACAGCTCATACCTCTTTGAATCTGTGAGGAGTTACAATTAAGAATATATCTTGACCATAGACCAAGACAAGAAATTTATTTGGTACAACATCTTTTAAATATAACTCAGCTATGACTTAGAAAATTTAAAAAAAAAAATGCAGTTTTACGGCCCAAGCTTCATTGTGCTTAAGGTTTAGGGGGCAATATTAAAACTCAGTTATGTTTCTAGTCCCAGGCCTGAGATGGAATGCTGAGTCTCTTGAAACTTCTGATACATGGAGATTTCTTCTTAACCAAGG